>CM053758.1:73279316-73392973 GCA_028658305.1 Pachyuromys duprasi | reverse complement strand
ACATTAAAAAATAATAAATATGTCGCTGTCATTATTTAGAGCTGAGGTGGGCATAGAAAGTCTGTCTGGTTTTAGTGGAAGGTGTGGCTTCTTCTAAGAACTTCTTTCTCACTTTACCCATGTAGTTTTCCCCAGTACTTGACTCCTTCATGCCTAGCAAAGTACAGCCCCAGTTTTTTAAGACTCTCTTCAAGATCATCCCCATAAAAAACTCCAAGCAAGCTGACAGGCTGCTCCTTTGTGTTCTTTGTGCTTGTGGCTCAGTCATCAGTGCTGCTTTGACATCCAGGTGCTCAGTAAGTCAGGGGATGTCTGCAGAGAAGAAGGCTTCAAGAGTGTATTTTGTTTCTGGCTCCATGGGGCTTTGCAGTGGGCCTGGAGCATGTAGCTACATAGTAAATTCTTGTCATGACTGTAGGCACAGCTGGGTGAGTATCTGAATGAAAAGTTAAATATTTACTTTAGAACTGGAGTTTTCTAGATGTGCATGCCAGGGTTTAGCACTGTTGTGGTTGTTGCTTGGTTGGCTTGCTCATTTGGTTAGGGCCTGACCTCCAGATGCCTTTCTTATATGAGCAAAAATTCTTGGAAGGAGCTATGTCTGCAAAGGCTGATGTACTGATTAAGACTCCCATCAATGTGAGGAAGTTGGAATGTTGATGGTTCAGAGCCTAATGACACTTTATACTGAGCTACGTTCAGCTTCCTAAAGAGCCTTCCTTGCCTGCCTCCCCTTATCGTTTTGGCATACTCGTGTTTGGGTGGGAAGTAAGAAAGGAGCTGTATTTCCACGCTTTGGGAGAACCTGACTCCTGATGGGTGAGTTAGGAGGCTAAAGATCCTGTCAGTCATGGTGACTGCTCAGCAGAAGCTCCAAATTCCCTTTCTAGAGAATTATTGGGAACAATGTCATCACTATGGCTGGAGAAAAACAATAAGAGGAGGGAACTGCAAATACAAAGGGGGCTGGAGTGTGGCTCAGAGACTGAGCGCTTAGCATTTGTGAACCTGGAGGTTCACTCCCAGCACTGCAGACAAACAACAAAAATAAGAGGAGATTTAAAAAAAAACCCAAGATGCAGGAAGAGTGGAGTCCTTTGTACAAGTGGGGAAGGAGTGTCAGCAATTGCTATGTTGGGGTACAGTAAGACCAGCAGATTAGGGGTGGCTAGGCCTCTGTTCTGGGTACTGGACCAGCCTGGAAGGCAGTGACTGCCTACTGAGTTGCCTCTGTGTGATGTGGGCTAGCATCACACCCACTTTGGCTTCTGTTTGTGCTCTTGTTGCTGTGTAGACAGGGTCTCACTGTGTTGCTTAGACCAGCTGCAAACTTGTGAATACCCTGCCTCTCCCTCTCAAACGTGGGATTACGGGTGTGCACCCCAACCACACGCTGCCATGTTTGTGCGTGCCAATTTTCAGAACCACAATTTTACATGCTGCATAATTTGCCCATTTAAAGTGTACATTTCAACAGCTTAATTTAGTCACAGAGGTGTGAAACTTTTACCATAGTCAGTGTTCAGACAGTTCAATCATCTTAGAATCCTCACTATACCCTCTAAAATAGCACTTCCCACACCTCCTCACTGTCTCCTTAGCCATGACAGCCACTGACCTCGAGCTCTTATATTTGCCTTATTTCCTTATTCTGGACTTTTATATGGATGGAATTGTGTAGTACAAAGTCACTATGGTTAAACATCATTTAACTTGTTTACAAGGTCCATCTATGCTGTAACAGATATCTGATTTCATTTCCTTTTTTAGTTAAACAATATTTCATTGTGTACCATATATTTGCTCATCCATTCATCAGGTGATAGCCATTTGGGTTGTTCCTACATGTTTCCCATGATGAAAAACTGCCACTCATGCACAAGTTTCTGTGTAGACAAGTTTTCTTGCCACTCAGAAATCATTTGTATATGCATTTTGTGTTTACTTTATGAGTATAGGTTTTTCATCTGCATGCGTGTGTACCACTGTGTGTCTGGTGCCTGTGGAAAGCGTTAGATTCCCTGGAAATGATGTATAGGTGATTATGAGCCACCATGTTGGGAATTGAACCCTGGTCTTCTGGAAAAGCAGCCAATGCCTAACCTCTGAGACATCTCTCCAGCCCCTAAAATACTATTTTAGTACAAAATCCACCAATATAGGCAATTTATCCAATTAAAGCTTGTCTCACAGAGCATTTTCTAATTGGCTGACAAAGCCCTCTCTTTCTTGAGAAAGGAGGACACTTTGTTTCTTCTACCAGGCAAGTTCCTAAAGAAAAGGTATTTACTTCTGCATTGCCACCGTGTGATAACTGGTGCTCCATACATAGATGGATATGTAATTCAGTCACTTGATAAGTGTTCACAGAATGCCTGAGATAGATAGCTGCCCACAGAGACTATACACACATACACAATAACAAGTTCACACATGGGGAGGGGAAGGCAAGGACAGGGAAGTTCCAAGCCTTCCAGGACTTTCTAGTTAATTAAGGAAACAAGCCCTGTTGAGAAAACCCAACAAAGGCAGCAAAGGACAAAGTTGCTGAGGCTGGAGCGATGGCACAGAAGTTAAGGACGTGCTGCCCTTCCGGAGGCCTGAGATTGGGTTCCCAGCACCCACATGGCAGCCCACAACCTTCTGTAACTCTAGTTCCAACAGATCTGATGTCCTCTTCTGGCCTTTGAGGGAACCGCGTGCATGTGGTACACAAACATACATGCAGGCAAGCACCCATACGCATAAATCAAACTAACTAACTAACTAAATTTGGTTTTTTGTGTTGTTTTGTTTGCTTTAACGTTTTATTTCAGAGAGAAGACATAATACATCATCCTGAGTGAGGTAACCCAGACCCAGAAGGACACACATGGCATGTAGTCACTTATAAGTGGATGTTAGCCATAATGTACAGGGTAACCATGCTGTAATCCAGAGAACCAAAGAAGCCGAAAAGGGCCCAAGGAAAGAACCGTGAAACCCACTCAGAGGAAGAAATAAAATAGACATCTGAGTTCGATGGAGGGAGCTATGTGGAGAAGTGGGGGCAGGGTAATGGGGGCAGGCATCAGGTGTGGGGGGGGAGGAGGGAGAGAGATAGGGAGAATGGAAATAAGCAGAGGGGGCCATCTCTGGGGCACAGGAGGCTCAGGAATAAAAGAGAAAAAAGAAAGAGAAAGAAAGAAAATAAGTTCCTATCATTTAAGTCACCTAATCTGTGGTACTTCCTTTCCTCAGTCCAAGCAAGTAAATCTAGCTCCTTGTCCGTTAGTGCACACATCAGCTAGGTTAGTCAGCTGTCCATCACTGTGACAACACACTGTGGATAAACAGGAGGGCAGGTTAACATGGCTCACCGTCTTAGGGGTTCCAGTTCACAGTTGCTGAGCTCTATCGCATTGCCCCCTCATGGTGAGCAAGCAGCTGAGAGAGAAACGGGCTGGAGGTACAGTGTACCCTTTAAGAGCCCTCTCCCAGCAACCTGCTTTCTGTGGTCATACCCCATCCCAGCCTCTCAACAGCCCATTAAGACCTGAGTCCATGCATGGATCAATTTAACCATGAGGGCCAAGAGCAAGGACTGGGAGAGTTATTTCTGAGCCTCCCTATGTGCTATCTTTCTTCTAGGACTTGCATCGTATTAGATTAAGCCCCACCCATCAATAACCTCATTTATAACTCAGATGATCTCCAAATACAGTCATGTTCTGAGGAACTCAGGGTTCAGATTTCAACATATCAGTCTTGATAGCTCAGGGGTGTTTGGGGTACATGATTCAGTCCATAACAGCAAACACACACACACATGTCATGTGGTATAGGAAATTTCTAGAAAAGGCAAAACTTTAGAGACAGAAAAGAAATGAGTGGTTGCCTGAGTCTGGAGGTTGGGAGCAGGGATTGACGGAACAAGGACATGAGGCCACAAGGGAATTGGAGTAGGTGTGGTGTGTGTGTGTGTGACAGAAGTCCTCTAAAATTTGATTTTGATGATGTTTCCACAACTGTATGTATTTTCTGAAACCTGTCCAACTGATACTAAAATGGGTGGGTTCCCCACACACACTTCTCACCCCCAATCAAAATAAAGCAGTGAGCTCCCTGAAGTATCTTCATGGTGGGGTGGCCAAAGTCTGTTTGACATGAGAACTGAGGTTGTGAACTGAGAGATGGACCTACAGAGATCTGGACTGATTGTGGGGAGGCTGAAGTGACCTTTGCTCAGGGCTGTACCAAAGGAGGACAGCCACCCGGCACCTGCCCTTGAGACAGGTGGTCTGTGGGAAATGTGGCCCCTGTGGGCTGCCAAGTGGGAGGCTCGCTCTCCAGGGGAAGAACTGCCTCATGAAAGTGCCCAGAAGATGGATGGTCCCTTTCTCTGGCTTAGCAGGGTTCTAAGAGGCAGAAATTGTTGCAGAGGCAGATGATGTCTAGGAATGGATTAGGGAGCAATGGGGAGTAGTAAGCAGTCAGAAACTCAGCACTCCAGGCGGGGACCATTCCTCACTGGCCTCCTTTCTCTCACTAACTAGACCACGTCTGGTGGCTTGCTGGTAGCCATAGCAATTGTAGGCCCAGCCGGTCAGAGATGAACCAGACAAATGCAGGACTCAGGGACAGAGATGTCCAAAGTGTAGATACTAAACAATTAGCGTGGAGGCGGGGGACAGAAAGAGAGAGACAGAGACAGAGACAGAATATCTCCTGAGAAGTGATTTGTACAATCTATGATCATATGTTCTTTGGGAACATAATCAAAGTGTATGGAAGTCTGACAATGCTGAAGAGGAAGACAGAGAGAGGGCAAGACATAGAGGCCACAGAATCTTCTCTTCTCTTCGAAGAAATTGAGACTTTATTCTCAGAGGCGTTAGGAAACACTGAAGGACAAGCAGGGAGCATTGGGTCATTCTGAAACTGGTACTGAAGATGGACCAGGACAGGGCAGGACAGGTGGGGACACAGATGAAGCTGGAGAAGACAGTGAGCATGAATTTTCTTCTTAAAAAGAAAACAACTTGTTTTCACCTTCTTCCAATGAAGAAGGTGAAGGACAGGAGCCTACCACAGAGGGCCTCTGACTCTACACAGCAGAGTATTAAAGCAGATGCCGAGACTCATAGCCAAACTTTGGGCAGAGTGCAGGGAATCTTATGAAAGAAGGCAGAGATAGAAAAACCTAGAGCGGACAGGAGCTCCACAAGGAGAGCAACAGAACCAAAAAATCTGGGCCCAGGGGTCTTTTCTGAGACTGATACTCCAATCAAGGACCATTCATGGAGGTAACCTAGAACCCCTGCACAGATATAGCCTGTGGCAGCTCAGTCTCCAAATGGACTCCCTAGTAAGGGGAACAGGGGATGTCTCTGACATGAACTCAGTGGCTGGCTCTTTGATCACCTCCCCCTGAGGAGGGAACAGCCTTGCGAGGCCACAGAGGAAGACAATGCAGCCACTCCTGATGAGACATGATAGGCTACGGTCAGATGGAAGGGGAGGAAGACCTCCCCTATCAGTGGACTGGGGAAGGGGCATGGGAGGAGATGAGGGAGAGTGGGATTGGGAGGGGACAAGGGTGGGGGGCTACAGCTGGATACAAAGTAAATAAATTGTCATAAATAAAAATATATTTTTTTAAAAAGCTAAAAAAGAAAACCACTTGAAAGAAAAAGACTGGTGATAAAGAGGATGAAACACAGCAGGTGCAAAGATATTCAAGGCCATGCTGGAAGGGCCCCCAGGGCACAGTGGAGAGGGGAACCAGGAGAGTCAGTGTAGAGAAGTCTTGCATCTGATTTTATTTCCTGTACCTCAGAAACTTAGAAGAAACTACAGAAATGTAAGACTTCAATTAGCCCAAAGTATATAGTATACTTTTTTCTTTAAAAAAATAATTTAAATAACATGTTTTTGTGTGGGGGATTGTGCATGTGATTGCAGATACGCATGAAGGCCAGATGAGGACATTGGATCCTCTGGAGCTGGAATTGCAGGGGTTTCTGAGCCATCCTATGTGGGTGTTCTGAACCAAACCTGGGTCCTCTGCAAGAGCAGTCCATCCCCAGCCCCACAGTCTGCTTCTCCAAGTTGAGTCATGTAAAGGCTGTGTCTGGGGACTTCTGACACCGTCATCTGGGGTCTCTAGCTGTAGCATGCCTTGTAGCCAGGTTAGGACCTGGATTGGGTCCCAACTGTTGTACCTTTTGGCCATCTATCTCCCTGCATATCTGGTCACCGGGACCTTGAAGTAAGCTGGATTTCCCCAGTTCGCTTATCAATAATGGTTACTCTGATAACAGACTATAAAAGAATTTCAGTGGTGGAAGGAAAAGGAAACAACGCCTTCCACAAACAATATTCTATAGTTCAACAAATGGGATTGTAGAGCAGAACAATATGCAATTCAGCTTCATCCTTCCATCCCTTCAGTTATCTATTAACAAATATTTGCTAAGGGCCTACCCCGAGCATCTATGGCCAAGGAGGGGGCTGGGGTTTGGAATAAAAAGGTCTTTGGAGGATATCTCATTCCATGGGAACCAGGGCTTTACCGACTGCCACCCTCTTGCAGATTCTAGCTTTTAGTTCCTGTAGGTAGAGTCTCTGACTGAGACCCCTCTGTCAGGCGTGGGGATAGCCATGAACGCAGCCTAGCACAAAAACCACAAAGCTACTTAAAACAGTATGAGGGCTTGTTGTTGTTTGTGCTAGATCATGCAGGTTTTCATAGACTTTGTAGATTAAAATGTCATGTTGTCAAATAGTTGGGTGCCCCAACCTCATGTGGAGGTGCCCTCAGAATACTCATCATGACTGTCTTCTTTTTTTCTGTTAAGATTTATTTATTTATTATGTATACCATGTTCTGTCAGTATGTGTGCCTGCACCCCAGAAGAGGGCACCAGATCTCACTGTAGATGGTTGTGAGCCACCCTGTGGTTGCTGGGAATTGAACTCAGGACCTTTGGAAGAACAGCCAGTGCTCTTAATCCCCTGAGCCATCTCTCCAGCCCATGACTGTCTTTTTGTTGTTTGTTTGTTGATACAGAGAGTTTCTCTGTGTAGCCTTGGCTGTCCTAGACTCTCTTTGTAGACCAGGCTGACCTAGAACTCACAGAAACCCACCTGCCTCTGCCTCCCTGAGTGCTGGGATTATAGGTGTGTACCACCCGGCTGTCATGACTCTAACTTGTGTCAAGTTGACGCAGGAAACCAGCCAGCACAATGGCATTTTCCAACGGATACAGCTGTTGAATTTCCTCTAGGGGAGGAGCAGATGTGCTAGTAACGGATGACCCTCCACAGCCCCTCCCAGCAATTCCTTTCCCTCTGGCTAACTGGCCAGCGTTGTCGCCATCCTGTGTTCAGGTCTTCGCACTCTTTCTTACCTCTCGCTTCGCAGAGCCCTAGCTACTGAGCACAAGCCCAGTGCTTTCCTCTCAGACCCTCCCTAGTGACATGAGGAGGGGCGCTGGCACTTTTGGTGCCCCAAACCCACTTCTCCTTTTGTTGCCACATGCGCCCTCCCAGGGCTCCTTCTCCCTTTCAGTTCCCTTTTCAGGAATCTTCTTCCCTGTTCCTTAACTGCTGGTTTTCCCTGAGGTTCTGTCTTTAGCTCCCTGGGAAGTCTAATGCTACTCATTGCCCTTTACCCTGTATAACTGACAGGTTGCTAATCCAAGCCTGTATCTAAGTACGGGCGTGTTCTGCAGCCTACTACTGGAAAGCTCCAATGGGGATTCCTGCTCATTTCCCCTTAACGTGGTCTTCCCAAAGCCCTCTCCAAGCCCTCCAGTGAAAGGAGCGAGGGAAAAACAATATTCAAAGCAGATGCAAGGTGAGATGGGAGCCACTGGCTTTTTTTTCCTTCATAAATGTCTAAGTTATTAAAATAGACATTTGAGGGGCTGGAGAGATGGTTCAGAGAACTAAGTTTGGTTCCCAGAAGCCATTGCCTGTAACTCCAGCTCCAGGGACTCCAGCGCCCTCTTCTGGCCTCTGTGAGTACCTGCACACATGTACGCTCATACATATATACGTACAATTAGAAATAAAATAAGGACTGGGTGTGGTGGCACACACCTTCAATCCCTGCACAGGAGGCAGAGCCAGATAGAGCTCTGTGAGTTCAAGGCCGCCTAATCTACAGAGGGAGTTCCAGTCCAGCCAACGCTATATAGTAAGACATTGTCTCAAAACAAACAACAAACACGAACAAACAATAACAAAAAAGAATATGTTCTAGTATAAGAATAGCCACACAAACCATTCAGACTCCAGTCTCAGAGATGGATGGTTTATTAGAACGCCTTTTCCAAGCTGATCAATCCAAGCAAAGACTCAGGAGCCTAACTCTGGCATCTTCAAGTTCTCACAGGAGGGTTTTTATGGAAAGAACCAAATACAAAATACGAGAGGCAGTACAAAGCAATGTTACGTTTTTGGCTAACTAGACTACGTATTATCAGCTAACCTTTAAGCTGATTGGTCCTAAATGAGGTAAGTGAGGTAGGGCTTAGGGTCTTCTAGAGAACATCCAAAGTATAGCCAGTCAGGTGCGTAGATAAGAAGGGTGCAGCCAGAGTGTAGCCAAGTGAGTAGATAATAAAGGATGAGTTCTGACACTATTGAATCATAGAAAAATATAAGGTCGGCTCGACCCTCTGGCAGGGTCTGCTATGAACAACCGCTTCCGGAAAACAGTGCCTGCTATGAACAACCGCTTCCGGGAAGCAGAGTGGAAAAGTTTAAATTTTTGAACTTACTTTCACCTTAGAAACAAAATGGAAGCTGAATACTAAGATGGCTGCAGCTTTGTCTCAAATAGCAGGCTGCAACAGAATACAATAAAGTATTTTTTTTACAAAGAAGCAGAGGTGTGAGTGAAATCAGAGGCAGGATGGGTGATGCAGACGTGAAGGAACCAGAAACTGTATGTCCTCTTGTTTTACACACTTAGTTTTGGTAACAAAGAGTTTTTCTTTTTACATTGACATGCTGATGTGGTGTTTTAGAACAAGCACTTGGAAGCTTATTTCATTGACCTTTGGGCTCCTGCCCGGAAGTTGATCTGTCCTGGCCTTGGTGGCTTTACACGCTACTGCCAAGGTTTTATACATATTGAAAAGAAGAACTCTGGTTGCTTTTTTTTTTTCTTTTTTAAGTTTTGGTGTTTTTTAATTTTATGTCTATGGCTACCTTGCCTGCATGTCTGTGCGCCACTTGTGTGCAGTGCCCACAGAGGTCAGGAGAGGGCATCAGATCACCTGGAATTAGAGACAGTTATGAGCTACCATGTGGGTGCTGGCAATCCAACCCAGGTCCTTTGGAAGAGCAGACAGTGCTCTTAACTGCTGATCCCTCTCTCCAACCCCTAGAAGAACCCTTTTGAAATGAGGAAATGCAGGCTTCTTATGCATTGTTAAAGTGGCATAATAAAGACAATATTCTGAGTTTCTTTCTTACATATTTTGCCTATAGTGAAAAGATATTGTCTGGCCTCAGATACTCAAGTTCAAAATTGTCTCCGCATTTCTTATTTTTAAGCTAGTATAGCAACCTCCTCTGGGTTTCCATGGTACCATGCGATGTTCTAAGATTGCATCCAGTTGTAACTCCAGACCGTAAACTCCATGTTGTGTCCCTCTTAGTTACATAAGGCCCGGTATATAGGCAATAGGTGCTGAATGCATTGAAATCTACAGATGTTCTGTGTCAGTTAGGCCTGTGTTCCAGGGTGGGGTTCCTGAATCCATCCTCCAGGCCTCTGCTTCCTATCAAAGGCCTGCCCCTTCCTCACTAGGTCTGGGGATCCTCACTGCACACAGGTAGGATGCTTGTCACCAACACTGAGCCCTGACATCATTCCCATTCACGGCCCTGATAGAGGCATAGCACTCACTGCTGCCAATCTGGGAATGAAAAGGAAGAGAGAGGAGGGTCAGCCTTCTGTATCTGATGTCAACCTTCTGCTGAGTCTTGATCCTATGGCTCCCACTGCTGGTGTTACCCAACACTAACAGGCTTAAGTCTTGTCTTGTCCTGGTTTCTTGACAACTGTTGAATTCCCACCATGACACACTGATGTTAAGCTTTATCCTTAAGACAGATGGAGTAAAATTGTTTGCTTTAAAGTCGTGCCATAGAAGGTGTAGGCAGAAATAGCAGCTCTCTTGCTTTTTGAAGAGTTGTGTTTTATGTCTCACATATAGAAAACACTTTAGATATCTGGAATAAGACAACAAATTGATTTTACATTGCTTACTTTTACTTTGCTTTACTTTTTCTGTTATCTCTGATTATAAAAATTATTTAGATGTGTAAAAAGCCAAATGATTAGACAAAAGTAAAAAAAAAAAAACAAGGAAGAGAACAAAAGGTAGCCCAAGGCAACCACTAAAATAAGTATGGGTATTGACGAGGTGGGCTTTAGGCACACGTGGGAT
Source organism: Pachyuromys duprasi (assembly GCA_028658305.1). Taxonomy (NCBI): domain Eukaryota; kingdom Metazoa; phylum Chordata; class Mammalia; order Rodentia; family Muridae; genus Pachyuromys; species Pachyuromys duprasi. The sequence continues at coordinate 73,382,525 of CM053758.1, read as the reverse complement.
AGAAGCACATTTCCCTCACTTGCTAACTATATGCTTTGAAGCAAACTACTTTAAACAATTACTGTAAAATTGAGGTGAAGATTTAAGTTATACATCTATTCAAAACATCTATTCAAGTATATTAGTATACAGGTAACATTTACATCCTGAGTTATTGAAGAGATTATATGGGAAGGTTTAAATACAAAGTCTATTGTGGCACTCGACTATGCAGTAAGTGGTCAGTCAGAGTGGACACATCTCAGTTGTGCTTGTCTCTCAACAGTGTTCTCCTCTCAGGCCTCCTCGCCTTCACTGTAACTGAACTTAAGCCAAAAGGCATTTGTTGAGAGCCTAGTGTATGTGGGTGCTCTGGCATTTTTGAAGACAGTAATTTTGAAATATTAATTAATTATTGTGTGCATGTGTGGGGGCCTGGGTGAAGTATGGTGTGTGGAGATCAGGGGACGACTCCATGGAACCAGCTCTCTCTTTTCATCTTTACGTGGCTTCCTGGGACTGAGCTCAAGTCGTCAGGCTTGTGCTGCAAGCCCTATGCCTGCTGAGCCAAGATCAGATTTAAAATAGTCTTTGTTTAAGCAAGCCTTGTCTCCAAGTCCATATAGAGTGTTTCCTAATCACTCTTTCCATTGACAACATAAAGCCGATTTCAAATGGGGCTTCTTTTTTTTGTATGTGTGTATGTATGTGCATGTGTGAAGGGATAGGCTAACAAGGCTACTTGAGGATTAGGGTCACTACTAGGGATGTCCACCACATATAAGGTCCTCAATAAATAATTGTTATCCGAGGAATATACATGAACTAAAAGACTTTCTTCATCTGGAATTTGTGGGAGGGAAAATTCCTAGGGATACTCTTCTCTGGTTTATTTTTGGCCCTAAAACCTTTCAGTGAATTTGTAGACAAAACTTTAATATCCTTGACATGGTCCTAGGTTCATTTACAGGTATTTGCTAGCTATGGTTCTCTATGAGTCCCACACAATCCATTTGCTAGGTTTCAATGAGGCTAAGTGAAGCATCATTTTAAAAGCACTTGTTTAATATGTTTGTTACATAATAGCATAGTTGCTAACTTTGTTAGTGTGATTGTGGCTGACACAGTTTGAAGGCTTTGTGTGTTATCTTATTTATAACTCCAGTCAAATAGAATGATTTGATTTCTCATCTGCTCTTTTAACCTCTCCCAAGAAACTCCTGGTTGACCCAAAGATCAGGTCTCTAATTTAGTCACTCTCCATGCTTCCCATCTTCTGTACACTTCCTCATCCAGTTAGCAGCTTCCCCCCACACACTGATTCTAAAAGAAAATCTAAATCAAGTCTTTTCAGTTCTCACTCTTCCTACCATATTGTTTTGCTTGTTTGTTTGTGTTTTGTTACAAGTTCTCACTATGAAGCTCTGGCTAGGTTGGAGCTTGCTAGGTAGACCAGGCTGGTCTCTAGCCCACAGAGATCCACGTGCCTCTGCTGGTGTGGGACGTGCACACCACCATTGCAGACACCACTCTGCCTCACTTCCATCTCTGCAGAATGTGAGCCACATGTTTACTCCTGACCACAGCTCCACTCTCAGCCTGGACACCTCAGCATGTGGCCCTTTGTAGGCTTTTGCAAATTTTGTCTTATATGAATTCATATTGCAGCAAACCTTTGAAGTTCTTATTCCCACCTTACAGATGAATAAACAGATTCTTAAATAACTTACCTAAGACAAGTAGCAAAACCAGGATCCAAACCCAGTCAGTTTACCTCTACAGACTGTTTCTTATCCACTACGCTACAGGATTGAACTATAGTAGCCAGAGGCTATTCTTAAGAATTGACTGTGTGTGTGAGTGTGTGTTGTTTTCCTGAAAATAGAGTTTGTGTGGCCCCAATTCACAGCTTAGTAGACACAGCAGTATCTGCCTCCTGCCAAGTCTTTTCTCTCCACTGGCCTCTTCTGACATTTTAGTAGCTAGAACAATCTGAGATGGTCTTCCTTGCCCTCCCCTTCTGGAGAGCCTTCTCCATTCTCTTGTTTTTGAGAGATTCTACCAGGCAGTCCTTTATCCAACTCTTCTGTCACTATTGCCCACTGCTGTGTCCCAGCACCAAGAAACACGATGTGCCCGAATCACGATTCCCCAAAAGACTACCACCAGGAGCTGAGTCCGTTGCAAATCACATGAGGAACTTTTTATTATAAATCAGTACAAGCTGCAGCTTGGGCCCACAGCCCCCACTGCGGAAGCGGTGAAGAGCCAAAAGCCTCTTGCTCAGGTTAGTTGGGTAATTTAAAGATTCTGGTCCCTCCCAGCATGCCCAAGGCAGGGGAGATTCCTACCTGGCAAGCATCTATTGGTTGAAACATTGCATTTTGGATTGATTGGCTATAGGAAGGTCCCCAAACCATTAATCCCTCCCTATGGGGATGGGCCAGTTTCCTAGCAACTGTATCTCTAGTATGTGGGTAAAGATTGTGGTAAGGCGAGTTCTTCCCCTCAGAGCACCACTGGACCTCCCCACCCAACTAGTTTAGACCTCAAGCACTAAAAATAGCCACTTTTAATCTCTTGGTCTCTCATTACAACAGAACATCCATTTAAAATTTTTGTTGAACAAAATATCAAATGGTAAGGATGGGGCATCCCATTTTACTTCATTGTTGATGCAAAAACCATAGTTCTCATCTTAAAGGAAATGAGAAATAGTTTATTCTGGAGCTATTCAGAGTGACCATGGCCTGGGAACCCATATTTAGGTTACCCCAAATTCCATGTTCCAATGTGGAAGCAGTTTCATGGACTTTTTATAGTTCCAAAGAACAGTGAAAGTCACAAATCAAGGCAAGTTTAAAATACATTCAGAGAGGCAGGTACGTCCACATTGGGAAAGTTTTCCTATAGGCTCAAGATGCGATCTGATCACATCCTTAGATTCTGGGTTGGTGCAATTTAGTGGTGTGCGCAGTTAATAGACTGCAAAAAGTTTCTGCCCATTAAGTCACAAGGTGTTAATTCCGATACAGAAGTGGGTAAGGAAGGCTCCAGAGGGCTAGAATAGCCTAAGATAATCAGTCTCTGGACCCGCAGCCTTCCAATCTCCACAGCGCCACCGAGCCCGGCTCTTTCTAGGGAGAGAGTAGAGTCTGGAGAGCTCCCACGCTGGAAAGCTCCAAGGTACATACAGATCACCACGCTCTCAGCCCTCACTTCCGGTCTCGAGCCGGCTTTCGCGCACCTCAACCCTCGTAATGGTTTGGCCCTCATCCGCCGCCGTAGCGCGTCTCCTGGGTTGCCGTGGGAGACGACCTATGACCTGAGAGTGAGCGGAGCCGTTTCCCGCCGGCGGGAGCTGCGGCTGCGGCTGGGGCTGAGCAAAGGGCTGGAAGCCGCAGCACCATGGCGGAGCAGCTGTATCTGGAAAACATAGACGAGTTCGTCACAGACCAGAACAAGATCGTGAGGATCTAGGACGTGGGGGAGGCGGGTGCGGGCGTGCGAGGCGGCGTGCGGGGGCCTGGGCCTGCCAGGGCGGCCGGGGAGGGGTACAGGTCAACACGCAGCGCCCTGGGGTGGGGGCAGGACCCGCGGGCACAGCCTCCAGCGCGCGCCGGCCGTGGGCGGGCGGGCGGGGCGCTGGGGCGCAGAGCCAGGGAAGCAGGTTCGTGAGGCCTCCTCCCCCTGGCCCTGTCGGGGGCGGTGGGCCCCTCAAGTCCCGAACGTGCAGGAGACAGGACGGCTTAATCTGGGCTACCGACTGGTGGTTTACCCTCCGGAGACGGCTTCCTCTCCCTGTAAATTTAAATATTGAAAGCAAGTTGACCCGCCTCTCTGTGCTGGTGTAAAGACCAAAGGAAACCTGAATGTGGAGGAACTTTGCCATTGTGAGCCCTTGGACATAGTTTGGTACCGGTGGTTACAATCACCCCATACCTCCCTGCAGGCTGCTTCTTCCAGGGATACCTGGAACTGGGATTTGAAGCAAAGAGCCAGTCCACTGACCTAAACAAGTCACTTGTAAACAAGTCACTTGTTTATTCGTAAGGGACATTAGCAAGGGATAGATCTTGAATCCTCGGTCTGTTTCTTCCTCTCATGCCACCCTGCCTTGCCCAATATTTATTAGTCTTCTTATTGGGGATGTATCTATCGTTTAGAATCGGAAGAAACAGAATGGACAAACCAGGTCAAGGAAGGACGAGGGCCTGATAACCCCTGATACCACATTTTACTCATTTTTCTGGCCCCCACACCACCCGTTCCTCTTACCGTTCGTATAGCTGCTAGTTTCCCGAGAAGTTGTAGGTTTGGAGATAAATTTTAGGTGGCTTCTCAAAGACAAGAGTATCAGAAGGTTTAAAGTAAAACAAGGGATGTCAGTGAAATAATCTTTGTTTATACTTGGCTTGGCGTTGTAGATTCTTAAAACAGGTTTTTTTTCTGTTACATTTAGTGTGTGTGTGTGAGAGAGAGAGAGACAGACAGACAGACGGACATGTGGATGTCAGAGGAACAGTTCTCCCATTCCACCATATGAATCCAGGGGATCAAACTCAGGTTCTTAAGGGTATGGTAGCAAGCCTCCTTACCCACCTTTGTAGATTCATTTGCACCAATCAGTCTGTGAAGCATCTGAGTATTTGTAAGATAATCATGTCACTAGATGGCTCTTCTAAGTTTCCAGGACATAATCATCCAGGAATAAGAATCTTTAGGAGCAGGCTCTTGGCACTTATCTATACCCTGGAATCATCTAATAAGCCCTTAAACATCTTTTCTTTCAGGTGACTTACAAGTGGCTAAGCTATACATTAGGGGTTCATGTTAACCAGGCCAAACAGTAAGTCCAGTTTTATTGTTAATTTTAATGATGTTGGGATGTTTCTTTTGCTATTTATTTATTTTTCCAGCATAATAATTTTATTTGTGAATTTCACATTGTGCACCCTGATCACACTCACTTCCCAGTTCTCCCAGATCTGTTCCCTACACTTGTGACCTCTCCTCCCTGCCCCTGCCAAAAAAGAAAAAAAAAAAATCACAAGTTCAGGCTCTGTTTTTGTGTTGTCCATATACTCCCTGGAGCATAGTCAAACTCTCAGCCAGCCCAATAAAGAAAACTTCACTTCATTTTTAATTCTTATGGGACTGTTGGGTTTGAAATGACTTCTTACCACTGGGTTAATAGAGAAGAATATTATTTTCACTACTTTTGTCTCTTTTTAATTGTGTTTGTGTGTTCATGTATATTCATGTGGATGCACATAGGCCACAGAACACATGGGAAGGTCAAAGGACAAGCTTGGTTTCATCCCTCCCTTTTCTAACTTTTTGGAGATGGATGGCTTGTTATTCTCTGTTGTGTACACCAGACTGGTTGACCTGTAGGCTTCTGAGGACTCTTCTGTCTGTGCCTCCCTGTCACCACAGGAGAGCTGGAATTACGGAAATAGGCAACTTGATGTAACTTTGCATGGGCTCTGGGGATCTGAACACAGGTCCTCCTGCTTGTGCAGCAGGCACTTGGCCCACTTCATTTCTCCAGCCCAGTTTTTCTCTTTTTAGGCCAGTGGACTTGTATACACATGTGCTAGGATAACTTAGCTGGATTTCTTGGCAGCCTTGGCCTCTGGTTAGCATCGCTTGTACAGTGGTTTGGATGAGAATGACCCCATAGGCTCAGACATTTGAACTTTTGCTCTCCAGTTGGGAGTGCTGTTTGGGGAGGTTCCGGAGGTGCAGCCTTGCTGGAGGAAGTAAGTCACTGGAGGCAGGCTTTGAGTGGGCTCACCGACACTTCATGCTCATAGTCTCTGTTTTGTGCTTATGCTTGCATTTGAAGATGGTCACTCTGAGCTTCCTGCTCACCCTCGCTTGCCTGTCATGCACTTTCCATAATGGATTCTTATTCCTCTGGAACAGTATACCCATGAAGTATACTGGGTATACTGAAAAGTATAAAGAAAAGCTTTATTCCATAAGTTGCTTTTGTCATGATCTTTTTTTCACAAAACAGAAAAGTGACTGTTTTATTAAATGGGCTGAACAGCCTTGTTTCTAGCTCAGGTTTATGTCTTTGTTGTCTTAGATCTTCATGTTTTCACATGTGTTTGTTAGGCCTAATTTTGGCCCATATTTTCATAATGTTTCTGTTGCTATGATAAACACTGACTGACACCAGTGTGGAGGGGAAAGGGTGTGTTTGTCTCATGAGGTAAGATCCTAGAGGCAGGAACTGAAGCAGAGACCATGAAGGAGTACAGCATAGCCACCTTCCTTACCATTCCGAACCATCTGCCCGGGAATGATACTGCCCACGGTGGGTTGGGCCCTCCTACATCAATTAACGGTTAAGAAAATGCCTTACAGACATGCCCACAGGCCCATCCAATGGAGGCAAGTCCTCAGTTCAGGTTTCCTTTTCCTGAGTGTGTCAAGTTGACAACTGAAGGGAATGATACAGATCAACATGTGTTTGACATTAACTGTCTGATAGTATAGGGTTTAAGAACTGGAGCCAGTGAGATGGCTTATGTGAGCAAAGGTGCTTGCTGTTGAGCCTGATGACCCAAATTCAGTTCTGGGCACTTAGCAGAGAACAGACCCTCACAGGTGGTCTTCCTCCAGTCTTGAGCTGTTTCGTTATGTACACAAACACGCATCCTGAGTGTACTGAAAAAGGATAGGAGAGTAAGAGTATTTAAGTGAAAGTAAAGAGAGAGCTTAGGAAGTGCATTCTGCCACTTTTTTTTTTTTTTATCTAATTTGAGGCCAAAAGAGAAAAGACAACTTTTAAATTAATGGTAGAATGTTTTGATCTGCAAAGGTGCTGAATGTTGTCTAAATCTCAGGAATTGCTTAGTCATTTGTGGATACATGTATGGGTTACATGTTTTCCTTGGTTTGTCCTGCTCCTGGGTGGTAGGAGCTTTCTTTGAGCAATAACAACATGGTACATGTCTTAGAAAACCCTTGATCTCTAGAGCAAACTGACTTGGCTTTATTTGAGTTAACATTATATGGGTGTAGGAGACTGATTTTAGCTGATGTTTAAGCTTTTAAGACCTGAAACTATTAGCCCAGAAGTAGATTTAGACCTGTGCTTTTTGTTTTTTGGTTTTTCAAGACAGGGTTTCTCTGTGTAGCCTTGGCTGTCCTGGACTCAACCAGGTTGGCCTTGAACCCACAGAGGTCTGTCTGCCTCTACCTCCCTGACTGTTGGCATTACAGTGTCGCCCAGCTAGATATGCTTTTACCAAGATTGCCCCAAATCAGCCTTGGCCCAAACCTAAGAGCTGCAGTAACTTTGGGAATGGACACATATAAGAGTTTTATTCATTATCTGTTTGTAAACAGGGCCTCACTGTTAGCTCTAATTGGTCTGAAATTCTGTATGCAGACTAGGTTGGCCTCAGACTTGGAGATCTGCCTGCCTCTGCCTTCCCAGTGCTGAGATTAAAGGCATTGAGTACCGCAACTGGCTGTGCTTTATTCATTTCAATGATAGTTGTTTGAATATGAAGTGAACCGACTGCTATGATTAGAACTGATAAGGAAACAAGACTGCATTTGACTGCCATGTTCCGGAATATCTTGGACATGGTACTGCCTGTTTGGTCTTCAATTAGTGTTGTCCTAATTAGCATAAATAGTCAGGAGTCTGCCACTCCATCTGCCCTTCTAACATAATCATTGCAGTGGGGGAGACGTGAAAGAACAAGGTGGAAGAATCCACAAAACTGGCATATGGGCCACACTTTGTACTTGAGTAACTCATAGTCTATGGGAAAGGCAGCCATATAACTAAGTGGTAGTGGTAGATATGATGGGATGAGCTCTGTCAGCACTCAGGAGGTGGAGGTGCTCTGCTAGGCTGTTCATGTTACAGAAGGCTTGGAGTAGGAGGTAGTAACTGAGATTTTGTCTCAATGATGGATTAGGTGAATGAGACCTGTATAGCCCTGGTTGGCCCAGAATTCTCTATGTAAGCCAGGGTGGCCTCAAACAGAGATCTACCTGCCTCTGCCTCCCTAGGATTAAGAATAGGTAGGCAGATCTCTATGATTTAAGTTCCTACCAATTTCAGGTTTACACTCTAGGAATGAGAGTGTAAACTTTTGGCTGGTCCAAATGGGCAGGAGCTTTGACTCCTTTGTTCACTGCTTAGAATACAAGTGGCCATTCAGTAAAGTTTTTAAATTTTTTTTTTTTTACTGACGTGCATTCACTATGACAGCCTCTATGACAGATAATGACGGTAAGAAGAGGGTACAGTTGATGCTTGGGATTGAAGTTGTCTATAAGTGGTTGGAGAATTAGTTGAAAGGGAGAGCTAATGAGACTTGGCAACTCACTGAATAAGGAGAAGCAAAAAGTAAAATAACTCCTAGACTTCAGGCTTAGGTGATCTGAACAAATGATATCATCAGAGAAAATGAAGCCATGGTTGAGTAAAATAAACCAGAGAGAGTACCACAGGTGATTGACCGTATCCCATGTCCCAGGAAACCTCTCGGACTCAGGCAAACTGGGGTGGATGGTCATCCTAAACTAGAGTAGGAAGGTGGGTAAAGACAGCACCCGCAGCTGAGGGAAGGAAGGCTCTGAAACTGCAGGAAACAGCTGGGGCAGTTGTAGCAGGAGAGGCGCTGGGCAGGGTATCATGGAAGCTAAGAGGGGCCATCTCGAGAAGAGATCAACAGAGAGGTTGCGGTTTTCTCTTTTTGTGTATTAATTCAGTTTACATCTCGGTCATAAGGCTGGCCCTCCTCCTCCTCCCAGCCCTGCTCTCCTTCCTGGGTCCGCTCTCCCCTATCCCTCAGAATAGGGAGTCTCCCTACAGAGAAACCACAGCCCATCTATTCACATGAGGACTGAGTTCGTCCTCCTCCCCTGTGGACTGGTAGGGCAGTCCCATTTGGGGGAAAGGATCAAAAAGAGGTTGAGGTTTTCTTTGGCCTTTTGAGGGGGAAGGAGGGAGCAAACATCTTTACATAACTCTGGGTGACCTGTAGCTTGATGAGTAGACCAGGCTGGCCTTGAACTCGCAGAGATCCACCTGGGTTCCGCCCCTCCTGGCATATTTCTAGATTTATCTCACTGTGCCACTCAAACAGGTTAGCTCTAGTCCCGTGTTCCATCTAAAGTTTATTTGTTGTTGTTGTTTTCAAAAATCTACTCAGTAAGTAAAACTATTTAGAAAATTGCCAGATTTCATATATGTGATTTCTAAGTCCAGAATCAGGAGTTGAGGTGAAGATGCATACTAATGAATCCTTCTGTCTTGTTTGGAACAGGATGCTATATGAATATGTTGAAAAGAAGCGGAAAGAAAATTCGGGAGCTCAGCTGCATGTTACCTACTTGGTGTCTGGCAGTCTTATACAGAACGGACATTCTGTAAGTTCTCTTGTAAAGAGCCTAGTGTGTGAGATATAAACAACATTAGAAATAACAGGAGAAAGAAGCAGAATTGAGTGCTATGAAAGTTTTAAAGTACCTCTTGAAAGGAGTGAGCATTTTGAAATTTTAAACTAAATCTGGCACTCAGGAAAGTTTAGGTAATATCTTAGCTGTACTTAGGAAATGAGACATTAGAGAGTGGCTTTTCCTTGAACCTCTTTTTTTCTCTTGAATATATATTGAGGACACTGGTACTTAATTTTTCATTCTGTCAAATTTCAAGCCATAAATTCAGGTGTTAAAGAAAAAAGAAAAATTAGCTAGCTGGCTGTGGTGGCACATGCCTCTAATCCCAGCACTCGGAGAGGCAGAAGCAGATGATCTCTTGAGTTCGAGGCCAGCCTGGTCTACAAAGCGAGTCTAGGTCAGCCAAGGGTACACAGAGAAACTCTGTCTCGGAAAACAAAACAGAAAGAAGGAAGGAAAGAAAGAAGGTAATTGGAAAGAAAGATTAGCTGACCTTATTTTTAGTTTGAGCACTTTTGCTGGGTTTTAATAGGTCACTAGTGTGGCCACTGGTGGGGATAAGCATAGACTTAGCTGCCTCCCAGAGGCGTGGGCTGGGAGTATGTTTAGGCTCCTGCATCTTTTTCTCTTCTAGTGCTGTCGGCATCTACCCTACCAACATAGGGTACTGTTGCTTTTTCATCTCAACCACAAAGCAGCCTCAGGTCTGTTGCTCTCCTGTTGATGTCCTTGTCCTCCTCAGGGGTCAGCACAGGCGCCACTGTCTTCGTAGGCCTTACAGAGCACCAGAAACTTTGTTGTCTTGTACCTCTTGCTCCAGACTGAGTCCTGGGAGCATTCATAGCCCACACGCTGGCTTCCTGTCCAATGCATGACTTTCCGTGAGCCTCTCTGGAGACGCTTGCGATTCACTGCCAGGATGAGGGGCCCTTCCTGGAGATCCCCTGAAGTCATAAGTTTACAACTTAACTTCATTTACTGTAATACTGACTAGATTTGTTTTTTAACATGAGTCCCAAGCACGTGAAATTTAAAGCTCTTAGGTGGATTTGGTAACATCTGAGGAGAAACAAAACTTTGGGGTCAGATCCCTGCATTCTCCAGCCAGGATTTTCTTTCCATGTTGGCATGCTGTTTGAAATTCTCAATTGTTCAGTCAGCCGTGGGTCTCAACCTTCCTAATGCTGGGACCCTTTAATATAATTCCTCATGTTGTGGTGACCCCCATCATAAAATTATTTTGTTGCTATTTCCTAACTGTAATTTTGCTACTGTTATGAATCATAATATCTGATATGTAGGATTTTTTATATGCAACCCTCAAAGAGGTCTCTACTCACAGGTTGAGAACCACTGTTTAGTGGGTTCTTGTTAATTACAAGGGCTTGTCATTACAAATTCTCATTAGCTTTTTATGTAGTGATTTTTAGTTGAGAATGATTTTTTTAAAAATAATTTATGTAATTTTTTTATTTTATGTGCATTGGCGTGAGGGTGTCAGAAGACCTGGAACTAACTGCTTATGGACAGTCATGAGCTGCCACGTGGCTGCTGGGAGTTGAACCAGGTCCCTTGGAAGAGCAAACAGTGCTCTTAACCACGGAGCCATCTCTCCAGCCCCGAGAATGATTTTTTAAAATTACCTAATTTATTATTAATTTACCAGAGGTTTCAGAATAGTCAAGTTTTAAGTTGGAATCTTGCTGTGAAGAGTTTTTTTTTTTTTAAGGACAGTTCTCGCTGTAGCCTAGCTAGTAGACTAGACTGATCGTATCCAGAGATCCACCTGTCTCTGTCTCTAGTGCTGGATTACAGGTGTAAATCACGACACCTGGCCTCCATAAAGAATGTTTATTGAAGCCTTGTGTGGCCATACATGCTTACAATTCTAGTATTTGGGAGGCTAATGCAGGAGAGTCAAGATTCTGATGCCAGCCTGGTCAAGACCTCTCTCAAAAACATAAAATTCTAAAAGGTGACCGGGTTTGTGATGCTGCACTTACTGGGACCTTCACCTTGACAGGTGCTCACTGCAGCTGTCAACTCGGAACTGAAGGGCGGCTTGTCCACTGCTGTCCTATGCATTTTCAGTAGCCCCAAGCACAGGAGGACCTAGCCGCACTGAACCGCCTGGCTGTCTAGATTAGTTCCTTAGGCATGAGTTAGTTACTGCCCTGGGCTGCATTAGAAATCTGCCATGTTTTAGTGGTTAGTTCCTAATGCCTTTTTTTAAAATTTATTTTTATTTTTATTTTTTGGTAAGCCCTGTAATTTTTAATGTGCAGTTTTGCAGATTGTGACAGTTTTGGGAATGTTTGGTTAATGCGATCATGCAGGTGTGTAGGTATGTGTGTATGTGTGCAAGCATGCATGCATATGTGTGTGGGATGCATATACACATGTGCAGGCCAGGGGCAATATCATTATTGTTCCTCAGGAGCTCTCCACTGTGTGTTTTGAGCCAGGGTCTCTCACAGGGACCTGAAGTGTGCTGATTGGCTAGGCTGGCTGTCCAGTGGTCTCCAGGATCCTGCTCTCTTCATCTCCACAGCGCTAGAATTTTAAGTAGTGTTACCATGCCCATCTTTTTACATGGGTGCTGGGAATTAAACTCAGATCCTTACACTTGCATGGCAAGCATTTTAGCAACTGAGCTATTTTTCTGCTTAATTTTTTATAGGGAAAACACACAAAAAACATGAATTTTCTTAATTCAAATTTATGACTACATTTTGAAAAACTTTTTGAAGTATTAGGGAGATAGCTGATTGGTAGAGCACTTGCCTAGCATAAACACCCAAACAAACATTTACTTTGGTGCTAAACATGGCTAAACATGGTGCTAAACATAGCATCACACAGTAATTGGCAGCACTTGAGAAGCAGAGACAGGAGCATTATTGAGTTTGAGACCAGTGTGAGCATACTGTAAATTCTGTCTCCTAAAAACCAACCAGCCAAACAAAAAAGCTAGCTTGATTCTTATATTGCACTTCTATATGAATTTCGGTGGTTCCTAACATTGGTGTAAATACATGTTGTTTTAGCCAAATAAGAGATTTAGAGGAGAAAATGAATATTTTTACTAACAATTACTGAAAATTGTTCAAGAGGTTTTTTTTTTTTTAAGGACTTTTTTTCTGTAGGCTATGTCCTGTTTAAATCACCCAATCCCTCATTGTTCAATTTATCAATTCAAGATATACTGAAACTCAGTCCCCCCCCCCCAATTCTGTGTAGCTGATTATTGGATTGGTTTGTGTCTCCTTCTGTTTTTGTTATAGATCTTGTATATGCTTTTAACAGAAACAATTACATTTGTATTACCCCTTTCTAGATAAATGTTCTCATATTTTACAATCTATGTTGAACTCAGTTTTTAAACTAGAGACCCTTTTCACTTAGTGATAGAAATGTTCCCCGTTGTAGCCAATTTAAGGGCTATGTTGATTCTCCCTTTTTGATGTCTTGGCTGTTGAAGCTGGGCTACAGTGGGCAGCTTTGTATATATGGCTTCTGTGTTTTTGTTAGTGTTTAGGGCCACATTCCTGGAGGTAGCATTGCTGGGCTAAGGCCTAAATGGGGCTTGGCAGATACTTCTGCTCTCATTTTCACCAACAGTCAGTGAAGTTCTTGGCTCCATACAGCACCTGTAGTCATGGGTCAGGACCATGTTTTTTGGCTGTGAACTGATGTGCATACTTCTGTGTATTTCTTTAAAAGCTCTCATTTTCCATAGTTCATCTTTGTCTTTATGTTGTGAAGCTATAGCATTCTTTATGATATAAGTTTTAATTGTTTTTTTCATCATTTGTCTTTCTACTTTGCTTAAATGTTTTTGTTTTTATTTAAAAGGCCTTTTTTCCCCCTTTTAAATTATTTCAGTTATTCTTGGATAACTTATCCTAAAACGTAGGATAGTTTTAGGACAATTCACAAATTTTCTTCTTTCATAGATATTTTTATTTACATTTAAATCTTTTAATTCACCAGAACTTATGCTAGCATATGGTATAACACATGTAATGTTTTATTAATTTATTCTCTCATATATTACATCCCAACTGCAGTTTCCCCTTCCTCCTTCCATTCTCCGCCCCCCCCCCTCCACCCCGCCACACACACACTTTATTTCTCCCTATCCACTCATTCTCTGTTTCTCTTCAGGAAAGAGCAAGCCTCCCAGGAATGTCAACCAAACATGGCATATCAAGTTGTAGCTCCCTCATATTAAATTAGGTACCTCCCTCATATTAAGGTTGGGTGAGGCAACCCAGTAGGAAAGAGTCCCAAAAGCAGGTCCTAGCTCCCTTTGCTAAGGGTCCCACAAAAACACCAAACTACACGACTGTGACATATATTCAGAGGGCCTAGGTTAGACCCATGATGGCTGATTGTCTGTTCAGCCTCAGTGAGCCCCTGTGAGTCCAGGTGTGTTGATTATGTAAGTTTTCTGTGGTGACCTTGCCCGCTCTGGATCCTAACAATCCTCTTTCCCCTCTTCTGAAGGATTAGTGAGCTCTGCCTGATGTTTGGCTGTGGCCTCTGCATCTGTTCCCGTCAGGTGCTGGATGAAGCCTCTGTGATGACAGTTGATTTAGGCACCAATTATGAGCACAAAAGAATAGACAGATCTGACTCTCATTTATATAGTAATTAGCATTAAATCATTTGCTAAAAATTGTTCTTAACTAATTTGAGATGCATTTTTGTTTAATAAAAGTATTAGGGCCGGCCTCTCATCTAGCTTAATTTCTCTTTTCAAGAAGCTGTAAAATATGCAAATTAAAAATAATTCAAACCGCTTGGAGTGGTGGTACATGCCTTTAATCCCAGTGGGCAGAAGAAGTAGGTGGAAGAGTTTGGGGCCAGCATGGTCTACAAAATGAGTCCAGGCGAGCCAAGCTACACAGAGAAACCCTGTCTTGAAAAACAAAAACAATTCAGACTGCTGTCTACTATAGTGTATTTTCAGGGGACCCAGTGTTTTTCTGATTTCATAGCTAAGCACAACTGAGTGTCAAGGAGGCCGAGTTCTGTAACCTCACCACTGATGAAGTGTTGTTCCTTGTAGTGCCACAAGGTTGCAGTAGTGAGAGAAGATAAACTGGAAGGTGAGTAGGCTTCTGCTTTTCCTCTTACAGCATTGATTGGGTAGTTTGTATAGTGTATTTGAGTTTTATATTCCTTTTATAATGGTTTCTGAAACATTAAAATCTTACGTCTGCCTAACTTCCCATTTTTAATGCTAATAGTATCTGACATTTATAAAGTACATGTATGACAGTATTTCAAGACTCATAGAGGACATACAAAAATTGTCATGAATTACAGATGACATGTGTGGGTTGTAACCCCATGTGGAATTGAATAGCCAAATCTAGAGCTTGCAAAAAAGATTACCAAACTCATAACAGCCAAGACTTAATTCACAGCCAGACTTGCCAAGTCTGCAGGTTTGTGGCAGTGCTCAGCGGTGGTTTCGTGGACCTCACGGCAGCCTTAGCTGTGACCACACAGTGAGTGCTTTCTGCACTGCATGCCATCCCGTGATGCAGCACCAGTAAACACACCCTGAAACACCTTGGCCCAGGCTGGAGGCCATGCGTGACATATGCTGTGTTGGATGTTCTCAGTTGTAGTCTTTTTACTCTAGATGCAAATTCTTGTGCTCTTATAGAAACATAATGCTTTAATTATGAAAACCAGATAATTAATATTTTCTGCCATTGTTCCTTATATAAGTATTGTGTAAGTATGCTTGGGGATTGTATTTATGTTGGAATATTTGATTTTAAAAATTGCTATTTTTGTTGCTGCTAGTTTTATTAAAAAAAAAAATCAGTGTATTTCAGCCTGGATTAGAATAGGGTTTCTAGCAATCTGAAATGGTCTAAATATACTTCTTCTATTTTTTACTATGTATTTCTGCAAAGCAGTGGCACTGTCGGCAACGATGGCTATAAAAAGCAAAATATTGATCAGCTAAAAAGAACATTGATATGTTCTGCATTCTCTCGTATTAAATATTCAGCCAGGATTTCAACTGTTTGTATAAAAATAAACATGCACACTTGTTTCATTAGTGTATTAAATTTGTTTTCAATCTTTAATAAAATTATATGTATGTCAAAGTGTTGTTTTAGAATAAAATTCTCTATGACTTACTATCAGTAAATATTTAAATTGTGTACCTATTTTTTATATATAAGATTGCATAAAATTTTCTCTAACAAAAAAGAAAATGTTAAGAAACTCTGTCATATGTGGTGGTTATTATGTCCCAAGCTCTCTGCTAGGCACTGGGGACAAGGAACAAGTTAGGCACAATACCTTCCCTTTTTAGAACCACAGTTTGCTCCTGTGTTGATAGTCTTTTGATTTTGCTCTCAGCTCTTTCTCTAAACTGACGTTGGAACTTACGACTAAATCTTATCAGTAGAGCTAAATCTTCTCAGGTAGAGACTACTTAATTATCTTTAACTGAAAACAAAGCATCATAATCAACATCAATTGTTAATTACTGTTTGCTGAGTGTTCCTGGATGAGTAATACCCTCACAGGTGCTGTACTTAGAAATGACTCAGCGCCATCATGTCCCTGTTGTAGACAGAGGCTTGATGTTATACTTAACATGGAGCTGTTTGGCCTGGTGGAGTTTTGGACCACCATAGATTGCAAATGGTTTTAGTGCAGAAGAGGTTCTTGTTAAAGTCCCCACAAACTCTGAAGTTGTGTATTAACAGACTGCTTTTCCTGTTGACTTGTAGCAGTGAAATCCAAGCTAGCTGTGACTGCCAGCATCCATGTCTACAGCATCCAGAAAGCTATGCTAAAGGACAGTGGGCCTCTGTTCAACACCGACTATGACATCCTTAAAAGCAATTTGCAGAACTGCAGCAAGTAAGCTCCTTAATGTTCTTGTGGGTTTCTTTACGAATTGATTTTGTAAGGTGTTTACACAGTGGCTGCCTCTTAGAGTGAACGCCAAGTCTAGTAAAACCCCATTTATCTTGCAGTAAGACACATGCCTAGTTTTATTAGTACATCATAAGGTGAAAAATAGCAGCCACAACCCATATTGAAAACTCCAGTGGACTCCCCATAAATCTATCTCTCATATATTTATCCTGTCATCACCCTCAGAAATGTTTGTTGTGTCCCCTCACTACTCTTTTGCCCCAGTCTCTGCTTGTCTAAATCTTACCCATCTTTTAGGAGCTAGTTCAAATGTGGCCTTCAAAAAACTGTTCCTAAATTTGATGTCCCCATTCCCTCTGGCTAAAAGTAACTTAGCTCCAAAGTTCCATAGCCAAGATCAGATCTTGTAAATCTTTTGTTTTCTTTGGGGCACTGGAGAATGACTGACTGTAATGTGTGCATTTTAGAAACTGATAATCATACGTTTTAGTTGTGTTATACTACTTATTAGCTCAATGGCTTTGAACAGATAATATTCTCTAGTTTTGGTTTCTTCATCTTTAAATCAGTTTTGATAATTCCTACTTTGTGAGGTTGTACTGGGGGCTCAAGTCAGTTCTCTAAAATCATATTTGAGTATCTACCACCTTGATTTAATAGCAATTTAAATTGGGAAGATGGAGAGATGCTCAGTGCTTTAGAGTGCTTATTACTTTCGCAGAGGACCCAAGTTCAATTCCCAGTACACAAATGGTGGCTCACAACCATCTATAACCCCAGGTGCAGGGGACATAAAACCTTTTGGCCTCCTTCGGTCTAGGTGAGCATATGGTGCACAGACATATATGCTGGCAAAACACATATAAAATTAGATAGATAAATTAAAAGATGGTTTGAGTTTATTTGGCATATATCTGTTGAATACCATTGAATTACTACATACTTTTGAGAATATGACCCAGGACCTGTGCCTGAGGTTGGTGGCCTACAGGAAATAGCAGTTACAGTACAGTGATTAGAGGAGTGGTGTGAGAATGTTTTGGAGACAGGCATTTGTTACAAGCTTCCGGATGGGTGAAGTAAAGGGGAAAAACAGGTGGCTGTTGTTATGAATTTAATGTAAATCTGATATGCAGGATATCTGACATGTGACCCCTGTGAAAGGGTCGTTTGATCCCCAGAGGGGTTGCAGCCCACAGGATGAGAGCCACTAGTTTAAAGCAAAATCTGCCGGTGACAGAAATACGATGGCAGATAAGAACGCAGTTACTAAAGGACTGCAGTGAACTCTACCAATATTGCCTTTGTTGAATCTGAGCACTAGCCAGGCATGATGGTGTGTCCTTTGACCCTAGCACTTTGGGAGGTAGAGGCAACAGCATTCTCAGTTATGTGGGAATTTGAGGCTAGCCTGCACTACATGAAACCCCAAGTCCTGGTTTATCTTCTTGTGGCTGACAAAAGTAACTTAAAACAGAAAGGATTTGTTCTGGTTTATAGTTCAGCGGCACAGTCCATCATGGTGAGGAGGTCAAGGCTGCAGGAACTGGAAGCAGCTGGTTATACCTCACTCCCAATCAAGAAGTGTAGCGCAATGAAAGCTCGTCCAGCTCTCATTCTCCTTTTTTGTGTAGTCCAGGCTCGCATTCCAGGGAGCCACTCAGAGTGGGCAGGTCTTCCTATCTCACTGAATCAAATCAGGGTGTTCCCTCATAGGTGTGCCTAGAGGCTGGACTCTCCGGTGATGCTAGAGCTCAGCAAATTGACAGTTAAGATTAACTATGTCATCTTTTCGTTAGTTGGTTGGTTGGATTTTTCCGACAGGGTTTCTCCGTGTAACCCTGGTTGTCCTGGAACAACAGGGTTTTGTAGACCAGGCTGGCCTCGAACTCAGAGCCTGCCTCTGCCTCCTGAGTGCTGGGATCAAAGGTGTGCACCACTGCTACTCTAGCCATGTCATCTTGTCTGAGGGTTGGGGTGGGAGATGGAGTAGGAGAAGAGAGGGAAAAGGGGGGAGAATTTATCTCCAATAAGGAAGTTTGTGCTCGTTCCTAAGAACTGAGCCTCCCGAGATCTGATACTGTGTTTTAGGAAGTGTTATGAAAGCAAGGAAGGTGAGATTCAGTGTTGAGTAGTCTTTTCTCTTAGAACTGCTCCAGCCTAACTTGGAGTTTTCCTGATTGCCAGTTGCTAGTCCTGATCCTAAGGTGCGGAATGCAGACCAAATAAAGAGTTGTCTTACAGCCAACTTTAGATGCTGACAATGAAATAAAACATTGCCTTTTCCATTGTATATGGGAGCCCTGCAAGGCCCGAGAGGAAGACCAGGGGGTAAAAGCAAATGATTTCTGTCTGTTCTCTTCAACTAAGAGGTGTTCTGAGTGGACTGTAATAACTCAGTGAAGATTTGTGTTGCTCTGAAGCTGCTTAGTCTAAAGTTTTTTTTATTTCTGAAATGAAATACTTGTGGGACCATTTGTAGCCATTCCAGTTAGTTTCTGGATGGCTCCTCCCTCCACGGAGTTTCTGTGTCTCCCCATTTTCTGTTCCAGTTGAGGAGATACACCGAAGAAGAAAGGGAAACCAGAAGCCTCCCCTCTTCAGTCATTCTTCCCCATCCTTGCCATGCACCAGGTCTTATGCTGAGTGCCCATAACACAAAGAATGAGGAGGGCCTCCAGCGAGCTTCCACCAGCCCCAAGAAGCCAAACACTGCGGAGTAAAATGTCTTCTGTATTAGGAAAAGCTGGGGAACTCTGCTTTATGTCTAACCTGAGAAGGCTGCACAGGTTCCCATTCACATTGTGGACTATTGCATTACAGAGTCACGTGAAACAGGCACATTGACACTAACTGGAGAGTAAGCGGTGAATGTTCCCAGTAATATGCTATGCAGACTGTTCACCAAAGGTCACTGAGCCTTCAGCATGTAGCCTCCTGATACAGGTTGCTATTTTTAAAAGTGAACAAATGGATGGAAAGGAGCATGAGTTATAGGAACCATTGGCTCTGTCCCTGCTTTTTACTTTAAAGCATGGCACACTCTGGCTAGGAGAGTTGCCAAGAAACTGATTACCAGTGTATAGCTGTTGATAGTTACTGTTCCTTGAACTTGGTCAAAGGACCATGTGGTTTCCCAAGGACGCTGAGATTATTACTGTTTGCTGGAGAGTAAAACAAGTGCAGATGTTGAGTGTTGGTGCATGTCTTCAATCTCAGCACTCCAGAGGCAGAGGCTGGCACACTTCTGTGAGTTCAAGGCTAGTCTGGTCTACGTAGTGAGTTCTAGGACAGCCTGGGCTATGTAGAGAGACCCAGTCTAAAACCAAACCAAACCAAAAAGAACAAAGAACCAAACAAAAAAGCAAGTGTGTTCAATATGATGTGGTAGAAAGTGATTGATTCAGTTCTAACTTCATAACTGCATAAAAGTACGTTGTAGGCTAAAGTTCCCTCTCCGCACTGCATTTTTCTTATTACCCATTTTTCTATGATCCAGTCTAGTTTTAAAATTCCCTGGTTTTATATTAATGTGAAAAGATGCATAGGAAGCACAGAGTTTGACAGAGAAGTTTGATAGCGACATTAATCTTATACCCGTTTCTGTCCTTAGGTTTAGTGCCATCCAGTGTGCAGCTGCAGTCCCCAGAGCTCCTGCGGAATCCTCATCTTCCAGAAAGTTTGAGCAATCAAATCTTCAGGCAGCAAGTGAGACACAAGCCAGTGAGCTGACTACCAATGGCCATGGCCCACCTGCCTCCAAACAGGCATCCCAGCAGCCCAAAGGGATTATGGGAATGTTGGTCTCTAAAGCTGCTACTAAAACCCAAGACACCAACAAGGAGACCAAAACAGAGGGCAAAGAAGTAACAAATGTAAGTCTTCTTTACAATAGGCCTTTTTTTATATATAACAGAATTGGAATCCAGGAAGGCCTTCACAGCTTCCATGCTAGTTTATTTATATGAGGGTCCCATAGTCAGTTATGTCTTAAAAATTCAGAAAAGTGCAGTTACTGTTTTTACTACTAATTCTTCCTGTCGTCATTGTTTTTAAGTTTCTCCTTTGGCAAAGAGGAGGGAAGGCAGAAAGCAGACAGAATTGAATTCCTTCTGTGCACTGGCAGTCTGAACTTAGTGGAAAGCCCCTTATCCATTCTGTGTGAGTCTTAAATGTGTGTGTTAAACCAGAGCCCAGACTTAGTATGCCTGTGGATCATACTGCTATTAAATGATAGGTCCAGGATTCAGATCCACTTTTGATCATTAAAAATGCTTTACCCTCTTTCCCATTGTTTATCATACCACTTCTGATTTAATTCTTTTAAGACAAATAGCTTTTAAATGTGCTCAAGAAAAACTCCGATGTATTCATAAATAATTTGTGAAAAACAAAGCCAGCTTTGGGAATTAGCATGAGATGCTGTTTGGGGATGTGGTTCCTTTCTATGTTCTTGTGGCTAACATCTGCACATTTGCACATATATAGAGTCAGCGCTGTTAGTACAGAATTGGTACTGTCGAAGGGGAATACTTTGTTTTGTGACAGTTCCTCATCTGGCCCATGCTGGCTTTGATCTTGCTTTGTAGCTGAGGATGACCTTGAACTCCTGATTCTCCATGTTCCACCTTCCATGGTCTGGAATTACGGTCTTTGTATCATCATGCCTGGCTTTTAGTATGCTCTATTGCTGGAGATTGATTGAGGCCATGGTACTTCAAGAGCAAATGTTAGACAAAATTTAAAACTGTTTTCTTTTTTATGCTTTTAGGCATCTTCATCTGGAGGCAAAGCACCAGGAAAAGGGAATGTGATGAGCAACTTTTTTGGAAAAGCTGCTATGAGTAAGCATGTTCTTAATTTCTTTGAACTCAGATGAATGGTCTTAGTGGCATATGCTCAAGTCTGGGGTTCGCACATCCATGCATTCCTGACTCGTAACAAAGTCACAGAGAACTGATCATTGTAGTGGTGAAAGTAACCGAGCACGCGGGACTTCCTGGGTGTGCATAAGCACTCTTGGAGGGTAGTTTATAGCATTTCTACTTTCAGCTCCTGCATTAGGAAAAAAATAAAATAACCACTTCACGGAGCATTTAAAAATTAATTAAAATGAGAGAGTAGCTGGCTGATATCGTGGGATGCTGGCATCATTTTGCTTGGTGTAACCCTAGCTCCTACTGTCTCTCCAAGGACCACAAAAATAAATACTATTACTTTCTTAAATTACTCACAGCGCTGAAGTAACTGCAAATGTGAAGATAGGCAGTAATGACCACCACCACCACCCCCCTTTTTTTTTTTTTTTTTTTTTTTTGAGAAAGGAAAGATCCTTTTTTTTTTTTTTTTAAAGCTCTCTTAATGGAAAGAGCCAAAAGTTCATATTTTTATATTTCATATATCAAGTATTCATCTCCTGGGGCTATGTGGCAGAATACCAATAAGAATGTAGGAACCGCAGGGTAACACACATATTCTAGGAACATTGGTTTTACAGAGATCTGTGGCCTTTTGTTGCATGCCTATCCAAGCAAAATTACTCTGAATTCTGTTCTTCTGTGATGGTCAGATTAGTACTCAGAGGGTGATGGGTGTTTTACTTGCTGTGGAGGCTCTCAGAAAAGAATGTTTTTTGTGTTGTGAATCTATAGAAAATGTGGTACGTGGAAGTTGTCCAGAAACATGCTTTGGTGGTGGTGCTGGAATAAATGTATAGGAGGTTCCTCTTCCTTTGAACATATCAAGTCTGGCTGGCACTGGGACACTGTATTCAGTCTGATACCATTTCTTAACAATTTTGATGCTTTTGTTGTTGTTTAAGTGTTTGTAACCTTAAGCTCCACTGAAGAATTTTAATTAATTATTTAAAACTGTTTTTGGTTATTTGTATGTGTGCTTATCTGTGGAGATATGTTCACGTGAGTACAGTTTACCATGAAGCCAGAAGGTATCAGAGCCCCGAAGCTGGAGTTACAGGCCATTGTGAGCTGCCTGGTATGGGTGCTGGGAAGGGTAAATAGAACGTGCTCTGAATTGCTGAGCCGTTCTAGTCCCAAGTAAAGAATCATTTACTCGTCATTTTATTTTTAAAAGATATTTATTTATTATTTATACAGCATTCTGCCTGCATAGCAGAATAGGGCACCAGATCTCACTATAGATGATTGTGAGCCACCGTGTGGGTGCTGGGAATTGAACTCAGGACCTTTGGAAGAACAGCCAGTGTCTTAACCTCTGAGCCATCTCTCTAGCCCTGCTTGTCATTTTAAAAATATGTAAGATATGTGACTATTTGCTAATAATAAAAAAGTCATATTATAAAATGTTGATTGAATACCTACTATGTGCTTGACACTCTTTCACACTGGTGATAGAATAGATAAGACCAAAAAAGAAAAAAATCTTTGCCCATAGGTAGATGCAGACAGAGAGACTTTACTTAGCCTTAAAAAGAATGAAATTCTATTGCTTGCAAAATGTTGGCTTTCTTAGACAATTTGGGGTGTTTTAGTGGGAAAGTTTGAAAATCACAGATAAGAGAATTGAAAATTGAAGCATTGATACCACTATTGGACTAGTGAAATCTGTCATTTATGTTTCTACCCAAACCCTCAAAAATATGAATAGACTGCATTTTACATTCTACTCCATTATCTCTACTACCAAAAACTGTACATGCTTTTAAAAACTATTGTACTAACCTGCTTGTATCAACCCAGACTAAGATAGTTTTCCACATGGTAGACAGATTAAGCAGTTACAGAACAGGTAACCCAAAATGCTTCTTGAAGGACTGCCTGCTGTATGTAGGTTGTCTATTGTGACTTTGCCTATAAAAAGCTATTAGTGGGTGTGCACGAGGCTAGATTATGTAGTGCTATGTTTCTGCTGGTTGGTCCTTTCTAATCGGCATGGCAGCTTACGTGTGTTGTGTCCCAGCTTAATACAGAGACCTGGGTCAGGAGTTGAACTGACTGAGGCCCATATCCAACGCTTACTTTTCCTCAGTGGATAACTTGATTAATGTTTGCACCTGATACTAGTTTTATAAATATTATTCCGATTCTCACAGAGAAAGATGACTTTTGGACTTTCCCAGAGGGATGGATTTTAATAAATTCAGCTTTATTGATGGTGGTATTGAGATAAGAGTATCTAGGCATTAAAAGGTAGGATACCGGACTTAAAGAGACGGCTCAGTGATTTAAAAAAGCACTGCTTGCTCTTCTAAAGACCTGGGTTCAATTCCCAGTACTCACATGGAGGCTTACAGCCATCTGTAACTGCGTGCCAGGGGATCTAATGCCCTCTTCTGCCTTCCACAGGCACCAGGCATACAGGTGGTGCACAGACATACATGCAGACAAAATCTCCATACAATCAAAATATATATAATTTAAGGTAGAATATAAGATGTTGCTGTGAACATAGCCGTCACCCATTTTTAAGCTGTACTTTTGAACATGACCACCTGCACCTTTGTTTTCCTATATGTTATTTTACAAAGTTGAACTTAGGGGCTGCCAAGCCTGACAGCCCAAGTGTGGTCCCTGCCGTCTGCATGGTAGCAGGAGAGAACATACTCCTCTAACCTTCACATATACACCATGGCATACACAAACCCAATATACATGCAATAAATAAATCGATGTAATTTTTTAAATTAAAAACCCAAAATTTGGTATTTTTAAGCCTTGTGTTCGGTATCCTATAGAGCTGTGATGTAATGAGAGAGAAGAGAGAAGCAGAAATGAAGATTATCGGTGTTTTCTTAATCGACTGTGCTCCCTTTTAGGACGGGCTGTTTTTATCCCTTGCTCCTAACACGTTACCAGTCGCATAGTGGACTGACACAGGAATGATGGATTAATATTGTATGATGGGTTATATATGTCTGCTATACTTTACCATAGATAAACTTAAAATCAGTTTGGATTCAGAACAAGCCGTGAAAGAAGAGAAGATTGTGGAGCAGCTTCCAGTGTCTGTCACTGAACCAAAGCTGGCAGCTCCTACAGCTCTGAAGAAATCCAGCAGAAAGGCAGAGCCTGTGAAGATGCAACAGAAGGAAAAAAAATGGTAGGAAAATTTTGTTCCTTGGAGGAAGGGCAGTCTCGTAGAGGTGAGATGGTCTGTATGGGCTTTCTGCAGCAGGCAGCTCTGAGCGCAGTGTTAAATCCTGCTGTCTGCCGTAGGGACGGAACTGTGCAGCTAGAATGAAAGAAAAGCCCCACAGCTCATCTCGTGAAGCAGGACCGTAGGGCAGCTGGTCTGAGTGAGGTAGGAGCCAAGGCCACACTTTGTCCCCATTGAAGCAAATTGATCACCTTCGCTCCCAGACTTCAGTTTAAATGTGTAGACACTGTGTAAGTGTGCCTCTGTGTGTGTGTTTCACATCAAATTACCCAGCGAGAAGTTACTGTTTCCAGTCCAGTTTAAGAGAAGAACTTCTTTGTTTTCTTTTTATATCAATGAGTTTATTTTTCAAGTGGTAAAATGTAATTAGAAAAGAAAATAAAAAGCACACAAGCTGTTAAAAATGGATCCAGGAGTTTGAGACACTACCTCATAGCTGGTAGGAATTAGTCTGTTGAAAGAAATTTTAAAGGACACTGTTAGCACTGATAGGCCCACAAAGAACCAACTTTTGTGGTAAAGTTGGAGCAACAAAATGGTGACATTTCAGAGGGGTAAGGCTCTGTCCAGCGGGCCTTCCCTCCCGGGAACACATGATACACGTGGATTAAAATATCCCCAGCCGTGATCACAACACTCACTGCTGGAGGCTGTTACCAGGCACGCACTCAGCACTTCACCACCAAATAGCAGGTTAAGTGTAGCGATTTCATAGGTGTCCTTTACAATACTGCAAGTGCTGTTTTCTGCTCCAAGTCTGCCGAGAGGCTTTTACTCATTCTTTCAAATTTTGACACGGCTTTTCTACCTTTTCTGAGGTGGCTCATGCACTTTTCCTGCTAAAATGGTGGATTGTACTGATTGACATGAAAATGTTAAACCAGCTTTGCATTCTTTGGATTAGCTCCCTGGCTGTATTTATTGTTTTTACACACTGCGAGGTCAGTTGATATTACCCTGGAGGGAGGGGGTTGTTCCTATGTTTTTGAGGACTACAGGTAAGCTGTTTTCTTTCCTGGTAATTGGATAGCTTTAGTATCAAACTTGTGTTAACTTAATAAGTTAAAAGGAGTTTCCCATTTTCCAAAGGAGTTTGTAAATTTTATTATTATTATTTTATGTTTATTTATTGTGGGGAGTAGGGTGGGGTGTAGGTGTATGCACAGAGGACATACTTGGGGGAGTCGGTTTTCTATTTCCACCATTTGGGGCCCTGGGATAGAACTTGGTTCATTAGGTTTGTCACCAAGCACCTTGATCTGCTGAGCCATCTCTGGCCCTATGTAGTTATATTTCTAATACATTTAAGACATTATAAAATCTGTTCGTGAATCTGGGCCTGGATTTCTTTTATAGGATTTTTATTTTTGTGTGTGAAAGCTTTTTTAAGTAGTGTTATTCAAATTTCCTTGTTCTTTTTGGATCAGTTTTGAGTAAGCTGTGCTTTTAAAGGAAGTTATTTCCTCTAAGTGCTTGAGCTTATTAGAGTTGTTCATAATCTAGCCTTGTTTTGGAGTATTTATAGATTGTATAGTTATGACTGTAGATTTCTTTATTCTCTAATTACCACTTGGAAATACATATTTTTCCCTCTTTTGTAAAAGGCTTATTAATCTTTTCTCTTTAACATAACAACTTTAGACTTGGTTAATTTTTTTTCTATTTCATTGCTTTCTGCTCAGATGTTTATTTCCTTTGGCTTATTCTGTATTTATTTTATTCTTTTCCTAGCTAAAGTAGGAAAAAATGTTGATGTTCAAAATTAAATATGACATAGGTACTCAATAACAAAGACTACAGTTTACATGTATTTGACTCTTAACACACAATATGCCCCTAAATTATTTATTGATGAAATGAATGCTGTAATGGAGAAAGCAGACAGAAAAACTAAATAATGCCAAGCCAGAGTCTAGGTTTTTACTACATCATTAGAATGACTTTACAGTCTTGTCTACGCCTTTGCTCACATTGTTCTCTCACTTTAGAATATTTGTCTTCCCTTCCTACCTGTTGAATGTCTACTTAGCTTTTAACAGTTGTGTCCCGCAATGTTACTTGTTCATTAAATTTTATCATGTTGTATAATAGCTAGTGCAGTTGGCCAGAACATGTTCATCTTTTGAAGCAAGATTTCACTATGTGGCCCAGGCTGGCCTCAATCTTAGAATCCTCTCTGCTGAAATTATAGGCATGTGCCTGCCAGAGCTTCTTGAGAACATTTCTTTCCTGATTTTTGCATTATGATTGTTTAGCTGCTTATTTAATGTGTGTTAGAGGACTGAAAGGCCAGTTGGAGGAAGGAAGGTGTCTAGAGGACTCTAGACAAACTGGCTATAGAAGTTGGGAAAATAATTTATTCTGGCTACCCTATAAAGTGATGTAGTTGTGAATATAAAGTGTATATCTCCAAATAATCAGTCTTCCCACTGGGCATGGTGTTATACCACTTAGGAGGCAAGAGAATCTCTGTGCGTTCAAGGCCAGCGTGGTCTACATAGGGAGTTCCAGAACAAACAGCACTACATAGAAGCTGTGTCAGCTGGCAAGTGTATTGTACGCCTGTACTCTCAGCACTCAGGAGGGAGAGACAGGGGATAATCTGGGTTAGCAAGTTCCAGGACAGCCAGGGCAACACAGAAACTCTGTCTTGGAAAAAACAACCAACCTAGAAACAAACCAACCCCCCTTCCCCCCCCATGTCAAACAAACAGAAAAGGAATCAGTCTTTCTTTGTGTGTTATTTTCTACCTCTGGGATTGAGACTGTGAGCGCTACAAGAAACTGCATAGGAACAAATACATGCTTAAACATACAAATACTCCTGGTTCTGTTTTGTTCTTAATTTATTCCTGGTTGGCAACAGGGGGAAGCGAGTAGACTTATCTGATGAGGAAGCAAAGGAAACCGAAAACCTGAAGAAAAGGAGGAGAAGGATCAAGCTTCCTCAGTCTGATAGCAGTGAAGATGAAGGTAGACATTGCTATTAATTTTTGTTAGGGGATCATTTCTTGGTTCATGCTCAAGGACCTAAAAGTGTCACTTACAATGGGCTAATGAGAGCAGTGCTCCTAGCAATGAAAGGACATTTCTCGCTGAAATCTACTTCAGTCCTTTGATTAGAAATGCGATCGTTTGTAACTTGTGAAAAATAAATGGAGCAGAGAAAGTGTGCACATTGTTGCACATGCTGAGATTGTTACTGTTTTTCTCTTTAAGGCTCGTGTTTCTTTGGCTGTTCATATGCATGTTCTAGATAAACTAATCAGTAAAATGGTAAAGCTGGAAGACCATAGTGTCCCTCTCGAAAGGGGGTGCCATGTGGCTCTTTCAGGGTTAGGTATGGGCAGTGTTGTCAAATAGTAAACAGAATACACACAGGAGTCTCTTTACAGGAAAATCATGAAGCTTTTTACACAAAGACCAAGCATTTTGAATTTTTAAAGTGTGTATAGGTGTCTGCCGACAAATTTGTCTAAGCTCAGGAGAGGGCGTTAGACACCCGGGGGCTGGAGTTACAGATGGTGGTGAGCCACCAGGTGGGTGCTGGCCATCAAGCTCAGGGCCTCTGGAAGAGCAGCCAGTGCTCCTAACCACTGAGCCATCTCTGAAGCCTCTATATCAAGTACTCTTAGGAACCCAGGTCTTACCCCAAATCATGTAAGGTATGTGGAAAGAAGCTAAAGGGAAAGTGCTTGGGCGGCTTGTGCTATCTAGGAAAGTGTGCTGAGCGAACAGGGCTAAAGCTGGAGCTATGGGAAGCAGCTTTCCGAGAATTAAGGTGTAATGTATCTTGTCATTTTACATAATTGGAAGAGACCCAGCATCATTGAAACTCATGTACAGTGTAAATAAATTGATTAAAGAGATTTAGAGATGATTAATGCAAAAAGGAGCCTGCTGAGCTGTCAAAAGACAAAAAGAAGCAGCCACTGGAGCAACTGAGACAGTGGTAGAGGCTCTGTCCAACGGGGCACTGACTATGCAGATGAATGGAGAACACACTGGAAAAGCAGAAGGGTGAGCAGACCTAGAAACTAGTACCGAGAGCTTGGGCCTGTCCGTTAGACCCATTCTCTCTGGGTGTAGAGACTCCTTAGTCATGGGTAGGTATTAAGGACCACAGCCTCAGATATTCTGTGAGGGAAACAGCACCTTTCAGAATGTGTGGATTTTAACGGCTCTTTGAAGCAAGCCGGGCCAGAGCACGGCATCCCAGGGGGGAGTTAACGTATTTTCATTTTGTACCATTTATGAAAATAAATGAGAGATTACTGAAAAGAAAATTCTAGAGGATATGGATGAAATAAAGTTCACCAGGGAACACCTTGCCAGCTAGGAATTAAAATATGAGAAACTATGTGGGCACGTGGGAAATAATTAGGAAGGTGTGACAACTAGAGCGGTCTTCCTTTCACCAACTGCAAAAGCAAACTGGGGAGAAGATTCTGGGAATACTTGGAAGCCGAGAGCTTAATGTTCATTGAAAACAGAAAATTTGGGGGTTTGGGAAATAGGTCTATCAGTAAGCGTTTGCCTCACAAGCATGAAGCTCTCACCTGTCAACCTGCATAAAAGGCGCACGCTTACAGTCGTGCTGTCTGGGCAGTCTGCTTAGCCTAATGAACAAGACATGCAACTCCTTAAGGATAGCATCTGTGCTTGAGCCTCCACACGTATGCACGCTTGTATACCTGCACACACATGAACGTGCACTGACTGCTTCCACTCACTAACACCGAGAGTCTAGTGTTACTGAAAGAGTGAGCTCTCAATTGAGCTCATAGCGCACAGAATAGTAATACCCATAGGCCATCAGAAATGGGTCTGCGGTTGCTTAGTTGGGAAAGGAGTGCAAAGAAGTAGGATCAAAGTTAGCAGCACCTGACAACAGGTGACAGATCAGAGCCCCTCAAGTTCTTTTCTCTAGCAGAGATCATTTTTGACATCTAGCTGAACCATTTTCTTCTAAAATTTCTGTCTAAAATCCAGCAGGATTTTATTTTGAATCTTTATACAGTCTTTAACTTTTGCTTGTGTTCCATTGATTATAATACCTTGACCTGCTTCTCAGGCTAGTCATTAGCAGGTGTGCTGCGAGCGTGTAGCATGGCACGGGTACCAGAATCTGAGAGACCTGGGTTTGAGCCTCCCTGCACCACTTTCTAGCTGATGTTAGGCAGAGACTTGGCTTCCCTGTTTACTCCCCCAATGCTGTTACATCACCACAAGCTATAGGTCTTTGTGGACATGAAGACAACACATAAGAAACATCAGAAATGCCAAGACTTTTCACATTGTGCTTCCTCCACTCCCTCCGGCTGGCCCGGAGTGTTGAGTGTGTTCAGCAGTGACGGAGATCTCTGTAAGAATCTCCTCAGCTGTCCTGAAGGTCCCCTGGAAGTGTGGTGAGCACTCTAGTAGCTCTGCATGTTTAAAAGAAATAACATTGATATCTGTGTTGCTAGGAAGAAATAGTTTTTATGGATGTGTTAGGTACTTGTTAACATTTTCAGTCCTTGAAGGTTGTTTGTGGAGAATACTAAGCACTTGACACACACACATCATTTTTTAGGTAAGGATGGGTATTATAAAAATATATATTGGGTCCTAGGAACCGGCGATTGCTTTCCAGGAATTGGAATTACTGGTCTCTGCCAGGAGACTGTTGACAAACAGTGGTTCCATTGCCGGTCCGCTGGAATTAGTTCTCCCGCAGCTCTTCTTCTGTTCCAGCGAAAGCTGCTTTCCTGAGCTGATGCTTTGCCCCTTGAATGTTTCTCATCGACTACGAATCTATTTCAGATACACTGGTGCACAAAGCATCCTTTATATTTACGTCAGGAAGAGGGTTGAGTCAGAATGCTTGGCTTAATGGGAAAGACTGAATGTGGGCAAGTTTTTAAAAAATTTCTTTGAACCTCAGTTATATGAGACAAGTAATGATTTGTGAGTTATTACGAGAATGAGTGGTTAATGTTTATAGAGTAGAAAATGTTGGTTGTTTATCCTTTCTTAAAATATTTAAGTTTAAGCACAGTCTACACATACACAGTTTTTAAAGTCAGATAAAACAAAGTTTATAATGATAATCCCTACCATCTGAATCACTGAGCTGACTCGTTGTCAGCGTGCTCCCATCTGCCTTCCATCTCTCAGGGTGTGTTGAAATCTTTCTACTCCTCTGTTCTCTTCTCTTCCACAGGGATGATGACATTTTATTATTGTATGATTCTTTGGGAGATGGGCAAGTGGAAAGGAGGCAGTGGGAAGTGTCTTTGGTCTTTCTTCTCTTGACCTGGATATTCCTCACCCCAAATTTTATTCAGGAAGTGCTTGTTCTCCTTGACTTAAAGCGAACACAGTTACTGTTGCTGTGTGTTCAATGCCAGAACAACTGTGGCATCCCTGCCTCTCTGGTCTGTGAGTCTGAGGTGAGACATAGGTAAATAGTTGCCTGCAGGTGCCATTGGAATTGTTTCCTTGGGTGAGTCATGTTGTTGAAGAACTGAAAGTAGAACAGAAATACCCAAGTTCATCACTTAAGTATTCAAAACTCCTTTCCTTTGTCTTCCTTGCTATGTAGACTTTCCTCCAGCCACTGTGGCCCAGCTTTCTAATTAGCCATTACTTCAGAACACTGAGTTCTTGGTTCTGGGCTATAACACTTCTCTTACTTAGGCTCCCATCATGTACTGGCTTCATGGAGCGAGCTTCATAGCTAGACTGAAGCGTACTGCTTTTTGTACTGAGCTTGTGGAGTTAGGGGTCCATTTCAGTCTCGAAGTGTCTCACTTCTTGCTTTACTCTGGTTCTTATTCTGTTTCACCTCTTTAAGTCATTTGGCCATGAATAGTGTCATAATTTTAAACATTGAATCAGGAGAAATTCAGGTCCAAGATTTGGGCAAAGAATTTGAACATAGCCAGAAGATTCAGGGAACAAGTGAAACTAAGCAGCCATAACCAGCAGCTTCGTTGTGATTAAGCAGCAGGTTGGAGTTAGGGTTTAGCACAGCGGGAGAGTGCTGCCCTAGTAAGTGCAAGGCCCTGGTTTGAAACCTTGGCTGGCGGCGGGGAATAAAATTACAAAAATACAAAATAAAAAAATAAACCCACAAAAAGTAACAAGCAGTGGGTCTGCTGCAGCTCCCCCCGTGCTCTGATGACCTTCTTGTGGACCTCTTTCTTTACTGAGAACACTGGGCTCCCACCCGTGGCACTCCATTGTCAGATAACCATTTCCGCAGCCTTTCTCTCCTAACTTTTTTCCTGCCGGTTAGGTGGGTGGCAAACCAAGGCTTCTCAGTGGGGAACTCACTAGAAATAGTCCCATAGAAACTACTAATCAGGCTAGGTCGTTTGATGTTTCATGGAGATTAGTTTCAGAAGTGATTCTTCCCCAAAGCCATGCACCTACTGCCAGCTGGATAGCCCAGGTCTAATTTGCTGCTCTGATCACAGCAGAGAACACTCTACTGTGGAACACTGAGTAGAGCGGGCTGTCTCCATCCGCATCCTGAATGGCGAGAGCACGGATGCTTGGGTCAGCAAGGCTGTGAACTCACGTTGATGGGTTTAAAACCTGTTGTTATGAGTTGTGTGAGCCTTTGTTGTCAAGTAAAGGAATCCCCCCGGAACCTCTGTTTACTCAGCTATGTTTTAGGAGTAGAATCTGTCTCCTGACGTGATCAGTGTCTGTCAACCAACTTCATACTCTGACCTTGCTGTAATAAAACACTTAGCTAAAATAATCTCTGAGGTATTGCCAACTTTATAAACTCTTTATTCTCCACTTGTAATTATGTAAAATTAATGTGTACTGTAAAGTTAAGTCTGTTAACTTCAGAGTCCTTAATTTTCATGAATTACTGCTTACAAATTGCCCCTCGATAACCGGAAGTTTCAAGGCAGATGCCATGGAGAAGACATTGTGCCAGTTAGAGCTTGTTCTCTTCATGAAGTTTTTTTTCATTTTCCCAGTCTTTCCAGACTCTCCTGAGATGTATGAAGCACACTCACCATCTCCACCTCGTGCATCTCCACCTCCTGATCCTGTGCCAAAAACTGAGCCTGCTCCTCTTAAGGTAAACCCACCAGAGTGTTCTGTGTGTCTTTTCTCTCTCAGGAACCCACTATGCTGAGCCATGTGTGATTTTTCTCTGTGCTTCTCCAGTGTTAGTGGCAAGCCCTTGTGTCATGGTGCTCCTGTCCAGGTTGGCCAGATTGACACAACTCTCTTCTCACCTGAGGTGACCGTTGCTACAGGGTACGGCCTTAGGAAAGCTGCAGAGATGGCTCAGTTAGCTTGGGTCAGCTGTTCCGTTTTCTGTGACTACTACCGTCAGGGCTGCTCTGCTACACAGCTGGAGTTAGAGTTGTGCAAAAGGAGGCTCTGCCTGCACCATGGCAAATTATGAAGGATAAAAGGAAACAAGACTCAGATTTATTCTTTAGGGAAAGGACTTGAGAAAAACCACAGCAGAGAGTGACGTGCAGTTTTGAATGCTCTTTAGCTGTAGCTTGTCTGTGTGTTAGCATGGACGGGGAAATGTTGAGAAGGTGAGTGCTGATAAGCCTCCTTTTCCTTGTAGCCATTAGTTTCCTTTAATTCGTTCTGTTCAGACTTCTGGAAACCTCGTACTGTTACACCATAGCCAGAGGAATGAATGGGGTGAAAGACAGTGGAGAAAAGAGGAAACTGACAGTAGCAATACGTGCTTCTGGCTTAACTAGTTGGGTATAATGTTCAAATGCCAAGGCTGAGCAAAGCACGTATCTGCTGCACGGGCGCATGCTGAGAACCCCGAGAGCTTCTCTACCCCAGCTTACAGAAGCTTACTGCAGTGGTGTGCTCTCCCTGTCTCTGTCCCTCTAAAGTCTTAACCTGTTTGTCTTTTTTACCAAGAGCACAGATCTTTCCTAAGCATGCTGCTTTTCTTTCTGTACACAGGAAGACGCCGGGCATGTGCATTACGTAAGCATTGCGCCTGTGCCTCGGGGCCGTGCCGCTTAAAGTGTGCAGTTACTCTTTCCACTTGTTATAGTGGCATGTTAGGGGGTGGTTTTAGAGATTGAGAATCTCTTGTTATTTTTTTTTTCTATAACTTTACAGGTCAACTTAATATTGTTATTCTCTGATCTTTTAGCGTTCAAGTGGAGAAAACAAAAGAAAACGAAAGCGTGTCCTGAAATCTAAAACCTTTTTGGATGAAGAGGGCTGCATGGGTAAGACAAATGTGTGGCACCAGAGGCACCGGAGTCCCTGAGGCACAGTCTGTCCCAGATGTGGATGCTCATGGGACTTGGCCCTTGAATGCTGCTGCTTCTGGGCGGTGGCCACACGTGGGGCACAGAGTACGAAGAACACTGCCATGGAGGCAGAACACTGGGCTTTTGTATGGGCCCTGCGGCATGAAATGAATCCCTGGGTGTGGTGTCAAAGTCACGTCACCTCACCTGGGCATCTTCTTCATCTTCGGAGTAGAAGGGAAATGCGTATCTTGCCTCCTGGTGGGGTCTTTGTGAAGATTCAGATGAGGTATCAACACTGTCTTAAACATCGAGAAACACGTTTTAAAAGACTAGAGTGGAAGGAAAGCTTCCCCAACGTTTAGACTCTGGAGAGTCAAGCCTTTGGTGTCCAGTCCCATTCATTCTTAGGAGAGTATGATTTGATCTTCCTGCTTTCTGTATGTTCCTCTTTGTGCCAGGTCAGGCTCTTTCCACGGTAAAACAGTCTCCGCTGGGGCTTTTGGGATGCAGCACTTGAAGCCTGTTGACATGCTCAGATTCAAACGCCATGCTCTACTGTCTGCAAAGAGTATGGATTTAGGCTTACAAACCCGTGGTCAGTTGGAATATAGACAATTCTTCCTCCTTTCTATGCACCCACCACAAGGTAGATCTCCTACAGGTTTTAATCCTCTTTGTTGTTGTTTTTCTGAGACAGGGCTTCTCTGTGTATCCTGGAACTCACTCTGTAGGACCAGCCTGGCCTCGAACTCAGAGATCATCTGCTCTGCCTTCCAGGTGCTGGGATTAGAGGCCTGTGCTGCTACCACTACCAGGTGGCCCTATCTTTTTGATTTTCCTTTACTTGTTCAAATTTCTGTCTTTAAAAGATTGATTGGCTCTGAAAAATCAGCGCTTGCTTGGCTGGGTGCTTATTAAAGCTCATGGGGACAGTGTTGGGTACATGCCCTATCCTATTACCCCCACTTCCTGTTCTGCTGACATGTCTGTCACTGTGACCATCATACATAATTGGGGAGTAACATTCTTTGCATGTGGCAGTACTCTCTTCATGCTACTTTTCTTGAGAATCAGTGCATTCTGAAACTTGGTATGTTTTTTATGATTTTTTTTGTTCTGTTTTTTGCTTTTAGTATTTTAATATAATTAAAATGTGTTAGCTATTGCATGTATATATTTTTTTTGATTGAATTAAAAAGACAAAAGCATCAGTACCAGTTTTTTTTTTCTTCTTTCTCTAAAAGAAGAAAGTGAAGGATATTTTTATGAGAGTTCATTAGGAATCTGTGGCTAATCATTATTGCTTTGTTTTGAGCCCTCAGGTTTTGAGCAGGTGTGGAACCTGGACTTGTTTGTGAGTCTTTCTCCACACGGGACTGTTAACAGGCTTAGAGGCAGCGATGAGAACTGCTCACATAGCACCTTTGTTTGTAAGGTTTTTAGTCTAAGGGCAGCGTAATGAACCTTGGCTGTGGTTACTGACAAAGGCTGTGTTTTCCTCACTCTGCTTCGACTGTGCCAGATGTACCGGCACAGGGGCTTGCCCTGTCCTTGCTTGATTTTTTTTTTTTTTCCCTGTGGGTTTGTAGCAGGGACTATGGCATTGGGCTCTGAACCAGGTTGGGGTGAATTTCTGATCAAGGAATGGGTTTCTGAGAGCTAAGAGCCGAATGGAAATACTTGTTGGAATGGCAGCTAAGGAAAGTGACACATTCAGCTAACATAGAGGTGCTGTGTTTTGAAGTTCAGATCTCCTTCGTCCTGTAGTTTGAAGTAGCTACAACTTTGACTATAGAAATGCCCCTTTAAGTTGTTTACATCAACTGTGCTGCTCAAGACATTTGGTTGGTGCAGTCTGGCTGGTTTTTAACTTTCCAAGCAATGTACCACACAACGTCAGCCACAACACAGCCAGTGGTTTCACTAAGAAGTAATAAAACAACAACCCTGAAATATGATAGTGTAGTCATGCTGCCGTTTGAGCAGAGAATATGGCTTATGAAGTAACGGGCTTACTACCAACCAGAAGTCATTTCCTTTCTACAGAGGGCTCTTCAGATCCTCCGAACATAAATTAATAACAGCTCGTAATTGTGTCCAGTGAATTGAGTTGTAGAATACATTTTGCATAGGGCATGTTGGGGATGGAGGGTATTCTGAGATTGTACTTGCTAAATTATAGCTATTCCATGGGAATGCCTCACTTGTCTTTTCAAAAAGGTTACAGATTTCTCTAATTTTATTAGCTATGTAAAGTACCTGAAAGTCTGGCTAAAATTGGAATTCTTCTGCATTTTCCTTGTCTTTCTCTTCTCCTTTTTTCCTTTGTAGGCATGGTCTCACCATGTAACTTAGCTGGTCTCTTCAGGGCTTCTTGCCAGTCACCAGGTGCGCAGACGTCAGACATTTGCAGTACACCTGCCTGAGATGCTGCATGTCTAACTAGATCGCCAAGGAGCCCAAGTCCTATAGCCCAAGTTACAGTTTCAAAGCTTGTGTCATCAAAGTGGGTCTCAGTTCTTGGAAGGAAAAACAAATCCTAAGACCTCCTTGTGGAAATAATTGGTGGGTGTGCAGCCCAGCAGGGATTAGGTGATGTGGCTGAAGGATGTTCTTCAGAGGCTACTTAACATCCAACAGAGCATACGGAGGGGAAAGAAGAACACTGAAAAGTATTTGCCAAACACTGCTGGGTACATCCATATATGCTGAGGGTCAGTGTGCTCCACGTGTTAATGGAGAGAGGGATATTGATTCATCAAGTGTCACCCAGCCCGACAGTGTTTGTGTCATATGGGAATGTGCTTTTTTAAAAAGTTCTCAGGTTCCACCACAGACCTGCTGAGCATGGAACTTGGAGCTGGAGTCCAGCAGAGCTCCTACGGGCTCCCCAGATAGTCAGTGCATATTCAATCGGGGCAGCGGGGGCTTAGAATACAGAGAGTTGGATCACCGTGTCTGTGCCTCTGAAACGGTTTAACTAGGGTATTTTAATAAGAGAATGACCAACGAATAAGAGTATGAAACCATCGGCTTTAAAGCATTGAGCCCGTTTATGCGTGTGAGGTCACTCTCTCAGTGAAGAGATGTTCCCTTTCACTGTCGCTGGCTGTGTTCAGAAAGGCTAAGAAAGCACGTGGGTGCTTCTGCTTTAGTT
Organism: Pachyuromys duprasi; assembly: GCA_028658305.1. Lineage (NCBI taxonomy): Eukaryota > Metazoa > Chordata > Mammalia > Rodentia > Muridae > Pachyuromys > Pachyuromys duprasi. The sequence goes on along the minus strand of CM053758.1, from coordinate 73,345,640 downwards.
CTCACAGAGGCAGCACTGTGGGTGCCCTGTGGCTGTGGAAAGCATGTGAGAACATGAGTGTGAACCACTTCTGCCTGCTCACAAGGGGCCTCTTGTGACTACCCGTTGGCATAGTTCTTTCCAGGTTTCCTTTGGGAAGAGTTCAGGGAATTTTATTTTAGTTTTTATGTGTATACTGCATGCATGTGTGCATCGCATGGATGCCTGGTACTGGGGGATCAGAAGAGGACGTTTGACCCCCTGGAGTTGGCAGTAAGGGCAGTTTCGAGCTGCCATATGTGATGGGAACTGCACTCGGGTCCTCTGCAAGAGTATCAAATGGTCTTGGCTACTGAGCCATCTCTCCAACCCATTTTAATGGCAGGGAAAAAGCCTTTGGCTGCTAGGAAGTAAGAAAACTGGTAACTCTGCTTATTTTTATCATTGTCTGTCCTTAAAACTTTCAAAGGTATCATCTAGTATGGTTTATTTGGAACCATTTTCATCGTGATATAGGCTGCAATCAGTCTTGGGTTTGTTAGCACTCATCCCGTTTCAAACACTGAGCAGTTGAGTAACAGACTGTGGCTTGCAGATGGAGGGCAGTGGTTGACAGCAGGGTGGAGTGCTCTAGAAGTGTCCGAGGTAGGAGAGTGGCTAGGTAGAATTGCAAATGTGCAAGTATGCGGCTCAGAGAAATAGGACTCAGGAAGCCAGTTAGAACATGAAGTAGGGATTTGTGATACAGACAGTTTATATGTAGAGCTCAGAAAGTTAGCCAGTAGACAAGGAACTTAACAGATGTGGAAAATTAGGTGATAACGGCTTGTCAGATACATGGCACCCAGCTGTGAAGGGAGGCCGTCTCTGCCCACCTAGAGGTCGTGTGACGCCAGGGAATTTTCTGGCTGAGGCTAGATGGGCTCTCCCTGTAAGGAAAGGCTGGGCCTGACGAGCAGGGCAACTCACCTACCACCCATGTTCTTTTTCCTGTTCCAGTGACTGAGAAAGTCTACGAGAGTGAATCCTGCTCAGACAGTGAAGAGGAGCTTAAGATGAAGTCAGCCTCAGGACACAGACCCCCTGCTGCCTCTGTGAAAAAGGAGCCCAAAGAACGGAAGGGCCCCAAGAGAGGGGCCGCTGCTCTGGGCAAAGCCAACAGACAAGTGTCTATTACTGGCTTCTTCCAGAAGAAGTAAAAGCTGTCTCTGGCAGGACTTGGGGTGGTCAAGGGAGAAGACTAAGAAGTATAGACTGTCACTTACTGTGTAAGTTTGCCTGGCTCCTAGCCTCACCTGCATCGTGATGCTGCTCTGCTATCATGTGATCCTTCTACTATGTCTGTTTTATTCCAACAAAAGGAAGTCACCTGGAAGCAGGAGGCAAAAGAATATTTTTTAAAACTGTTACATTGAAATGAGTTTATAAAGCACAATCTTTGACCTGCCTAGGAGAATTCATTTAAGAATTACCTGCTGGGCCCCACTCACCCTGTCCCATGTTCCTTTTGTGGTCCGCTGTATATGTGAACTTGTGACAATGTTTTTATTTTAGGAACTCTACTGTATGTATTCACCACTTCTCTACTTTCTTCTCCCTACTACCGCACTTCTGTCCCCTGACCCCACAAATGTGTTTTCTTTAAATCTTTTTAATCTTGGTCAGATGAAAAGCTAAAACTAAAACCTTCCTGTGATCCCCTGTCGTCGTTGTTTAGGGACACTTGGCTCCAGGCCAGCCAGTGCGTATTGGCCACTCCATTCACAGAAGCTCTCTAGAGCGTTGCTCCCACTCGTGATTCGGGCAGAGCACAGACAGAAATTTACTAATGTACCCAATCTTACCAGAAATGACCTAGAGTCAATGGTGGGCACCGACAGAGCTGTTGTGTCGCTAACACAATACTTAATACCTAGAGAGTGGAACCTGTATAGTGAGATGAAAGATTAAAAAGAGAAATAAATGCTTGCCGTGCACCAGATGGAATTTCTGCCTCTCAAGGGAATGGAGAACCTAAGGCACATATTTCTACACAGATGTTGCTCCTCTGTGTTTTCAAGTCTTGCATTTGCTCAGCAGGACAGGCTCCCCAGGAAGAGTTTGGGGCGGGAACCTGGCTGGTTATAGATCTAGACCATAATTAAAACATTTGCCATTGTACTTTTATCTGTTCTGATAATAACTTTCAAGCACCTTCCATTATGGCTGGGCAGGAGGTGTGGCAATGGCTTTGGACACTGAGCTGTAGGGACGGGAACACAGATGGGACTGTGATTCACCATGGAAGGTGAGGGGTGTCTGACCCAACCCGTTCGCTGACTTGTGTCATAGAGATGGAACCAGCTGCCTGCTGTTGAAGGTTAGGGTTGGGATTGACCTTGGGATTTACACAGCTTCTTTAGCAGCCAAGCATGGACTTGATTAAGGCCAGCAGCTTGCGAGATGGGTCCTGGCTTTGCGTAGAGGACCAGAGGACAGAGGCTCTGCACATTGGGCTGAGTAAAGGCTGGCGTATTCCAGAACTTTTTTTTTTTTTAAGTGGAAAAGAGTGGAATGCCTGGACTTAAGCTTGACAAGAAACTCTGGAGAAGAATCCCTTATTTTAAGTGGTTATTTTTGTCATTGCCTCTAGTCATTTTTCTAAACGGGAATGGAAAAGTACAAGGCAACAATCCAGTCTTTAAAAAAATCTGATTATGGTGGGATTTCTAATAAAACCAAATTTGAATGGGAGCTCTGGTACAAGCAGGAGTTGCAAATCTCTGATCCCTGTACCCAACATGGCACCTGAGCTCTGAGCTGCCTGCAAGGCTGAGCAAGCTTTCTCTCCATGCTGTAGAGTCCTCAACCAGGGCACCATGAGTTAAATAAATCCGAGAAGCTGTTTTGAAACAGTGCTTCAAACTAAATGTCTGATGGGTCTGTTATTTGACAGCCTGGCGGCAGGGTGTGCAGTTATCTAAATGCTGACCAGGAACAGGCTGGGTTTCGGTTTATGTTGTTAAAAGTGCATAGCCATAGTCTGAAGTGGACAAGTTATTTGCTGTCTTCATCATCTTTTCAGTCCTGTGGGAAATCTTAGTTTTAGCCAACCTTATTTTTCAGTTCATTAGTAAGAAAATCTAGTCCTGATCTTGCATTCTGTATTGGTTTGGCTTCGTCCCTTGCTGGCTGGGTGATGTTGGGCAAATTTCTGTCTCAGTTTCCTTAAGAAAGTTGAACTAAAATGAGCCACTCTGTGTGCCAGGCCAAACTTGTATCTGTAGCCTGAATGTGGCCCCCGGTGGCAGGCCCTCGCTGCTGCTGCTCCCCTGATGGTGGCCCCCGGTGGCAGGCCCTCGCTGCTGCTGCTCCCCTGATGGTGGTACAGGCAGCTACCAGCTCTCTATGCTGCCTAGCACCCGACCCAGATGCTGCCCTCTCAGAGGCCTCCTGGCGGTACATCTGATCTGAAGGGGAAGATGGTTATCCTGTTTTATGACAGGCTTTAGAGAGTACTGAAAGAAAGGTTTATAGATGGCAGTATTTACTATTCATTAAATACATTTATTGTGTTTAACACGTGCCAGGCCTCTGACTGGAACACAAGAGGATACAATAGAAATTGTAGAACTTGTGTCTTGTCTTCAGGATCCAGTGGACGTGAGACTCTAAAATGGAATTTCAGGGCTGAGAGTGCAATGATGGAGAAGTCAGGGTCTCCCAGCGTGCTAACAAGGTGGGTCTCGAAGCAGGCTCTCGGAGGAGAACCACAGCTCTCTGAAGGCTGTGTATTATTTTACCAAGAAAGGAGAAAATGGGAAGGATTTCCCAGGAAGAAGAGCATGGCTTTGGGTGTGAAGGAGTAGATTGTAGAATTAAGATTGTTTCTTACATGTATGGGTGTTTTGCCTGTATGTATGTACGTATGTGCATGCATCATATGTGTTCCTGGTGACTAGAAGAAGGCATCCCTGAGTCATCATACGGGTACTGGAAATAGAACCCAAGCCCTCTGTAAGAGCAGCAAGTGCTTTTAAACCACTGAGCTATGTCTCCAGCTCCCAGACTGTAGAATTTTAAAACAGGGAAATACATTGAGATGTGAAGTTGTGGTACTGCTGAGTAGTTTGGATTTCGCCCATACATAATGGAGACCAACTGAAAAATGTTGAGAGGGATTTAGTAAAGTTCCATTCTAGGTCAGTTCTTGTGATGAGTGACAGTTGGTGTGTCCTGTGCTCCTGCAAGCTGTGAGAGAGCATCTCTCTGTAAGTGCACATTGTGTCTGAGGTCCAGCAGTGGGAAAACGCTAATGAGATTAAAGAAATTGTCATAGCTAAAGCTGCTTTATTCTGGCAGCTGGTATAAACAATCGCATTGTTCCCCAGACTCTCCGGCTTGCAGTTCTGTAGCAGAATCAGTTTTTAAGAAGTGATTTCAAAAGCTGATAGTTCTTGACATTCTCAATGACAGGGACCTCTCTTCTAAGCTTAAAACGGAATGGGGCAGGACAGGTCCTCTCTTAGCTTTGCTCCTTTAAGAAGAGGGTGCTTGTTACACAGGGAGCACAGGAGCCTTATAAGGAAATGAATTGTTTCTTGAGGACAGGGTAGAACGAGCGCCTAAAAACGGATCTGCCAGAAATGCACTCAGTGTCAGGCTCGTTTTGGTAAACTTGTCTCTCCTTTCATTGGTTCCGGGATCTCAGACTGCTGTATAATGCAGCTTTTACCACCATGAAACCTTCAGGGGCTGCGAGAAGGCAGCATTGCTCTCTGAGTTATTGCCCTGGCGGCTCTGTAAATTAGCCCTTACTGTCACCATGCCCTCTCTGAAGGGCACATTGTACCCAAATAACTGCATTTAGGATCTGCTCTTGCCACTCCCTACTGCATGACACTTCTCCCCTCTTCTGCCTCTGTCCAGTTTTGTGTGTGTGTTTTTAAATGTGGGCCACCCACAGATGACCACCCAGGCTCCTTAGCAAGAAGCTTGGTACGGCTTCTGCTTTAATTTTCCATTGGATCAGAACCCACCGTAACTCCAGAATTGCCCTTCCATTTCAAGCCTAAGTGCCACACTCCCCTCTATTTCTCTCTCGCTCTTGCCAGGCCCCTCGTTCCTTGAGCCCCCCCTTGGCTCTCACCACCTTTCCTAAGGCTCAGGGTTCTCAGTGGCTAGCCTTCTTCAGCTTTTCCTTTGGTCTCTTGGGCTTTCTCAAGGTTCCTCTTCCATGTGGCTTGTCTTTTCTTGGACTGTGCTTTAAGGATGGAAAAAACACCTTGTCTAATGTCTGCTTTGGATCTTTCAAGTGCAAAGCCCCAAGCAGTTTGAATGATAGTCATCTTGGTCCCAGACAAGAGACTGGCATTAGTAAGAAACAAAGTTACCTGTTTGGAGTCCAGTCACATACACATTAACTAGTTCATAGCAATGACAGTGCTTAGATGCAAGGTAGGACAAGAATTTAGCTGAGCAGAGAACCTGCATGAGCACAGCGTGCAAAGTTTCCCAGTCTCCCACAAAAGCAGCAAAAGATTTAGGAAACTGCCAGAGAAGGGTTACCAACTGAGTGGGTTCAGCTGTCAGAACTTCATTCACCGTTTGTACACTGTGGTCCATGTAAGAAAGGCATGAGTAGGGGCTTTTTAACATTTCCTATCTACCCCAAGACTGGAGAGTTACAAACAAGTTTTAAGCAAATAACCAGGATTCTTTTGAGGCCTTTGTACACTGGTTCTCTATAGGTTCAACTTGATTCTGTAGAGTCCCAACAGTTCTGGCACACTGGATAACAGGGTGCCCTGATGGAAACACTGTTCTGTTAGCACTGACGGTAGGCCAGATTCCACCCTCGGGCTTGAGCGTCTTTATCTGAAGTGCACAACCTTGCTGCATCCCATTAGTGAGATGATGTGTAGTCGGCACATTTAGTTTGATGCATGGAACTAGGAAGAAAAGAGCTCGTTTTTGAGCCCCTACTCTGTGCCAAGCACTGTTGTATGCATTGCTTATGTTAACTAACTCTTGCTCCTAACAACCTTGAGATGAGTACTTTTTCAGACACTGTCTCCTGGGTCCCAGGCTAGCCTCAAATTCACTGTGTGGCCAACAATGACCTGAAACTCCTGATCCTCTCCACTTCTATAGGCATAAACCAAGCCAGTTTGGGTGGTAGTGGGGTGGAATCCAGGGCTTTGTACAGACTAGACAAGCCCTCTGCTGAGCTATGTCTCTAGTCCACGGGCACTTTTATTCCCATTTTACATGAGGAAACTGAGACGGTGATCGTGGGATCCCGGAATTGGGCAGTGGCGGACGAGGATACCTTGTGCTTGTGGCATTTGTACTCCATTGCCTATCTTAATCCCCAAGTAATATCACATATCTGATAACTGATGCTTTTTTTTTAGTGTGTATGGGTGTTTTGTTTACAGTTATATCTGTGTACCTTCTGTGTGCCTGGTGTCTATAGAGGTCAGGAGAGGGTATCAGATCCTTTGGAACTGGAGTTACAAGTGGTTGTGGGTTACCATGTAGGTACTGGGACTTGAACCTGGTCCTCTGGGAGAACAGCCAGCGTTTTAACTACTGAGCTGTCTTGCCAGCAAACTGGAGATGCTCATTTTTATAAGCAGAAGGACATGGGCTTGTTCAGATCCCGTACACTCCCATTTGAAGCCTGTCTCAGTGTTTATCAGCCACTCATCTTAGTCCTGTCTGCAGGCTCCTCGCCAAGTGCTCTGAGTCTATAAACAAACAGCCAATTATGTTTCATATACCATACTTACAGAGTTAAATAAGCAGACTAATAAACGCTAAGAAGAATTTAGAAGTTTAGACAAAAATAAAGTTTTCCAGTCATTTTAGGTCACCAGGAAACCCTGTAAATTAAGCTCTCTGAGAAATCCATCTATTTGGTTTCAATTGAAGTCAGGAATACTGTTTGCCTTGAAAAGTTCATCCAATTCTTGGTCTTGCTTTTGACACAATCTTTGTAAGAATAATGGCGGGGGCGGGGGGAGGGGGGACATTTTTGCCTTCAGTAAGCCATGCTCTGAGCTCACAGGTAGAAAGTGGCCCAGAGACAGCCGTTGCCCATGCAAATAGATGAGGCCATAGTGACAGCCTCCATTTAACGGAAGAGAACCCTGGGGCTGAGGCTCAGTGGGTAAAGCACCTGTCATGCAAGTGTGTGGACCCGTTCAGACCCAACTCCCAAGTATCCCAGATGGGCAGATTGGCCTGTTTGAATCCCGGAAGGCAGAGACAGGATTCCCTGGGGCAGGTTGACTAGAGACCCACTTCAGTAACAAAGAAGAAGACAGTGGAAGATTGCACTGACATCACAAGCACTTGCATGTCCACATATGTGCAAAGCAACAAAACTTTTGACTTGTCGGGCCCTTTCTTCAGCTTAAAAGGTATATGAAGATGGTACAAATAGCATGGTACCAGTAGAGTGCTGTTTTAGTCGATGGTGGGGTACTCAGCAAATAAACCATTAGACCATAATGCCTGTTTGTAATGTCCCCTTGTCTCTCTTAGGTAGTCTGCACTCACCTAAGGCAGAGACAGGGTACCTAAGTCAGCCAGTCAGTGACCTCTGGGTTCAGTCAGAAGAGCCTAATTCAGTAAGTGAAGGTAGAGAGTGATAGAGGGAGACACCCGGGTTCTTAGGGCCTCCACGTGTGTGCTCTCCTGTGTTTACTCACACCCGCATACATACAAACATGCCTACACGTGCCCACACACCGTACACTCTTGACTAATTGCAAATAAGTAGAAAAAAAAAGTGAGACATTTATTTTTAATAATTTCAAATGAACAGCTAGAAAACCCAGAATCTTTTCATGTCTGTGCTTAGCAAACCTGTGTGGATGCTGACTCCTCATAAGAACAAGTTACACCTTTAAAATTGTTTAATGTGGGTGAGAGGTGGTGGTTGAGGACCCTGAGCCTTTTGGCCATAATCTCCTGGTTCAGTCTCCCTACCTGGATAACTGAACCAGTGGGCTGGAGACAGGGGCCTTTTCTTTGCCTGATATTCTGGCCAGCCTGGAAGAAGGGCCAGAGGTGGACCCTGGGCTTTCTATCTTGAAGCCTGGACCTTCTCTAACATGCCTGCCGGGACAGGGGGGATCAGGGAGATAGATGCAGGAGGAAGCGCTGAAGTTGACATCTTGAACAAATCAAGAGTTTGCCAGGTGGGAAAGGGAGAAACATTGCAGGCAGAGGGAATAGGAGAGAGCATAGTGCTTAGAGTGACTGAGGAGGCAGAACAGTGGGTTATGATGCCAGATATTTGGGGTCTTTGCTAAATAGTTTAGACTTTGCACTATGCAAAGAATTTTAATGTGTCAGATTTGTACATTAGAAAAATCGTCCTTAATGGCCTGAAGAGAGCGATGAGCTACAGCATGAAGCCAGAGCCAAACTGCAACTGCATCTCAAGAGAACAAGCAGAGGAAAAGAATTTGAAGTTGGATTTTGTTCCGTTTTCAACAGATGACTCCCTTGATCCCGCTGGAAACTCGGGACAGGAGAACATTAGGAGTGACTTCAGTGTGGAGTGATTAGCTCTGTTGGGTCACCTCCTGCTTGGAAATCCTTTGGCTCTTGCCTGAGCCATGGTCCGGGTTAAAGCATGGAGATGGGATTGGTTCCACAGTTCCTCTCAGGACTCATGGAGGCCCTTCTCTGACGCACATGCAGACACTCTGATTTAGACCTGGGATGACAGCAGCTCTCTGGAATCCTTTGGGCCAAAGTGACCCATGCTCTCAGACTGGTCAACTAAGCCCAGCCCAAGTCATGTTTACCATATACCTACTGGATGGCCAGGTGCTTCTGAGCACTTGATAACAGTTTTATGGAGTGTGGTCAGCCCAGTTTCACGGATTAAGAAATCTAGCGGCTGCCCAGCTCGGACATACAGGGCAGACTGGGTGTCCTCTGGCCATCCGTGCTTGGTGTCAGTTCTCCCTAGTGGTGGGAAGTGCAGTAAGCAGCTCTGCGTGTCCGAGTTGGGTGTTTGTGTTGACAGAAGGCTTCTCAGGCAGTAAGTGCTGTGTTTGCCGCGAACCTCAAAGTTTACCCCTAAAATGTGGGAACTGTGTATAACTCCCGAATCCTACTCCTGAATCCTAACTTGGCATGCAGCCAAGTTCATAGCATGAGTTATGTGGATACCTAGTCCCCACACTTCAGAAGCAGCAGAGCATCTAGATATGGACAGTGTATGGTTTTATTTAAAAAACAAAAAAACAAAAAAGAATACTTAGCCTTCAGAGTTGCACTGATTGGATGGAGCTCAATGCCTATTTACCATCAATGTGAATTGTTTTGAAACAGACTCTTGTATCTCAGACTACTCACTAAATAGTCAAGGTGACCTTGAACTTAGAACCTCTGGCCTCTACCTCCCAAGTGCTATGCGTATGCCCACCACTGCCTATTTATGTGGTGCTGGGGATTCATGCATGCTACGTAAGCACACCACAGCCGGAGCCGTGTTCCTAGCCTCAGTGTGATTTCAGAGACAGTTTCTGAGTCCTCGGTGCTCACCTACTTTGCTAAGCTAATAGCTCCCTAAAGGTTACTGTGAGGACTAGGGATAATAAATGTTCCCAGGGGTCGGTCAGCAAGTGCTATTAGTATTTTTAGAGCAATGCTTTGGCCATTAATCTTACCACTGTAAGAAAAATGAGTTGTCATAGTTCATTTTTTTCCAATTCAGTTTTATACAAGTGTCCACTTACGTTACAAAACAACACGTCAGCCTCAAAGCTGACATCATAACAAAATGAGCGAGTACTGGCGGGCCAGTGTTTGAGTGGGTGTCCTTGGGATAGTGCTCAGTTGTTGGTCCCATCGCTCCCCCTGATCTGCCGGCACCCCTGCCTTCTCGATGGGCAGTGTGCCATTCTGTGTGTGTGTAGAAAACCATTGCCTCAGCCACAGCCCTACCTGGGCAGTGCAGAGGGAAGCCAGTGGTCTCCACACACATTCTGTTTCCCGAAGCGCAGACATCAGAGGATGCCATGACTGACGAACATGCCCCGCAGCGGCGGCCTCCCCAGTGACATGGGGTGCTCAGGCAGTCGCCACGCCTGCAGCTCAAGTCCCTCTGTTTCCTCTAGTGGCTCCAAAGCACTGTCCTTTTGCGGTTTGCATCATTCTCCAGAACAGCCAGCTCCAGCCCTCCTCGGTCCGAGGGTTCAATGGCTGTCTTATTCAAACACACTCCTCTCTCTGGGCACCAGATGTGAAGTTTCAAGGCAGCAGAGGCCAGGCTGGCCAGTGTCTGGACACCTGCTTTAGCAGGCGAGCCAGTCAGCTGCTGCTTCTGATGATGTTGGCCATCTTTCAGGACAGCATGGGTGTAAACTCCACCAAGTGCACACACAGGCAGCTGAGGGAGCCTCATAAATTATAGCTTGGTTTGTTTACTTCAGGCAGACAGCGGTGTAGTGAAAAGAGCCTGGCCCCCAGAAGCCAAAAGCAAGGGTTTGAGTGCTTGCTCACTGGTTACGGGATTTGTTTATTTGTTTGTTTGTTTGTTTAGGCATATGAAGCATGCTGTCTCCATAGCACTTATCACTAGAGCAGTGTACATGCTAGCAGTGAGCAGCTGCAAAAGAAAAATAATTGATATTTACAGCAGCTTAAAAGTACAAAATATTTAGAGACAACTTCAATGAAATTTAAGACATTTACGCTAAATGTTAAAAAATATTGATAAAGAAGCTGAAGTACATAAATTAACAGTGTTCTACCATGTTCACGGATTGAGAGAATGCTGGTTATTAATGTACTTCTCATGAAGTGGATGGATAGATTTTTTAAAATACCAATCAATTTGCAACAGGCATTCGTTTTTGTAGAAGCTGACGGTTGGGGGCCGAGACTGCTTAGTGGTTCAAGCACTTGCTGCAGAGGCCTGAGGTCTGGATTCCAGAACCCATGTACATCCCGAGGGGGCATGGTGGCCCTCCTGGAAGCCTAGCCTCAGAAGGTGGAAATGAGCCTCCAGAGCTTGATAGCTACACTAGCCATATCGGTAAGCTCTGGGGTTGATTGAGAGAGCCTGCCTCACTGCATAAGGCAGAAGAGTGATAGCAGATGATTCCAGACATCAGTCTCACCCTGCACATCCACACATGTACACACATGCAAACATGCATTCACATGCACACCATACATACACACACACACACACAAGAAAAACAAAGGCTGTTGGCTTTGAAAATTACATGGAAATAAAAGTGATCTAGACTCAATTTCTTAAGCTGGGACAGTGAAGAGCTTTCATTACTTCATCTAAACTTGCAATGACACAGAAAGAGGATATGCTACTGGAATTATCTGGAAATTTTAGATTGACAGGACTGAATTGTTAGTCTAGAACAAAGTAGCCTATTGATTTCCAAAGGCTAGGGCAGTTCAATTCAGAGACACCTACTCAGCAAACAAGGCTAAAATGAGCTATGGGGCCATTTCCTAGAAGAAATGCCTTCCTAGTGGTTCTTAACCTGTGGGTCATGACCCCTTTGGAGGTTAAATGATCCTTTCACAGGGGTAGCCTAAGACCATCAGAAAACAGATATTTACATTGCGATCCATAAGAGCAAATTTACAGTTATGAAATAACAAAAATAATTTTATTGTTGAGGGCTCACCACAACATGAAGAACTGTGTTCAAGGGTCACAGCATGAGGAGGGCTGAGAACTACATGACCTTGGGAGGGCTTAGGTTTCTCAGATATGGCCTAGGCAATGAGAAGCATAAAAGAAAAACCAAAATGGAATTCACCAAAATACAGAGCTCGGCCCAGCAGAGACACCAGTAAGGTAGTGAGTAGGAGCTATCCTGGGATGCCTTGTGTGTGTGTGGTGCTGGTACGGGAACCTAAGGTCTTGCACATACCAGGCAACCCAGGCAGAACTTGAAGTCCAGGGGTCCCCCTGCCTCAGACTCCCAAATGCTGGCACTACTAGACCTAGTTTGAGAATGATTTTTATTTTGAACATAACAGCTTCTATGGTTCAGCATTAAGAAAGCTCAACTAGGGGCTGGAGAGATGGCTCTACAATTAAGAGCACTGGCTGCTCTTCCAGAGGTCCCAAGTTCAAACCCTAGCAACCACATGGTGTCTCACTCACAACCATCTATGATGAGATCTGGAAACCTCTTCTGGTGTGCAAGTATACATGCAGATAGAGCACTCATCTATATTAAATAAATAATAAATAAATGAATAAACAAATAAATCTATCTTTAAAAAAACACAACTGAAAACAATTTAAAAAACTGAGAAAAGATATGAATAGCCACTATGTAAAAACACATTAGTGGTCAATAGTTACATGTAACTAATATAATTGTTCAGCAATTGTAACAGAAAATGATGAAGGGGTTTCACACACAGCCAGCGGGGTGGGTGATGTGGGAAGATTGATGAGCAGTTGATGTTTGACACGGGGAGAAATAATTGTCCTTTTAGTAACTGATTTCAGACCCACATGCAAAGGAATGTGATTGAACCCCTTCCTTACGTTATACAAGAATGGAGTAGGGCTCGGATAGTTTTTAATGGCTCCAGAGTTTCAGTTTTGCAAGATGGAAAGTTCTAGAAAGTGAGTACAACAATGAAATCCTCAACACTATTAATCTGCTCCCTAAAAATAGCTCTTATGGGGGCTGGAGAGATGGCTCGGTGGCTAAGAGCACTGACGGCTCTTGAGGAACCTGGTTCAGTTCCCAGCACCCACATGGTGGCTCACAACCATTTGTAACTCCAGCTACAGGGGATCTGGTGCCCTCTTCTGGCCTTCTTGAGTATCTACTCTCCCCCACCACATACACATACATACATACATACATACATACATACATACATACATACATACACAAACAAACAAATCTTAAAAGGTTTTGATAAATGTATTAAAATTTTAAATTAGTAATGGGTCCTAACACCAAAACACAAGAGCTAAAACTTATAAAACTCTTAGAAGAAAATGGGTCAATCATCTTGACCTTGAGATAGGCAAAGCCTTCTTAGACATGGAAAGTAAATGGGCTAAAGAAAAGATAAATGGAAGTTTCAAGAGACATCCTCAAAAAACTAGAAAAGATAACTTGGGAAATAACTGTAAATCACTCTTAGATAGGGGAATTGTATTTAGAATATGCAAATAATTCAATAATATAAAGGCAAATGATCTAACTGAAAACCTGACAGGGAAAATGCACGAATAATTCTTCCAAAGAACATGTAAATTTTCAGTGGGCATCTAAAACAAACAAACAAAACTGTTCGGTATTGTTAGTAGAGAAATGTAGACTAAGACTACACCTGCTATTCTACCCTGCTAAAATGGCTACAAAAAGGAGAGAAACCGATTTTAATGAGGCTGCACACCACGGAACCCTGCAGCTGCTTTGGAAAATTGGTAGTTCCTTACAGTTTTGAACAGATATAGTCCAGGAATTCCACACCTAAGTATATAATCCCCACTCTCCCAAAACACACATCCACACAAGAACTCATACATAGCCAAAAATGGGAATAACACAGATGTCCATCAAAACGATGAGTGACTAAGTAAAATATGGGGTGCTGATGGAATATCATTCATCTCTGGAAAGCAATGCAGCTGTACTACATGAGGCAGATGCAGTTCTGACTACAGCAAATGAAAACAAAATCAAGAGCAAGGATCCTATACTATGCAGCAGCGGGATGCGAAGTGGACCCGAAAACAGAGCCCACAGTCAGCTGCTGGATGAATAAACCAACTGTGAGGTAAAATCCCCAGAAACTACCAATTGGACTTAAAAGGAGGGTAAGTTAGTGATTAAAAGACATTTGGGAGCTGAGCGCAATAGCGCACGCCTGTAATCCCAGCACTCTGGAAGGCAGAGGCAGGCAGACAGCTGTGAGTTCAAGGCCAGCCTGCTCTATAGAGTGAGTCCAGGACAGCCAAGGCTACACAGAGAAACCCTGTTTAAAAAAAAAAAAGACTGTTGGGTTTTCTAAATTGAGGTGTAGGAGGCAGATAGGAATATGAATGCGTTCTATAACATTTAGGAAGGAGAGTAGTGTCAGAAGACATTGCATGGGCAAAAGAGAAGAGTAGGGAAACATTGCAGGGGTGAGTGAGGGGCTGGAAGGCATTGGGTGAATGAGGAGGGTAGGCAGGCATTGCAGGGGTGAGTGAAAGGGGCTGGGAGGCATTGCAGGTGCGAGTAGGAGGTATATGGATGTTTGTTTTTCTGTGGTTTTCTGAGGCTGGACTGTCAGCCCTGTTCACTAAGCACGGTGGCCCAGAAAGTAAAAATGTCCAGCTGCTAGTGTGGGGGAGGGGAGGGTCTGCAGACCCCCGGCCTCTGAGGGAAGCATGGATCTGCTGTACCTTAGCTAAGAGGCAGAGGTTTCCGGTGAAGTGATGGGTAAACTCACTCAAAGAAACCAGAGATGCAGATTCCAGGCCAGGCAGCTGATGCTCCTGCCCTTTCTGGTGCTCTTGTTTGTTTGTTTTGAGACAGTGGCTCTTGCTGTCTGTTGCTGCAATAAAACACGGGCTGAACCAATTCAGGGGGTTGTATTTGGCTTATACTTCCTGATCAGCGCATCACGGAAGAAAGAGCAAAAGCCACTTGAAGAGAAAAGGGTTTACCTGGCTTACAGGTTAGTCTGTCAAGGGAAGTCAAGGCAGGAACTGAAAGAGAACTCAGCTTGCGGGCTTGCTTGCCCTGGCTCACTCAGCTTGCCCTCCTCTATGACTCAGGACCACCTGCCCAGGGGTGACGTCACTCACAGTGGCCTCTCTCTCATCCGTCAGTAATCAATAAAACACCTCTTCTCACAGACTGGCCTGCAAGCCAATCTGATGGAGGTGATCTGAATTGAGATTCCTCTTTCCCGGCGACTCTAGCTCCAGTTGACAAAGACTAACCAGCCCAGCCTCAGACTACCTATGTAGCTGAAGATAACCTTGAACTGCCCCCTCCTGCCCCGCCTGCCCCTTGTGTTAGGGTTTCACGTCTCAGGACACCATACCAGACTCCCTCTGCCCTTCTTGTTTCATGCCTCGGTTTCCTCATCTGCAATCAGAAGACAACACCATCA
Source organism: Pachyuromys duprasi (assembly GCA_028658305.1). Taxonomy (NCBI): domain Eukaryota; kingdom Metazoa; phylum Chordata; class Mammalia; order Rodentia; family Muridae; genus Pachyuromys; species Pachyuromys duprasi. Next base: position 73,330,541 of record CM053758.1, on the reverse strand, counting down.
GCCCTGTACCTCCCAGGGTTGTTGTGGAACCAAAAAGAAGAATGCATGAGAAAGTGCTGTGAGCAGAAAAGGCCTCATCTGTATGAGGGATCACTGTTGGGGTGGTAGGTAATGGAGACCATGGAACATGGTTCTGTAAGCACAGGTGTTACTGTTTCTATAAATAAATAAAGAAGGAGAGACAGAGAGACAGAGGCAGGCAGACAGAGAGCCCAGCATCAGCAGCCAGTACTGCCCAGTGCACAGGGTACTTTTTCCAACTTTGAGAAGCAAACAGCAGAGAGGGCCCAATTGTCTCACCCAGGAGGCCTGCCTACACCAACTGAATCTGAAGTCACAGTCCAGGGACTGGCTGCAGGTGCTAGCCCAGGGCAGCTAGCCTTGTCCTGGTCAGGCAGGACCTGAGAAGGACAAGGCCAGCAGAAGTCATCCACATGGCCAGAGACCTCATCCCCAGGCCATAGCTGGTCCCAGACAGCTCATGAGGGTGCTGCCCATCCCCCCAAATCATGTCAGGGCTGTCACCTGTGAGGCAGAGTTGCAAGGCTTTGCCCCCAAACAGGCAGGCCAGGTTTCTTTTTTTTTTTTTAATTTTATTTTATGTACATTAGTGTGAAGGTGTCAGATCCCATGGAATTGGGGTTACAGATAGTTGTGAGCTGCCATGTGGATGCTGGGAATTGAACCTGGGTCCTTTGGAAGAGCAGACAGCTCTTAACCACCGGGCCATCTCTCCGGCCCCAGGCCAGGTTTCTAAATGCGTCCCCAGGTGGCTGTCTCATTAGTGCTCAGGGTCTCTTTGGGCCCGCCAGAACTGTGGGCCATGGTCCAGTGCAGGAAACTTAGTTCTTTCCAGGCTGACAGACATATCTCCCCAAATCCCTGGCTGCTTATGAGCCCTTGGAGTCCGTGTGTTACCTGGGCACAGTTCTTGAAACATAACTGTAAGATGGCCACACTCCCAAATCCTCCCAGAGAGGGCCAGAGGGGTCTCTTTCCAGCTTGAGGATCCAGAGGCTCTGGAAGTTGGTATTGGTCAGAGGACAGGAGCAAGGAGTTTCTTGAGGCCTTGTGAAGGGACCGGGAGCAGAGACCTGGACTGTTCACACTCAACCCCGATGGTGGGGAAGTTACTAAAGTTTTGAGTAGATGGGGGTCAAAATGGATATTCTAGCAACACCCTCCCAGCTTACAAGGACCAGAGCCCAGGTGTCCAGAATGGAGGGATGTGATGGTATCACGAGCAATCTGCCTTTTCCAGCATGTACCAGACTTTTTAGAGAGAGCTCAAGGCAGGCCAACCTGAGCATGTTTGTAGAGTGCCAGACTCCATCTCCTGCCCTGAGGCTTCCCATGCAGCAACAAGGAAATGAGACACAATTCATACACAGGGGATGGGGCAAAAACCAACCATAGAACCTTCTAAATGGCGAGTGCCTGGGTAACACCCTGAGCTTACTGAAGTCTGCATTGGTTCCACAAATACTTATTAAACGCAAACCACATGGGAGGCCTGGAGAAGCCCATGGAGCTTGCACTTCAAGTCTCCACCTGTGAGACCACAGCCCTGTGTTGTGGGCTGAATTGCCAAAGCACAGATTTTAAAGTCTTAGCCCCCAACACCTCAGAATGTGATCCTATCTTTATGTGGCCTTGGCTGTCCTGAAGCTAACTCTGTAGACCAGGTAGCTGGCTTCTCTCTCACAGAGATCTGCCTGCCTCCCAAGTGCTGGGATTAAAGGCCGGTGCCACCACTGCCTGGGGAAGATGGAGTCTTTAAAGAGGGATTGAGGAGCTGGAGAGAAGGCTTAGTAGGGGTGAGCAGTTGCTGGGCAAGCAGGTGGACCTGTGCTCAGAGCCTGGTATCAACGTCTGTGAGCCCAGCACTGTGGGGGATGGAGGCTGCAGTAGTTTGCTGGTGCCAGCCTAGCTCCAGGTGCATGGAGAGGCCCTTTCTCGAAGGCAGAGAGTGACAGAAGAGGACACTAGATGGTCCCCTCTGGCACGAACATGCACAGGTGCACACACCACACTCATAAACACATTTTCGCTCTTTCTCTTTGGTCATAGTATTTTTATCAGCAACTATACAGGCCCAACAATGAGATGACCAGGGAGAAGGTGGCCATTTGTAAGTCAAGGAAAGGGGCCTCAGGAGAAGCCATCCCTGCTCATCCTTAGATGTTTAGAAATGTGAAGAAAAAAAAATTCTGTGCATAAGACTCCAGACTACAGTGGTTTGTTAGAAGGCCTGTAGAGGCCTTGTGCCTGTGAGTGGCTGTGTAAGAGCTGGCTAAGGAGGTCCTAGGTGGATACAGATCAGGGCCTGTGTGGCCAGGGGCCGAGATGCCAAAAATTTAGACGTGGCTGCAGATTGCCCCTGATGGGAGCCGGTTCACTTCACATGGGTCCCAGAGCCCGACCATCCAACAAGATGTGCAGGTAACGCAAGGCTAAAATTCTGCTTCCAATTCCGGCAGCTGTGGCAGCGGCTCCCTGCCACCCCCAGTGAGCTCTGTCTGTAGAAATGAGCAGAAAGCCTCAAGATCCTCCCACAAGGAGGCTCCTCTAGGGACAGCACCAAGACCTACGTTATCCAGACTGCCCCAGTGTGGGCAAGCACCTGATCTGGGGTCCCACTGTGTGAGAGGTGCCATCCAAGCTTCAGTCTAACTCCCTGCTGTTCCCAGCTGCTTTCTTCTCCCTCCTGGCATCTCCTGCCACCCACTCTGCTTTCCCACCCTCTCCTCCCCACATCTCTGGTTCTAAGTCCAAGAGCATGAGCCTATAATGATGAAAGCTAGCTCTCAAGGTCACCCTGGCCTCTACTCAGTAGCTGTAATCTGGCATGGCCTCAATCCCTCCCTCCCACCACCAGGAGACCTAGGCAGCTGCCAGGCCTTTTACACATGTCTGGGGAACACAATGAGACACCAGAAGGGCTTGTTTCTGTTACAGGACTGTCTCCTGGCCCGGCCCGGGTCTGGAGGACACACAGGTTCATACTGAGCACTGGTGTCCACATCACACTTCTGCCAATCATCCCACATTCACCAATCAATGGCACCCAACTGCCTGAACCTGTCCTTACTCATCTCTGGAGAACCACTACTTGTTTTCATGGCTTGGCTTGTCCTGCCTTATTCTCATCCCACTGTTTGCTTTGTCAACCTAATTCCTACTCCTTCAATGCCCAGCTCTGGTGTCACCGTGCCCAACAAGTCTTCCCTGACTGCATCCCTAGTGAATAGACCCAGTCTCTCTATACCTGTAATTATCTTTGTGTTCGCCATATACATGTAAAGTACCACTTACATGTCTATCTGAATCCAAATCCAGAATGGGAGCTTCTCAAGGGCTGGGGTGGGCTGACCCATCTTTGGCTTACCTCCCCGCACAGAGCTCTGCACCGAATGAGTTAGCAAGTGTTCACTGAGAGTTGGAGTCTCCCAATGCACAAGCATGCACACACATACACAATGTAAAAAAGAAAAACCCCAGACGCTGCTGATGCTGAACATCTTATATCTGTTCCCTTCTTCCTTCACTGTCTTACAAACAAGATAATGGGTTCCTGTGAGTGGAGTGCCTAGCCAGAGGGCAGGGCATCGATTTTCAAGCAGGTGCTTCCCAGTGGGCAGCACCTGTCCTTCCTTACACTGCGCATCGCTGGGTGTGGGGACTAAGAGTAAGGGAGGATGCATTTCAAAGAAGCGGGGGCTGGAAGGTTAGTCAGGACAAGGCCGGTGGGCAGGGTCCTTCCAGCCTGAGAGTCTAAGGCAGGTTGAGAGCCTAGCCGCTCCATTAGCCATGGCTGGTTTCCAGTGAAAACTCAAATCATGCTCACACCATAAAGAGTTAATTTATTCTTTTTATATATAATTTATTTTTTATTTTTTTATGTGCATTTAGTGTGGAGGTGTCAGATCCCTTGAAATTGGCATTACAGACAGTTGTGAGCTGCCATGTGGGTGCTGGCATTGAACCCGGGTCCTTTGGAAGAGCAGACAGTGCTCTTAACCACTGAGCCATCTCTCCAGCCCCGAGTTAATTTATTCTAAGAAGTCTGTAGAACATTTAGAAAAATCCCAAAGATGAAAGGAAAATAATAAAACTCAAGCAATTTTCTTTATATGGTATATGTGTATGTGTGTGTGTGCATGTGTGCAAGCGTAAGTGTGTAGGCCAGAGGTTGGCCTCAGGTAACTTAGCTTGGGTGCTGTTTCTCAGGGAGCATCCATCCTGGGATGGCAAACGTGCACCCTCATGCCTAGCCTTGCACATGGATGTCGGGAAACTCGGGTTCTCATGCTTGCAAAGCAACTACTTCAGTGACTGCACCATCTTCCCAGGTCCTTTGCAGGTGCTTGTAAAATAGGCTACTTCAACATGTGACAACACATGAGAATCCTGTGATGAACACTCGTTTATCCCCCCACCCCACTTAAGAAACAGGATGTTATGTGTGAACACATGAGGTTTTCAATTTGAAGATGGTGATGGGAAAGTGATTCAAAGTCAGCAGAAACCGTGCCTAGACTTTTGAGTCCTGGCCTTTCCCCAGCCCCATACTGTGCCGTATGAGCCCCTCCCTCAGTTCTGGGAGCTACTGCTCCGAAGCAACCACGCTCTCAGAAGGGGAAAACCACTCACATCCTACTGTGGACTCCAGGTGTTGCCAGCGGTGTTCACTTATTATGTCTTGTGTTTCCCATCCCATTGTGTGTTCAAAATGCCCATCTAGGTCTGCACTGAGACAGTTAGTTCTTCAGTATAAAATAGGTTCTGTGTCAGGTGACACCAAGTAACTATATGGGCCACTGTTCATGCTCCCGGCATGTGGATGGCAGAGATGACTTTTCCGGACGTTCCTTTTCTGATACTTTAAAATCAGGATGGGTTTGTCGGGGCATCACTGCATGGCAAGCCAAGGAGTGTCTGTGCCATACTCTGGTGTGCCTGTTACTCAGGGCATGCGCTCTTTGCCTGCCCGCAGGTCCCTTCAGGGGTTCCCCTGTGCCTTCTGCTTCAGCTTAGTTGATATCACTTTGACTTGACAAGTTTGCACCACACAAGTTCAGGGGGGGATGTCAGAGGGTCCCCAACATCACACAGTAGGTGGTTCCAAAATTTTTCCTGAAGAGAAGAACTCGTGAGCTGGAGAGATGATTCAGTGCAAGAGCACACGTGACTCTTGCGGAGGACCCAGGCTTGGTTCCCAACACACATGGTAGCTCACAGCCATCCCTAACTCCAGTTCCTAGGGAACACAATGCTCTCTTCTGACTTCTTCTGGTACCAGACACACATGTGATACACACCCATGCACAGAGGCAGAGCATCCATACACACAAATTAACTAAATGTTTAAAAGAATTAAAAAAAAGAAATTGTCTTCACACATGAGGTTTTCAGTGGCCCAGTAGTGTCACCCCTGGGTGGCCTCTTCCCTGGGTGGGTTTCTTCCCTGTGACCTAGTTTGCATGACCCCTCTGCTGGCCCCTCCTACTGTCTGGCCTCTGTGCTCTCTGCCTGCTGTCTCTGCCTGTTTCTCTCTTCTCCCATTCCAGCCTTATCACATTTTCTTGCCTCATCAGCCGCTATCTCCTGTCTGTGCCCCAGGTGCTCAGCTAGGAAACTGCTTCCTGCGGAAGGCCAAAAGGTCACAGTGCTCTCCCTCCTTCTCTCCTGATGCCCAAAATGCTTCCAATTCTGCTCTCTGTAAACTCACCCAAGTCTCAATAAAAGTCTGCTTCGAAGGGGACTAGCCCTCATTATTCCCTTCTCCCAGCGGAGCAAAGCCAGGGCTGAGGAATCCCCCTGGCCTATAGTCCCAGAGCTTTGGACATCATTATCCAGAGAACACCTGCCCAGGGTCAAAGTCTGCTTCAACAGAGTCTGGTAGGGGTGGGATGTGTCGCTGCTGCCTTCCAGCTGGTGGGAGAAGACTGGTGACTCCCTCATTTGTGGGAAGTGTTGGGGCTGGGGAAGCCCCATAGCCCATCTGGTGCCCTGAGATACACAGCCTTCATGATTGGCGCTGCCCCTCTCACCCAGGGAGGTACCAGACTGTCTGTTCTGTGCTTACAAGTTCCTTTCTCTTGGTTTCTGAGGCAGCTGCCTATCCTTCCTCATTACCTCTTCCTTTCTATGCTGCCTCATCAGGACTGGGAAGGATAGGAACAAAGGCATCTGGGTGGAAGGTGTTGGCTTGCTTCAGTACCATGAGGTAGGACTCCAGCCAGGCCAGCAGTTTGAGGTTCTTCTTGCTAAGTCTCTGTCTTCATTAGGGTAACTATTACTGTGAGAAAACAGCGTGACCAAAAGCAAGATAGGGCGGAAAGGATTTATGTGGCTTACATATCCTGAATCACGGCACAGGGGAAGGATGTGGGACCTGAAGCTGACACATGGAGGAGCACTGCTTGCTAGCTTGCTCCTGACCTCATATTCAGCTACCTTTCTTATACTGCCAGGCCCACCTGCCCCGGGATGGTGCCGGCCCACTGTGGGCTGGGCCTTCCTACAGCAAGAAAACCTACCCACAGACATGTTCACAGGCCATTCTGAGGGAGGCCATCCCTCAACTGATAGTCCTTATTCCTGTTTGTGTCAAGTTGACAACAAGGACTAGCCCTCACACATGGGCAAGTCACTAACTCTTTCTGAGCCTCAGTATCTTCTCTTCCTTCATAGACTTGGATAGCAGTAGCATTTAAAATGCAGATGAACAAGATAATGTGGAAGGGGTGCCTACTGCAGAGCCCAACATGCACATTTAGCCAGAACAAATGGTGGCACGGTGGTCATGTGACACTTGTAGATGTCCTGGGCTCTCCCTGGGCTCCACAGCGGAGACCCTGAGTGGCACCAGGTTTCTTAGACCTCACTGAACCTCCAACTGTGCTTGGCTTCATAAAAGGTCAATGGTGAGGGGAATTCACAATCTAACAGAGCTCTGAACCAAATGAGCAATGAAGAGTTCACAGAAGGTGGCTGTGTGTACAGAGCAGAGCTATGGTCAGAGGTGCCAGTGGGAACACGGGACTGGGTGTTGAGGCCACTGTGACCACACCACATCATGTCCTTCTGAGGCTACAGGCTCAGTGCTCTGCCCAGCACCCAGCATGAGCCGATCCAGGGCTTTGAAAGAGGCCACTGGCATAGCAGCAGCCCTCGGCGTCTGCACCAACATCACCTTCAGCAAAGACCAGGCTTGGCCTCAGGCCATCTCCCTGCCCTAGCATAGAATGTACTGTAGGGTCAGCCTTCCTGGGGCTTTCTTGAGGCTCATTCTGCTCCCCTGTGGTCTGAGGACTAAGGACACCCCCTAGCAGATGGGGCTGACCTGTGAAACCAATCCTGTATCAGGCTTATTACTCAAAATCAAAACATTCTGTTAAGACCCCTGAAGAACAGGGACTTACAAGATACAGACCGCACTTGAAACGTGTTAGTCACAAGGCCTGCCCTTAAGGTTGTACAATGACCAGTCACTGCTGGGGAGAAGAAATGCAGCGCAGCAGAGCTGTCTGCGGGCTGTCTACAGCTGCCTTTGAATTACCCATACTCCCATATGTCATCCCCATAAACTCACTGCTGCACCAAAGTTGGCCTTGATTGGAATCATTTCTTTGGTCTGTCTTTGGTGCTCTACCTGGGGTGAGTAGACATTTGTTCATGTCTCCCCAGGAAAAGTCACACAGCACAGGCACACTGAACAGGAACGGCACAGTCAGGGTGACCTAGAAAGTGATGGTGACTGTTTGAGCTCCTGTAGGCTGTAGTGAAGTCTCACCCTCTTGCCTACCCCAAATGATGATGGGTACTCAAGAGGGGCTTTTCTGCATCCAGAGGCTGAGCAACTGGATCCCCTTCGAAGCCTGAACAAGGGCAGGGGTTGCCATTTGGTGTTTCCACACTGGTGAGCTCATCTGCCATGAGTCACTTGTAACTGGATGCCCGGTCTCTGTGCACTATCCAATTTGTGACCTCATTTTATTCTCTCAACCCCTGACCCTTGCCAATTTCATGTCTTGTGGAAAGACATGGAAGAATGGGGATTGGTCTCCCCAATTTCTAGGTGGAAGAGTTGAGTTTAGGAGAGGGTACATGACTTACCTAAGATACCCTAAAGTTCACAGTGGTTGGGACTCCCTCCTTTCAGCTCAGGTTTCAGGGAAGTTGAGTGGTGAGTGTGTATGGTTCAAACTCAGGAGAAGAAAGCCTCAGAGGTACCAGGGAGCCATGGGAGCCATGCGAGAGTCAGAAGAACTTTAAGGATGGTTCCCAGGAGCAGGAGTCAGCTAACAGTGGGGCAACTGGTCCCCCAGGGTATTCTGTCAGAGCACTGACAGCTCATAACGTGTGATGGAGGGGTAGACTTCAGATAAGGATTGCTTTAGAGAGTTCTGGGAAATGGTCAGCAGCACAGGGGAGGTATGCATAGGGTGACACACCTCCTCGAACATGGAGAATGCTCAGTAGGTATGCGATAGGCCACCTTGTAGGTGCTAGTTTTTAAACTCTATTTGGGGTTCCTAAAGCCTCTGCCTCCCTTCCAGCTGACCAACCCTAGGTTGGAGAAAAAGAAAGTTAGAAGGTAAAGGGGACATTGACTTCTTCAGACTTAGTTCCGGCTGGGAAGGGTCATCATGTTCTTTTGGGACAATACCAATCTCAGTTGTCAAGATATCTAGCAGTCTAGCAACAGCAAATGACAAATGGCAGCAGCAGAATGAAGAAGCAGCTTCTTTCTCCTTCATCTGTCTCCTTTAAGCCCTTGCCCTTTCTCTCTCTGGGCTCTTGCATTTATACCCTCTCTGAGTCCTCAAAATTACACCCTCAGCTGTGGACAAACTAAAAGCAACTCCACATCCCACACTTTGGATTAAAACAAAAACATGTTTACCTAACATAACTGAGTTTTTATTTTTTTAAAAGATTTTTATTTTTTATTATGTATACAATATTTTGTCTGTATGTAGCCTGCACAGCAGAAGAGGGCACCAGATCTCATTATAGATGGTTGTGAGCCACCATGTGGTTGCTGGGAATTGAACTCAGGACCTTTGGAAGAGCAAACAGTGCTCTTAACCTCTGAGCCATCTCTCCAGCCCATAACTGAGTTTTTAAAGACACCAAAACTTTCCACTACACCACCTGGAATGAACATCTTAAAGAGAATTCAGCTTGTTGTGAAAAGAGAGTGAGAAGTACCCTGATCTTTATCAGAGACAGTGGCTGTGTGACCCAGAGCTGTTGAGAAGGACTCAGTATGGAGATCCTTGAGGGAGGTCACATGTTTTGTATCTACTGGCCTACTCAAAAACCTTTAACAAGCAGAGAAGATTACAGCCCAGCATGGCTCTGCATGTTAATGGATGGCGAAAGCGTCTGGTTTGGTAGGTTATAGGAGATATGGAGACTGATGCTATCTAATGTAGAGCTAATGCTATCTAATCCAGAGGAGAACAAGGGCCTCCCTACTCTCCAGGGAATGCCATAAAGCCCTACCCAGAGCAACGATTGCAGGGGGCCTGACAATTCTGATCACAGGGACTCCAGAGACCTGTAGCTCTAATTTGTGAGGGCATCCAAAAGAGGAGACTCCAAGAAGCAAATGACTAGTTTGTACCAACAAAGAACAAGTTATTTAGCTTTTCTGATCCCTGTTGCCCTCCACCGTAACCTGGGTATATTTGCTGCTTTTCTTATCTCTTTGACATCATGACTGTTAGAACAGTTAAGGAAGGAGGGCTTTAATTTAGCTCACAGTTTGAGGGTACAGCTCATCATGCAGGAAGTCATGGGTCAGCAGAGTGAGGTGGCTGGTTTTACTGTGTCTGTAGCCAGGAAGCAGACATAGACAAGTGCTCAGAGCTCAGCTCACTTTTCTTCTTTCCTTTCAGTCAAGGACCCCAGCCCATAGGATGATGTCCCTCACCTTCAGGGTGGGTCTCCTCACCTAGACTTTTCTGGAAATCCTCTCACAGACAGATTCAGAGATCTATTTCTTTTAGCAATCCTAAACCCAGACAAGTTGACAGTGAAGGCTAAGCACCATGCTGGGAAACCCAACACTGGCTTTGGTTATAAAAAAGCCCCAGGGCACACAGAGAGACGCATGTGCTCATCTGAGTCATTCTTGCCATTAGACTGCAATGGAACTTACTGGAAAGCCTGCCTGTCTAATTCATTGCCATGAGCCCAGGGTCTGGCACACAGTAGGTGCTCAGAAAACAGATGATGGAGAAGGGGCATTTTGAGACTTGGTATTCATGATGGTCACTCCATCTGCCAGCAGAGAGTACCCAATGGGGGGTGGTTGTTGGAAACTGCATCAGGCCAGCAGACTTGCGTTCTATGTCATCCCTGCCACTGGCTTGAAGGATCTGGCAAGTTACACCAGCAATCTGGGCCTTAGTTTTCTTTCTTGTTCAGTTAAAGAGATGGACAAGATAAGCTCTCTGGTTCATTTATGACTCTGAGGTTGGGGTGGGGAAAGAGCGACCTTGTGCCCATCATCCTGGATCCGGATGATAATGGGATCTCCCAGCCCTGCCCTCCTCACAGGTTTCGTCCTCGGACTGGACCAGGTTCCTTTGTAGAGTGTGAAGGGACTCTGGCCAGATCGAGTGAGGGTGGTGAGTATAGCTCTGGCAAGTCTTGTCCCTCTGCTTTGCCAAAACCCAGTAGATTACATTCCTAAAGCTGGCCCCCAAGGTCTAGTCCCATATTTGGCCACTTCCTCCTCCTGAGGCTGACTACCAAGGTCCAGCTATCAAAGCATTGCTGAAGTGCAGCAATCAAAAGCCCCCCCCCCACCTAACTAACATTCAATTAAAATTAAACACCTCATCCTAACACAGGGTCCCCCTTTTACTCTAAACTGTCATTTTCCAGTGGGCCATGTCTGTCTCCTCTCTATCCATAGGCAGTCCTTTGTCCCACTGTGGGGCAAACCCCACTTCCCCCTCCTCCATCTCCTGTCTTTGTCCCTTATCCCTATCCTCTGTCCCTCTGGGGCAAATCTGTCTCCTTTGTGCTGAGAACTTGGTCTTGATACTTTTGCTTTCCTTTCTTTTTCTTCTGGATGCCGGTTTGAGCTTTTCGGAGGCCCCAGCCTATCTTTAGCACTCCTTGTAGGCAGTGTCTCCTCCCGCTCTCCTGTGGATGAGATGCCCACCCTCCTGACACTTCGGGACAAGCCTCGTTTTCACAAGACTCTTTACCTTGGGACTGCCTCCAGAGCTGCAGTGGCCCCTTCTCCACGGGTCCGGGAGGGCAGAGTGACATGTTTGCTGACAGACTGGTGGCCAGCGTGCTGAGGGGAACAGGCCAGCAGCCGCAAAGGTGCAGTCTGTGCCAGGTGGGCCTTGCCAGCCTGAGCTATTTTTAGAAGCCATGCTTGCAAATTTTGTGTTAATAGTGTCTCTGTCCATGCTCAGGCTCCCAGGGCTTAGGGAGGGAGAGATCTTTGAGAAGTCCTCCCTCTGGCTGCCTCCTCCTCCTCTTCTTGTCCTCCTCCTCACAGGTGGCTGGGATCAGCCCTCCTTGGGCTTCTGCAGGCCTTGGCCAGTGGGGGCGGGGAGGTGGGAGGAAAGTGCAAAGGCTTAGTGTTCAAGTTGCTAGAGGCAGCAGGAACCAGCCGTGGAACACCTCTGTGGTTGTCTATTTAAATGAGTAGGAATTATCAGTTACTTTGTTCCTGGTTTCCCCCAATGAGCCTGCCCCCCCCCCCCGCTGCTAGCAGTCTCCCATTATTCTGGAAGACGCCCATCCTATCCCAAAGCCCCCAGCCAGGCCTTGACTGAGCCCCGTGGCAGCCTAGGCTGAGCCCTGGCCCACAGCCGAGAAAACTTTATCTGGGCCGGCTTATAGGGGAAAGTGGCCATGGTAAGGAGGGTGGGCTGGCAAGCCCTTAGAGTCCCACCCTGGGGACTTCCTGTCTGACATGAAGGACAAAGACATTGAGCATGTCAGTGCCCTAAGATGCTATTCCAAAAGGAAGGGGTGTGTGTGTCGGGCGTGGGGGTTGGGGGTCTGGCAAACCATAACCGGCTCTGAGCTGAGTGCTGACTGGTAAGTAGAAGCCAGGTGGAGAGAGAGGGGTAGTGGAGAACCACAGGGCAAGGCCGGGGATGAGAGGAGAGCCAGGCTCCATCCTTGAGTGAGTGATCACTGCAGCCAGGACATCCCTCCAACCACGGAGGTTCCCACCTTTTCCTGGTTCCCACCCACCCACCCGAACCTGCACCCTGAAGGCGCACCCATACTCCTCACCCAACCTAACGGCTGAATGCCTCCTCACCAGAGCAGTTGCACTGGTGTGCAGCCAGGAGCCCCGAAGACGGGGCTGGGAGGAGTCTGAATTCTGTCCAGCCCCCTGCTGGGACCCCCACCCTGGGGAGCTGACGGCTTGATGGGAGGTGAGCAGGAAACGCCTCCTTGCTGAAACCCACCTTCCTGTTGCCAGCTGGCTCTTCCCTGCTCTCCCTCTTCGGAGAGGCGGCTTCCGGTGGCTTTGAGAGTCTGGGTTCCAGCCCTGGCTCTTTCCCTTAGAACCGTGTGACCTTGGGCGAGGCGCTCACTCTCTCTGGACTTCATCTGTAGAGTGGGAAGAGCTTTAGGCCGGGACCTGGGACTCAGTAAGCGTCACAGTTAACACCGCGATGTTACTACCGTTACCCGGCAATAGAGGGGGAAACTGAGGCCAGGAGCGCACAAGCTCCTGCTCAGGTCTGGGGCTTGCCGGGGAGCAGGCAGGGAGGACGGCGTGGCCTCAGGGGCCCTCGCCAGGCTCCGCTGGGCCGCTGCGCTTTACGAGCAAAAACAAACACGTCCCACAAGCCCGGCCTGTGCCGCCGGGTCAAAGCCGGCTTTGTGCCCGCCGCCCCCGCGGCCCAGGCGATTTTAATTAGCGTCTGGGTCCACGCCGGAGTCGCGAATCAAAGCCCGCGTTCTTCAGCGCCCGCGCCGCGACCCCCGCCCCCGGTCCCGGCTCTGCGCACCCTGCTGGCAGCCGCGGGGCAGTGGAGGCGGTTAGAGTTCGAGTCTTGCGATGAGCCTTAGTTTTCCCCGTTACTCACGCACTCACTACAGCCAGCCAGCCTTGAAGTGTGGCTTCAGATGCTTGTGTAGGAAGACAGAGGGTTGACAGGTGAGCTGATACTAGCTCAGCAGATCTTCAGGGGAGAGGCTGCATCTTGGGAGGATGAGGAGGTGCTTGGGGTACCGGGAGGGCAGCTAGGCAGTGGGAAAAGCAAAAGTCAGTGCTCGTCGACCAGGCGAGGGAGGTGCATGGGCAGCACGGACCCCAGAGTAAGAAGGTCAGGTCTGAGTTGGGGAGTCCCTCTACGTTGCCTGGTTACGGAGGACTATCGGGTTGCCAGTGAGTTTTGAAGAGCTCTGAGGAGGGGCAGGACAGCCAGCATAGAGAGAAAACCGGCTCTTGGGTCAGGGTGGATCACGGGCAGTGTTCTCCAGGGAGTTCCGATGCTTGTGCTTCTAAGGGCTTCTTTAGGTCATGTTTAAAATACCAGTTTAGGGACTGGGGATTTGACTCCGTAGCTAAAATGCCGGCCAGGCAAGCATTAGGACCAGCGTTCTTACCCTCAGACTCAACGTTAAACTTGCATAGCAATGTAACCCCAGAGAGACGGTCCTGGCCCTGGGGCTTCTTGGCCAGCCAGTCTGATTAAACTGGTGAGTTCCAGGCTCTGTGAGTGACTTTGTGTTTTATTTAGGGTTTCTATTGCTGCGATAAAGACCATGACCAAAAGCAACTTGGAGAGGAAAGGCTTTATTTGGCTTACAGGTATCGCTCACAGTCCTTTACTGAGGGAAGCCAATGGTAGGAACTCAAGCAGGGAAGGAACCTAGAGGCAGGAACCAAAGCAGAGATCCTGGAGATGTGCTGCTTATTGGCCTGTTCGCCTTGGCTTACTCAGCTTCTTTTTTTTTTTCATACAGTCCAGGACTAACTGCCCAGGCCAATCTGATGGAGGCATTTTCTCAATTAAGGTTCTCCCCAGATGAATGTAGCTTGTGCAAAGTTGACAAAAACAATACAGAACAAAACCGTTAAACCTTCCTGGAGACACCCGCACAGACACACCCCAAAAGTGTGTGTCATTAGCACACTGGGTCGGTTGATCTTCCTTTCAACATTTGCTTGGTGTAGTGTGTGCACAGAGGTCGGAAAACAACCTTTAGGAATCAGTTATCTGCTTCTATTGTATCTGTGATGCAGGGATCAAACTCAGGAGGTCAGCCTTGGTAGCTCCTTTATCCGATCAGCCATCTGGCCAGCCCTCTTAACTCAAGCAAATTACAGTCAAAGTTAACACTGGACCTGGGTCTGTTGGAGGCTTCAGGCTGGAAGGACAGAATTTCTGGCCTGTGGTAACTGTCTTCTGATGGGATCCCTAGTCTCAGAGGTTGAGCTGGGGCATCAGGTAGAAGTGACATATTAGGAGGTGTTTTCAAGATGAACCAGTAACTGTGGAGTAGAGGGGAGGAGAAGTGGGGAGGGAAGGGAAGGGCGGAGAGGAGCTGAGCTGGGCTCAGTCTACAGAGACAATCTGGAGATGGTGCTGGTGGCTTCTCAGCTGCTGGCAGGAGCGAAGGAGCTGGAATGTTGGTACCACACACCCTCAGGCACTGGCTAAGGGTCACTGTTGGCGTGATGGTGTGCACACACTGTTGGTGTGCTTTCTTAGGTTTTCCAAACCTGGAAGTAGGAGCCAGTGCCCATGACAATGACAAGGGAGGTAGAGGGGACCAGCTACAGCATGTCTACAATGGTGGGAACTGCAAGGCCATCTGTCTTCTTAAACGTTGAAGGAGGGAGGTGGTCCCCATGTCTGATCGGCATGGTGTTTGTTGATGCTACCTTCTACTTAGATACGGTTCTTTTATCTCCATGACCATGTTCTGGCCTAGATGGCCAACCTGTCACCGAGAGCTGTGGTAAGACACTAAGCTGTTACCTGTTGTTAACTCCCTCTCGGAAGCAGCACCTGCCCCAGACCCCATACTGACCCTTTCTCTGTTGTACCCATAGCACCAGGGCCCCTGGAATGAAAGGGGTGGGCACCCTCCTCCCTTCAAAGACTACACTCGGAAACCAGAAACCTGAAACTCTCTGTCCAGAGAGTGGAATCTGCTTGCAGACAGGGTGCTTGATCCTCACCTATTCTCAGAGGGACCATTTGCTACAGCAGGGTCAGCTGGGCTTGGATGGAATCCAGACAAGTTTCACTTACCTTTGCTGCTTGACAAATTACTGTCACCCCCCCCCCCACACACACACACAGGCACCACTGCTTTTTTAATGCTTCTGAAGTCTATTAGGTACTCGGGCCTACCAATACAAATGCTTTGTGTATGCCCCACCATGCCTGGGTGCTCTAGTCACATTCTTGAGCTATTGTTTCTGGTAGTCGAGCTGATGTTCAGCTGGACCTGGTGATGGGAGCATCCAGGAATACCTCTCCAAGTGGCTTGGCTTTCTCACAGCATGACAGCTCGCCACAGTGTCATTGGGGGCTCAGAGCTCTGAAAGCAAAACTCTTGGTAACAAGGCAGCTTCTGTGTGGTCTTTTCTGGCCAGAGGTCACCTGCCTAAATTCTGCTTCGTTCTGTTGGTACAGATGAATTATCCCAGGTTTAAAGGAGAGCATGAGGGCTGTGCGGCCTGATGTGGGGAGAAAGCATGTAGAAGATATGTTCTAAAGCCATTACAGGATGCAGGCTGAGGTGATCCCATCCGTGAGCAGAGCCAGAGTAAGAAGAACTATGCATCTAGGCTTGGTGATTCATATATGTAATCTCAGCACTTGGGAGGAGGATTGTGAGTTCAAGGCCAGCCTGGATAGTCCCAACACCCCACTACCACCAAGATACACACAAAGAAAATAAGGAAACAAAGCAGAAGAGAGGGGGAGAAAAAGCCAGGGAACAAGACTTAGTTCTTTCCTGTGCTGTCAAGGAATTCATAGAAGCCAGAAAATTTTGTATTCCAAGTTGGCCTTCAGGGTCATTCAAAAGATATATTGTTAAGGATGGAAGATGGGCATTTGGAATGATTTGTTAGTGTGACTCTCAAGTTCTAATATTTAAGAAACACAGACTCTATTTGCATTCCCCCTGAGCCCCATGCATGTGAAGTCCTGGCAGTGAATGTGGCAGTGGCTAGGCAACAGTGGTAGCCATGACTGGAGGACTCAAACATGTACTGAGCACCTGTGACAGGTGCCTTCAACCCCTCTCTTACGTTCACTGTCATTGTCATGTTTCCCTCTTTACTAGTGTTGAATGCCTCCTGTGGGACACAGGCTGGGTGCAGAGATGCCCACTGTCTGGTGGTAGATCTCTGCTGTATAGGATAGGTTTTATTATGGAAGGACAATCCATTCCTGGCCAACAGGAAGGACCAGGGAGGGCGCCTTACTTACTGTTCTATTGCTGTGAAGAGACCATGACCAAGGCAACAGTCATAAAAGAAATCATTCAACTGCGGCTCTCTTACAGTTTCAGAGGGTTAGTCCATTATCATCATGGCAGGAAGTAATGGTGGCAGACAAGCAGGAAAAGGCAGAGAGAGAGGGAGCGAAGGAGGGAGCAAGGGAGGGAAGGAGAGAGAGACTGGCGTGGGCTTTTGAAACTTTAGAACCCATTTCCAGTGACATTTCTCTTCAAACAAGGGCACCTCCCAATTCTTCCCAAACACTTCCACTAACTGGGAACCAAGCATTCAAGTATGTGAGCCTATGGGGGCCATTCTCATCCAAACTACCACATTCCACTCCCTGGCCCCCACAGACTTGTAGCCTGGGGTGCTGCTGAGAGAACAAGTGAGGAGATTATGTTGAAGAGGAGATTATGCAGAAGACATCAAGAAGGGTCAGGACAGAGAGCTTGGGTGTTACCTGAGGGCAGTGGGAAGCCCTGGAAAGGCAGCTTTAATGAGGGAGAGGCCGGTGGAATGATGGTTTGGAAAGGCCGCCTGGGCTCATAGGTAGAGCTTTCTAGCAGGGGTGAAGTGGGATATTATGGTTGGTGGCAGAGAGCTATGAGCAGGTTTTAACAACCCAAACCTTCTGTTCACAACCTCCAAACAGGTTCATTGCCCTTTGGCCTTAGGCATGTTCGTGTGGTTCACACTAGAGCAGGGTAAAGTGAGTCTTGAGACTAAAGCCCAGGGCAGAGATCCAGATCCACAGTTTAATTCTAGATAGCCTTCCTGTGCAGAGAAGTGCATTTGCACAGTGACCCGCACTGGCCTGGCCCTAGCTGGCCCCAGCCAGCCTCAGCCACACGGGATAGACGTTCCCATTCTTCTCTCACACATGACTCTGAGGAGAAGTCAAGCAGGGGTGCCTTCCAGGGATGCAGGTAAGGAAAGATGGGCTCCTGAGCCAGTCCTAGATGCCATTGTGCCCTGTGTGGCCCCAGGCCTTCCCTCACTCCTGAGGCAGCTCCAAACCACAGACCACCTTTTGATTCTCAGAAATACCTCAGTTTCCCAGAGCCCAGCATCCCTGGAGGGCTGAGGTGGTGTCACAACTGCAGGAGGAAGAACAGGAGGAATCGGGCTCCAAGAAACCTGGAGGCATCATAGGAAAAGAACCAGCTCTGGGGCCAGAAGGCTACCTCTGGAGACCAAGCAGAGCACAGCCCCTAATCTCAGGTCTGCAGAGCCCTCCAGTGCTGGGAAGTCCACAAGACCAGAGAGTCGCAGACCCCTGCCGGAACCCACATTCTTCTCTCATCTCATCTTCATC
Source organism: Pachyuromys duprasi (assembly GCA_028658305.1). Classification (NCBI taxonomy): domain Eukaryota; kingdom Metazoa; phylum Chordata; class Mammalia; order Rodentia; family Muridae; genus Pachyuromys; species Pachyuromys duprasi. The sequence continues at coordinate 73,312,752 of CM053758.1, read as the reverse complement.
GTTCTTTCCCCAGGTCTCCATTTCCTCATTTGTGTGGCATGAATAGAAATCACCACATCACCAGGGTCTTCTGGGAAGCAGAGAAAATGATGAATTTAAACGTTCTAGAATGGCGGGGTGGGTATCACTGACCTCCAGACAGCAGCAAATCCCTGGGATGCCCTGTAGGGGCCTAAGAGAGCCCCCAAACTGCCATTTCCTCTTTCACAACAGCCTCATGTGAGAGGAATCAGTGTAATGTCGTGGGTCCGTGGCCAAGAAAAAAAGAATCTGAGATCATCTTCGAATACCTATCTCTCCATCCTGATTTCTTTTTTTTTTTCCTTTTTCTTCTCCCTTTCCTCTCCATGGCATCTTCTAATTACTGAGACTGGATAGGAAGGAGGAAATCTATCCAGTCTCAGTAATTAGAAGATGCCATGGAGAGGAAAGGGAGAATTTCCTCCCACCCAAAAGTTTTTTCCATCTCACACGCACAGCTGGCCACTTTCCCACTTTTTTTTTTAATTGCCAAATTTATTAAAAGTCTGTATTCTCATTTCCCAGACACCGCCTCAGATTCCCCAAACCCAGCCTTTGCCTTTCAATCAACACTAATGGCTGCTGTGGCCCCAAGATTGTCCTTGTCTTCACAGAGGCCTCTTTCAGGCCTCAGTCATTTGACTTCTTGGTGGGGAGCCTCCTGCCTTCCTTCTGGTCTCCCTAGCATGATGCTCCAGGCCTTTGCCTCAGTCTCTGTTCTCTTTTCATTTTACAGTCTTTCCCAGGCCATGGTCCCTCTCCTCCTGGCTTTGGTCATCATCTGTAAGCCAACAGCTCTCACTTTCTTCTGGTAACCCATAATATACCAAGAGTGCTATGGCTGTCTCCTCAGATGCCAGGTGTGTGTGCATTCGTGCGTGTGCACGTCTGTGTGTGTGTGTCTTCTAGAAGCCATCTATGGAGATCCGTCTCTCTCCCTCAGCTCTGCAGCCAGTTACTCCATCCCACCTTCCCATAGCCTCTCTCCTACCTGGGCCGCCTCTGCACATTCCCCAAGCAGTTCCTCCCTGGCTTCAGCCTGGCTCTGTCAGGCCGCTCTTCTGCAGCAGGTAGAGGCAGCTCTCTAAATCACAGGTCATCTCTTGGGGTGAAGCCAGGGTTTCTCAACTGGAAGGCAGCCTCACTTCATCTACTTAGTGTCCAACACTGTCCAGCATTGGTGAGTGATCCTGACTCTTTGTCATTTGCTTTTCTCATCTACAAAGCTTTCTGCTTCTACACCATTATCCGCCCTTCTCTCTCTCTCTCCCTCTCTCTCTTGCTCTTGCTCTCTCTCTCCCTCTCTCTCTCTCTCTCTCTCTCTCTCTCTATCCCTCTCCCTCTCCCTCTCCACCCATCCTCCAAAGCCTGTGTAAGTGTCCTCAGTTGGGGTTAGAGGCTGTGGCCCTTGAAATCCTGTCTTCACCTTCTTCATCACTCAGATGATTCCTCCACCTTATGCTCATTGCTGTCTTCCTCCTCCAGATGTGGGTAGGGGACTATCAGTTACTCATTCAGTGTTCTTGTCTAGCAGAAAGCTTACCCCAGGTTACCCTTGAAAAAGATGGGTGAAATCATGGAGCAGTTTGGTGTTCAAAATGAGTGTTTGCTCAGATAGAATGGGCTGGATTGAAGTAAGGAGGGCTTGATATATAAAATGTGGCCCCTCCTCTGATGGGGAAGCAGGCTTGGGGTACACATCATAGGCTTAAGATATGCCTATTAAAGGAAAGGAGCTTGTCCTGCCAGACTGGGAAAAGTACACTGGGGACCCGCTCCTGCCCTGAAACCGAGGACTGCGGAGCCTGACTGCGATCATGTGATGGGAAGAGCGCCGAGGAGGCTGGGGGAGGGGCAGGCAATGGAGGTGGGGGTGCAGCCAGCATTCAACACTTTGTGGGTTCTTTTTTCTCTCTTCTACCCTTCTCCACCCTACTAATCCCAGAACACTAGATAGGAAAGAAAAAAGGATAGAGGGCAAAGGGGTGAAGTTCTCCTTAGACTACTTCCTAGTGATTAGGAGTGTTGAGTTCCCTGGGGCAAGTTTCTTCTTCATTGTCAGAATATCTAATTTCTTCTTCCTCCTCCTCTTCTTCTTCCTCTTCCTCCTCTTCATTATTTTGCACATGACTACTTGACAGCCAACAACCAACAGCCAACAGCATCCAGCCACCAATAGCAACACTGCCTATCCGGGCCCCTATCATTTCTGTACCCTCCAGAAACTGTCTGTAGTTTGCAAAAGCAGGAGGCAAATCATAGTCACCTGCTGTGAGGCAGCTTCCTGTCTACACACCTGGGATTAAAACAAAAAAATTCCCATAACATAGCTCTATGTGTGCATGTTTGCATGTTTAAAGAAACCAAAATTATAAACATTTCACTACAGGGGGTCATTGGGAAAGCATTGCTGAAGAGACATCTCATAGAGCTGGAAAGATGGTCAGAGGCCACCCTTTAAATGGCTGTGCCTCTAGGTTCCTTAATTGCTCAGAACCCACCGCCAGAGTTGCCAAGCTAGCCAAAGTAATGACTCTCCACTTTAAGGGATGGGTAGTGGCTATGAGTTGACAGGGAGGCCACAGACATGCATTTCTAGCCGAGCCTGTCCCCTAACCCAATAGCTGGCAAAGGGAGGGAGCTTTAGGAAGGCAGTTGTTCCCCATAAAAGTGGCATTGGTGAACGCTTAGATCCCCAGACCGCATAGTGGAGCCAAGGCTCTGGAGGCAACAGAGTGGGCCCTCTAGGTGGCCACACAGATCCAACCAGCAGGCCTCCGTTTCCTCACTGCTTCTAATCTGTCCCGGGTGGAGGGGTGGGGGCTGGGGCTGCGGATGGCTTCATCAGGCTGGCAGAGGATCCGAGTTCAGGTCCTGCCTTGCTGCTCATTACTGTGAGGTTCTGGGAAATCCTGTCTTACTCAAGCCTGCAGAGGCCTCTCCAGAGTGGGGGTAAATCCTACATTGTTTGACGTAAGTGAAGTCATGGGCCATAAAGCATGTTTGACAGTGCAAGCCCTTATACACGTGGGCAGGATAAATGGTTGATTTGTCTTTCACTGTAAGGGTTAGGCCTTCTCAGACAGCAGGCCAACTTGGCAATCTGACTACAGCCTTGGATCCCTTGGAGGTGAGGCTGTTCATGTGGCAGCAAAAAACGGGGGAAGGAGGACAAGCCTGGAGCCAGAGCCCTGGCTTCCAGTCTTAGCCAGCTACTAACCCCCTGCGTGCCTGCTCCAGCTCTTCTCCAAACTCTGATTCCGTGAAGTAGGGATGGCTGGGTGTAGGAAGGCCTCAGGCCCCGGCGAAAGCGCATTGAGGTTGTGATCACACCTCTTGGCTAAGTTAGTTCCTCTTCTTAGGCTCAGTGCCATGAAGCTCTTGGAGGGTGCAACCAATGAAAAACAGCCTTTCCGGGGCTTAGGGGTCAGGGTACTAGGAGACAAGGGCCTGGGCAAGGAGGCTGCAAGGGCTATCCATGGCTCTGATGAAAAGCTGCTATGAGGTCCAGAGCCCCTCTGCGCGCTTTCTGAATCTGCTTCCCCCCCATTTAAATTCTGGACAAAGGCATCTGCCTAGAAGGATCCCTGGACATGGGATGTGAAGTCAACAGGCAGGGATGGGGGTAAATGCAACTTCTTTATTACTACATAATAACAAATACAATAAAGCTCATATCTGCAACTGTTTAGGTCCTTGTTATAATGTCTTGGTCACTTTGTCTGGGCTGGCTGTGACTTTCAGCTCTGGAGTCTGGGATAGGAAGACAGTCCAGTAACCTGCATGGATGGAGGTGGAAGAGACAGGAGTGTGTATGGCCATGCATTTCACAAGCATGTTTACAACAATAGCAGTGGCTAGGCCTTTTAATGCTTGAGGCAGGTGAGACTGTATGGGCCAGGGTTTGGGACCCACCGGAGGAGAGGTAAGGTTCCTGTCTTACAGTTGCATACAACATAGCCTTCAGACACCGCATTTAGGGGATGGGTTTCCTGACTTCTGTGGGTAATGTTTCATTTGGCACCTGACCTGCCACCCCAAACCCATCCAGGTCCAGAATAATGCAGAGCAAATTAGAGTGTCAAGGAAAGAGGTTAGAAGGGTCTTATTGGGAACAGGCAGTCTAGAGCAGTGGTTCTCAACCTTCCTAATGCTGAGACCCTTTAATACAGTTCCTCATGTTGTAGTGATGCCAACCATAAAATTATTTGGTTGCTACTTCATAACTGTGATTTTGCCACTGTTATGAATTGTAATGCAAATATCTGATATGTGACCCCCAAAGGGGTCAGGACACACAGGTTGAGAGCCACTGGTCTAGAGGCATGGGGCACACCAGGGCCTGGGGGCTCAGACCTGACACTACGGGGCCAAGACAAGGCCAGCTGCGCAGTCTCACCTTCTCTCTCTCACTTAGGGATTGAGAAATCTCTGGCCCAGGCACCCTCTGGATTCCTGTGCTGGGAACTGACGTCCGCGCGGCTGACAGCCCCTCCCCCTCCCCCTGACACCAGCCGCCTGGGAACTCCCCAAGAGGTCCTGTTTTGTCTCTGTTCCCCTGCTTGGCCCTATTCCACGTCCAAGGTCTCACCTTCATGGGTGCCAGTGAGCAGCCGGAAGTTCTGGGCCTCTTTCTGGAAATCTTGCTTTCTGACTCTCTTGATCTGAACCAAATGGAAGATTCCTGTGGAAAGACACGGCATGAGCTGTAGGATGGGGTGACACACTCACCCCTCCACCTCCCTCCGTACCCACAATCTGATGAGACACCAAAATAATGTGGACTAAATCTGCAGGTTCTAGTCTGTTCTCCTACCCCATTGCCCCTCCTCAGCCGCTACAGTAGGGCCCTATCCCCTCTTAAACCACAATCCCAATGGTGACCACTTGAAATGCGCTGGAAGTCTGACCACCTGTCACCCCCACAATACATAAAACCTGTTCCTTTAGCTTTCTGCTGCTCCTGTCGCTGGCGCAGTCCTCACACCCCTTGGTGTAGGGAAGGAGGGAGGGAGGAATAAAAGAGGGAAAATAAAGAAGAGAAGGCTGAGCCTTGTAGACCAGCCACGCTCTTCTGTAGCATACAGCATACGATCAAAGTCCAGAGCTGTGTTGATTCAGCCATCATAGGACATGGAGCTATTGTGTCTTGAGTGTGGCCCAGTCCTAGCTAACACTTGAGGTCTCAGGAGGAAACCAAACCAGCCCTTCTACTGTTGCTTTCTGCACCTACTGAGGACAGCAAGCGAGTGGCCCATCCTCTAAGTGGGAAGGCTTCCCTGACCCACCCTGAAGGTAATTACAGCCACTCTCCACGGGACCTAGCATGCCTAGGTTCTGTTTACCATTTTACCCAATTCTTCTTTTCAAATGTGTTTATGTGTGTGGATGTGTGTTCACATATATGTACATGAATATGGAAGGCAAAGGACAGACAACCTGGGTACCATCCTCACTAATGTTGACCTCTTCCTTTGAGACAGGGTCTTCCATTGGCCTGGAGCTCACCCGGTAGGCTAGTCTGGCTGGGGCCCTCCTGTCTCCACTTCCTGACTGCTGTGATAACAAGCGTGTGTCCCCTCACCTCTCAGTTTTACATGTCTTCTGGGGACTGAACTCAGGGTCTCAGGCTTCTGAGGCAAGCACTTTTTCAACTAGTTGTCTTCCCAGACCAATCACACCCATCCCTACGCTGCTGTCAGTGTGCCTTTTCCTACCTTCTCTCCCAGACTCGGACCTCTTGAGAGCTTAACTCTTTGGGTTCTAAGCATGAAACATGTATGATAAATGATTCCTTGAGTAGAAGGATGAATGGGTGTACGTATGTATATGTATGAATGTATGTATGAATATGTGTATGTATCAATGAACGAGTGGATGGATGGATAGATGGACAAATGAGTGTGGAGGTAGATGGTTAGATGGGTGGATAGATGGATAAATGTGTATGGGGCAGATGGGTAGATGGATAGATGGGTGTGTTGATGGATGGATAGATATGTAGATGGATGGATGGCAGAAAGCTGAGTGTAAGGGTGGATGAATAGGTAAGTGTAGGGCTGGCTAGCTGGGTAAATGAGTAGATAAACATATTTGTACGTAATCTAGTGAAGCCCCAGGAGCAATGAGGTGTTAATTGAATCCTCTGGTGTTTTCACTTTATGGGAAGCTATCCATGGCACTGAGGCCCTAGGCACATGGTCTGTGAGGTGGAACTCACTGTTACCTACCCCTGGCCTCTGGCCAGAGAGAAGAGATGCAACCAGCAAAGCCTGGCTAGGCCAACACCCTCTTGGGGAACACCAGGAACCAGACCTGTATCTAGGGATCAGAGTGAGGCCCCATGGAGGGGAACAGAAACCCCAGATGCTGGAACTAAGTTTCAGGAACTAGGAAAAGCCAGCTCTGTCCTTGGAGCCCAGCTTGGATGCCAAGAATCAGCATATAGCTCCAAAGGCTCCAGGGTTACAGCAGAATGGCAAGAAATAATTTCTCTAAGTTGAAGACAGGCGTTCCTGCAAAGGCCGGCCACTGCATGCTCCCTGGTACATGGAAAAAAATGGGAGAAGGGGTGACAGGTGTGAGGGAGCCCCTCCCCCACGGTCTACAAGGCATAGTGGAGAGGAAGATGCTTTTTGGCCTGGGGTCTTGAATGTGTCTCTTGCTCTTCTGAAAGGCTGTGTGGAGTCTGAGCACAGCTAGGCCCCGTGGCCCCTAGGCAGAGCTGGCCCTGGTGAGTGAGTTTCGGGCAACAGGCCAGTCCAGCTCACAGTGAAGCCAAACTTCTCTGGACCGAGCTGTTCTGGGCTGAGAGGGAGGCACCTGCACAGGGGTAGAACAGGGGTCAGGGGACATCAGGAGACAAAGGGAAACTCCAGAATCGCATAGGCTTGTAAGCTGGAGGAACCCATTATGCTCCAGGCTGGTCCCGGGTGGAGTGGCCTTGCTAGTGCAGGTTCAGCGGTCACTGTTCATTTGTTTCCACCCCTCCGAGGGAGGAAACTGCAAGCAGCAGCCCTGAGGATGAGCCCAGGGAGTGTGTTAGTCTGGGGCAGGAAGGGAATCAGAACGTTCAGGTGATGGAGAGCACTACCAGGGCCAGGACAGTGTGGCCTGGCATGGTGGAACTGGAGAAACCTCGTTTCTTTTATGCTGGGTCTGTGATGATGACATGGAAAACAAATCCGCTCCCCATTCTCTCTGTGTCATCCTGGCCCTTCTTGCTCTTTCTCAGGCACCTCCCTAAGCCTTCAGGCAAGTCATATGACCTTTCCCAGACTGAGCCTGCACTTTCTTCCTTTGACAGGTCTGTGTAGCCCAAGCTGGTCTCAGATTCTCTGTGTATTGGAGAATGACCTTGAAAGTCCAGTTTCACTTCCGAGATTACAGGTGTGCACCACTATACTGAACCCGGGGCCTTCTGTGTGCCAGATGAGCACACCAGTGACTAAGCTGTACCCCAGCCTCGCAGACTTAGTTTTCTCATGCATAAAATGGAGCCTGAGAGTACATACCATCAGGCTTCTTGGGAGGATCATTTTGCACATGGTATCTGCTGTGTACAGATCACAGAGCACAGAGCCACTGCTGTCCTGCCTGCAGAGGCCCTGTGGCTTTTCCAAGGCCCTCTTGCTTGCCCCGCTTGCAAAGGCCCACCCTCTAGGAAGCCTTTTCTGACCAGGTCAGCTCCCCACAAGCACCTGTTGCACACGAGTCATCAAGCCATGTGTTCCCAAGGACAGGGAGGGGGAGAAGGGCTTACTGCATTGTGCTGTCCCAGCGCCTGCTGGGGGTTAGACTGTGGGTGGTCTGGGAGCGGTAGCCAGCAGCAGCCTGGGAAACAGTGTGGTCTGAAGGTTCAGAACACTGGGAAGAGTCCCTGCTCCTGCCTCTCCCACTCTGTGAGCTCTGCACCTCCCTCTAGCCATAGGAAAGCTTTGAGGATGAGCAAGTGACTCCTCTTACTAGATAGAAGCCCATCTCTCCACCATGCCAGCCAGCCAGTGGTAAGAGAATACAGATGTTCTTGCTACATCCCATAGGTCAGGGATTACCCAAAGACCCTTTCCCTAGTTCATAGAGGAGAGCACGGAGTTCCAGAGAGGATAAGTGACTGCCCAAGGTCACACAGGTAAGAATGTGAAGAGCTAGGAATTGAAGTAGCAGGGGTGAGATTTGAACCCAGGTCTCCCAGATTCCATAGCCTCTGCCTGTGGCCTGACCTCTACAGTCACTCAAAGTAGAGCTGCTCACTCTGACAGGGCAGCCCACCAAAGTCAGGAGCCAGCAGTCCCCACACCCTGAATCTTCCTTTCTCCAGGCTCTGGATCATGGCTCAATGCTTCAACCTCAGCAGTAGAGTCTATGATTTTAAGGTCAGCTCCTCAAAGGGTGCAGTAATGTGCCATGACCAGGAGAGGGAGCATCCAGGGGCCTTGGCGAGCTTATCAGAGCTATTAGGAATCACAAAGGAATGGGAATGGGGGTGAAATCAGGGGTTCCTACACCCGGAAGAATGCAAAATGAGGTGGCATCTGACCAGCAAAACCTCCTGAAAGCCCTTAAGGCCCCTATGGGTTCTGAGGACAGGCAGGTAGCGGAGGAGCATGAGGCTGGGAGCAGGAGCTGGTCACTCACCTTTCACCAGCTTCCAGATGTAGATTTCTACCTGGTCTGATGCTTCATGCTCCAGGACAAAGCGGTGTAGGTTGTCTGGGCTTGGAGGCACCAATGTGTACACAGAGATCTGGCCCAGCACCTTGGGACACCTGGTGGAAATGACCTCACTGTGGTCAGCATCTGCCTCATCCTCTAAAAGAGAGAGGGGGAGAAGTTTGTGATGTGTTCAATCAACATTGGCCAGTCTCAAAAGGTCCAGTGTTCTAATAGTTCATGGCTGCGTAGAGTGTGAAGCGTCATTTGATTTTGTGTCTATGTCACTCCGGGGCTACTGCCGCCATGCTCGGCGGTTCCATGCAGTCTGGGCACCTGAAAACCCCACATCTGTGGCTAAGTGTGAGCACCGTGGGGCTCCCCTAGCCGCCCAGTGCCTGTGGGGGTGCTTTCCCTGCTCTCAGCGTCCCTCCTACCTGGGCAGATCTTGCAGCACTTCCCAGCCACTTTCTTGGGTTGAGTGCAGGGATACTGCGTGGGGCAGGTCACCCGATGGCAGTCCTGGTAGCCATCCACACATGTGCACAGGATGCAGGGCATGGGCCCGAAGGAGAGCACTGTAGGGTTCCACACCTCCCCGTGGGAGTATGTCTTCCCATTGTGTGTGCAAGCTAGAACATGGAACAGGGAGGAGAGGGTCAGAGCCTTGGGTCTGGCAGAATCTTTAGCTCAAAATATAGAGTAGGCCCCGAGTGAACACTAGCTGCACTGCTCGCAATGTGCAGGCCAGGGAGTAACCCTGTACCAACTCTGACATCCCTCCTAGGACCCAAGGTCTGCCAAAGATGGAGAGCCCTCCCCTGGCCTAAGAAGTCCTTCTGGTGGGGCAAGGAGGGTGCTGGCCTGGCAGTGGGAGGGCCAAGGACAACTGTCAACACCTGGTGTTGTAAACACTATCAGGGCCACTTCCCTGCCTTAGCGTCTCATCACCAGCCCAAGATTTGGGATTCTGTAGCCCCATGGCTCTTCCCTCTCTACCAGTCTGGAACCCTGCTGTGAGCCCTCCCCTTCTGCAGCCAGTGCCCCTTCCCCATGCCCTCTGTCACCCTGCAGACCAGCTCTGCCTCCCTTCATTGCACAGTCTTGTCCTCAGCCCTGTCTCATGCTAACTTACTCACCTGTCTCCCCAAGTAGGCTAGGAGCCCATTGGGTGGAGCCTGGGACAGACTCTGTTCTGTCTCCTCCACTTCTCAATAAAGACATGATAGATGCTCAATAAAGTATTGTTACTCGGAGGCAGAGACAGGAAGATCTGAAGTTCAAGGCCAGCTGAGCTACATGGTGAGACATGTCCACCTCTACAAAGCAGGACTAGCTCTTTCCCTAATTCCGTACTTGTGCACCTCAGCATCCGCATCTGTTAAATGGCACTAATGATCTTCAAGGGTGCACTTGGCCAGATTGAGGCTGGTGAACCAGAATAGGGGGTTCAGGAGGTAGGGCCCCACCCAGCAGCAGATGGGAGGAGGGTCCTCCCCACCTTTTTTATGTTTCTCCTTCAGGATAATCTTGACAGTAGTGCTGCCTGTTCCTATTGGTCGGAAGTATCGAGTGATGAAGCTCAGCGGGGAGCTGATACTGGTAGGGGCTGGGGTGCCAGGGCCTCTCCTCCTCCTGTCCTCTGAGCATGGATCCTGGGAATGTCTCTGCAAACAGCAGGCAGGATGTAGAGCTGTCCGAGTGGGACAGGCCACAGCAGGGGTCACAAACCAGGCTGCATGGAGAAGCCTGCTAGTGGAGACCAGAGGACTTCCCAGAGTGGAGGAGAGAAAGAGAGAGAGAGGGAGAGAGAGAGAGAGAACACTGACAAGGATTTGGCAAGCCAGCCTCCACCAAGTCCTTTCCAGACCTTGGGGCTGCAGTGGGTAGGCAGAGCAACATGGGATCAGAAATAGAGAAAATTTTATTGCTTAGGATAAGTCAACTGATGAGACAACAGAATGGGCCTCTGAAGATCCCAGAAGGGTTCAGAATTCCACAGTGCAGGAAACAAACAAACAAACAAACAAAACCCTAAAACCAGGGTCTACCTGGAAACACAGAGCTCCCTTTTCATAATCACTGGAATCCAAGATCCCCACTCCCAGGTCCTACTCTCCATCCCTCTGCCTCTCCCCTCCCCCAGATCTAGGAGGGATGAAACAGCTCAGTGTGGGTGGAGATGGCAGCCTATGGGGCAGGTACTCTGCAGCTCAGTTTGGAGACTGGGCAGCTCTAGGCCACAGAAGGGAATGACAGGTCTGGAAGCCAGAGAGAAGAGCCTGTTCTTTCCCTGAGCGTCCATGAGCCACTTACATACACCCTTCCTTCAAGTCTCTTCCCCCTCCACACAGTCTTTAAGGCAATGCTTTCATGGCCCAGAGACAGAGCCTGCAGAATGGAGACACTCCAGGCCCCAGCACAGACTCAGGCACACAGGAAATGTCAGGGGGCACTGAGTCAAGAGGGACCTGAAGGACACAACCCCCAACTGGTACAAGCCACTCAGTTACTCAGGAAGGAGCTGTTCAGGGTCTGTCCCCAGCCTGTGGGCCTCACACACTGCTTTCTGGGGACAGGTGGGAAAGAGATACCAAATGGCTCAGATTTATGGACCCTCCTGAGAAATCAGCATGGTAAAGGCAGATGCCCTGGTTGAGGAAGAAAGGTCAGGAGTCCAGCTTTGTGTGTCCTAGGCTCCCAGAGGCCAGGATGGAGAAAGAGAAGGCGTTTTCACATTGTAACATGGCACTGAGTAGTGATATGGGCCTGAGTCAGGGTGTGGTTCATTCTCCTATCTCTTTCCCCTCAGGCCACAGAGAGCTGGGAAGGCTAGGCCATCTGAATTCTAGACAAGATCCCCAGGAGTCAAGATGATTGTAGGGAGCAAAAAGAACCTGTACCCCAGAAATGAGGCACAGAGGCATGGATCAAGCCAGGGGCTGTTCCTCAAGGAACATACACACGGGCTCTGGATAGAACAGTGTCAGAGATTCCCCAGAGGGAAATGAGGGCCTTTGGGGCCTACCCTGTCCTATGTGGCAACCTATTCCCTTCTGGCCCATCACCCATAATGGGAACCATCTTGACAGAGGAAGAGAAAGGCTGGAATATGGAGGTACCAGTGCAGCTGAGCCAGAGTCAAGTTCTCAGGCCTTGGAGATAGCAGGCGGAGGGATAGAGGACCAGGAGTAGATAAAGCATAGTGCTTAAGATGGTGAGTGCTGGAGAGGCACACGGACTTTTGGCTTAGGCTGGCAGCCTCTCTCCACCATGTCTGTGCACACTCACCTCTCCATGCTGCAACTGTGCCATGTCCTCTTCAGCGGACCTCTCACCTGTCCTGTCTGAGGAAAGGAAACTGGTCAGCCTTGTGGCCATGCCCTGAGGCCTCTGCCTATATCTCTGTCCCTTCCAAAAGCCTGACGCCACATCTGGTGCCCAGCCTATAGGCGACCTTAGAGGGGCTTACACTGTGCTATCCAGCCTGTCTTTGTCTTTATTGAATTATCAAAGTCTCCACCTCTAGGCTGCCTCTTCAGCTCCCAACACTGACCTTCTGGCCACTCCTGGGACTGAACTGTTCGGTTTACTCAGAGGGTCTTATTCAGTCTACTTAAAAGTCACCCCACTGGGATATTGGTCATCCCCTTCACGGATGGTTCTAAGATCCCACAATCCCATGCCTGCGACCAGGGCTTTCACTGCACACTTCCAGGGCTTTACTCTTCAGTCCTCTGCCTCCCTCTCATGAGGCTCCTCTAGCTGCTATTCTCAAGGAGCCAGCCACGGAGAGCCTGCAGCTTTCTGAAGCTCAGCGCCATTGTTTTTTCCCAAGCCCTTGCTTCACTCTGCCGTCTGGTTTGTCTTGAATGCCCGTGCTTCAGAGACCCAGGAGAACAGAGTTAGGCTGCCTGTTAGAACTCCAAGGCCAACCTCTCTGTTCACCAACAAGCTGGCATCTAGAGAAGTAAGGAGAGCTAAGAAGTACGTCTTCCCAAAGCCCAACATCTGAGGCTCCCCAAGTCCACACGGGAAGTCCAGTTGTCTACCTTTGCTCAAGCCCAGCCCTATGCTTTAGCAGCATATGAGACAGCCTCAGTTTACCCAGAGAATCTACCCAAGGAATCCAATCCTGTGCCCTATGCTGGCATGAGGAGGATTGACAAGGCCTCACTCAGCGCGCACTCATCCCCTCCTGGGTGCCGCTTTGATTCGTTTAGCCTTGTGGGATTGTGGGACAGTACCCGGTCTCTAAAAGCTCTGCGGCAGCACCCCTTCTGCTCCCACTAAGGAGCTGCCCTCGGCTTCACCCCAGCAGTCCCTCACTGCCTGCTGCTCCCGAGCTGCCTGTCACCCGCACGGCAGGAGTCAGGAGCATTAATAAGGGTTATTGATGGTGCAAGCCCTGGCCAATGGGAGTTGGCGATTTGGGGGCTGAACTTTTCTCCCCTGTTCTCTCGCCCTCACATGTGCTTCCTGCAGTGACGGAAGTGGCACAGCACGACATTGGCCGTGGGTCCTGCTTCCGGGACACCCATGCCAAGCCACTGCCTCCCCTCGGGAAGGAAGTATCTGCTGCATGCCGGCTCTCCCCAGGCTCTCCCCAGCAGTCCCCAGGGGCACTGGGAGACCCTGGCAGACTTTGGGAAGACTCTGAGTTGTGGTCACATTCTAATGCTGTGACTCTCACTAAAGAAGGTTTAGGGGAGGAAAGGATTTATTTCAGCTTACAAGTGATAGCCCTCCATTGAGGGAAGTCAATTCAGGAACTCAGACGGAAACGTGAAGTAGAAACCATGGAAGAATACTGCTTGCTATCTTGCTTGATTTAGGTAGGCCAGGACCACCTGCCTAGCGAATGGTGCTGCTCAGAGTGGGCTGGCCATCCTAAGGCAATTCCCCACAGACACACCCACAAGCCTGTCTGATTCAGGCAATTCCTCAGGTAAGGCTTTCCTTTAAGATGACACTAGGCTGAGTCAAGGTGACGGAGTTCACTATGACGCTTACCTTTGCAGGTCTGACAGCAGGAATCAGGCAGAGGGAGTGGGGTGGGGCAGCTGGGTTCAGGGCAGGTCATGAGACCGCAGTAAGTATGGCCCTCCTGATAAAGAACACATCAGATTGGGAATGAGATCTGTTGAAAATCAGCCTTGGGGGCCCAGGAGAGCCTCTTTTCCTGGGAGCAAATAGCTTTGAGGTCTCTCTTGAGGTACAGGACGGAGGGAGTGGCATGTGGTTCCTGAGCAAGGCAAGTCAGCTTGGGGTGGGGGTGGGGGTCCCCGAAAAGAACATCACCTCCCCTGGCTTTCACAGAAATTTGTGAGGTGAGCTTCGAGATGAGGGGAGTCCTGGGGATGAGTGGGGAACTGTGCTATCCAATCATAGAGACAGTAGAGTATAGAAAGGACCAAGGCCCAGGCTTCAGGTTTTTCTACTGAAATCAGTATCTTTCTCCAGGGCCACATCAGGGACCCAGCATAACAGAGGGCTCCATGGGTGAGTCCTAGGCTTTTTTTTTTATTGCTCTTACTGAAAACCATTGGCCTCCAATTTCAAGGCCCACTCTGAAAGGTGAAACTGCAGGATGCAGGACCCTCAGGGAAGCAGGCAGTTGGCATCTTTGGAGAGGACTTCTTTCATGAGTTTCACCTGCTGTGAAAGGCAGCAAGCACAGCCAGCTTTGAGTGTGGCTGTGACATGCCGCTCTGAGGCCCCATGGTTCTATAGGCAGTTTTGAGTCCTCCCCCTGAGTCTGAGATGTAAGGGTCCCACTCCCAGAGGGGAGATAAGAACACAAGCCAGAGCCATGAATGGTGATGGGTGAAGGAAGGAGGGGCATTTAGAAAGCTGGGCAAGGGAACCGCTAGAATATCCCCTCCGTCCACCACCATCACTTCTGCATCTTCCCAAAGCCTTGTCCCAGTGCAGACAGCCACTTTCACGGGAAGCAGCACTCTACTGGGAAAAGAACACAGACTTTGGGAGTCATGGAAGTCTAGGTTTGGATTTTGGCTCTGGAGCCATCGGCAAGCTACTTAACCGCCCCGAGTTCTGTCTGCTTCTCTGAACAGGATGGGGGTCTTCCCCCTGGACGGCTCTGTGAACATGAGCTAGCAGTGCAATGTTCTAGACTATGGCAAGAGGCACATGCTCTACTCAACAGCCACTCACTAGCCTGACAGGTAATCATTTCCAGATGCTGGTTGGCTGTTCCATCTGCCACATAGAAACTTTAAGATTCACAGCCTGGACCGATGGAAATGGAAGAAAACCGGGGAAGCAGGTTAGAGAGAGTCGGCTTGTCTACGTCACACTGGGAACTAAGTGTTTCCCTCCAAATCGAAACATTTCCTCCTGCAAGGAGGATGGAGGCTCATAAGACACCGGAAACCAAGGAAATTTACAAGGCTTAGGACGCTCAGAAAGTTCTAGGGCTCCCAAAGGCTTCTCTCCAAGGTTATATGAGCAGCAACAACAGCTGGGGAAAGGACCCTCTGGTGGAGCTGCCGACATTGGATGCATTGGCGATGCGTCGTCACACACATTAGGGAGGGATTTTTAGTGATGCAGTTGCCTTTGAGCCACCCACGCTCCTGTAAGTGACCCAATATGTCACCGATGCACCAGTGGAATAGTTTCTTTGGCCTATTGTTCATACCCTATCTGTGGAGAAGATATGTTTGTTCAAGTCTCTCCAGGAAAAGTCTCACAGCGCTGGGGCAGATACAGAGTTCAAGCACAGCTCACTGACACCTCATCTAGAAAGAGGCTGAAGACTCCCTCAAGGAGTCAGGAACTAAGACCAGAGAGGCTTGGCAACAGGGAGTAAAGAGATAGGAAAGCAAATACCGAGGGTAAGAGTGACAGCCAAGAGCCCGCGTGACAGGAAGAGAGCCACAGGGAGACTCTCCCACGCAAGAAGATGGAGACTTCCTAAGTCGTGCCTGCTTGACTTTCCTCTGCCCCCCACCCACTGATCTGTCAACCCTGCTGTCCCTAGGCCTTACTCCAACCATGGGGATGGGGAGTCTAAGCATTTCAGACTAAATCCCATCTGCTACTGTCAGGCCCTTTCTGTGTCCTGGGACAACTGGTATTCATTCACTCATTCTACAGCAACCACTGGCACCCTCTGCATGCCAGGCCCTGGGTGTGGAACCAGAGAAGACGGAGAAACAAGGAGTACTGTGCCCAGTGGGGGAAGTGAAAATGGGCTACTCTTATTATTTGGGGACCAGGTGTGGAAACAGCAAAATGCCATCTCACTAAGCTAAGGACAGGACATGGTGGACCCCAGGAGTTCCCTTCCCTCCAACCTCTCTGATTCTCACTTAATGGCCCACTCCACCCCTCTTTGTAGGACAGACCCTGGCTTGGGCCACAGAGACTGTAGAGGGTCTTACAATACAGCTACAGAGGACACACTGGTTGGGCTGGCGGGTGGGGATCAGCTCCTGGGCACTGAAGATCTCTCCATGTTGGTATGTGGTCTCATTGAGCTGGCAGGGCTTTAGGGGAGCTTGGAGCCCAGAGGGGGCATGAGGATCTGTGGGCAGGAGAGTAGGAAGAAGAAGAAAATGAAATGTCCATGGATTAAAGATTTTTGCCAGAAGTAGAAAGGCCAATTTTTCTGAAGATTTTGTTCTCTCTCTCTCTCTCTCTCTCTCTCTCTCTTTTCTCCTTTCCTCCTTCTCTCCCCCTCCCTTCCCCTCCCTTTCTCTCTCTTTCTCCTCCCTCCCCCGCTGCTTAGCATTTAAACTCAGGTCTGGCTTTGACCTTCCTACACATTTCCCTTATCAGCTAGCCAAGGGGTCCCATTGATACCTACATCTGGCCACATGCCCCTGCCCTCGTCCCCTGAGTGTTCTTGGAGCACTCTCTGTGTCAGACTTGGCCCTGCCTCCTAGAGGGTCACGATCCGAGAGGTAGAGAAATGGGCCACGGCAGAGACACCATACGCTCATGCAGGGGATAGTCAGTCCCAAGTCATTCACCGTCATTTCCCTCACTTCTGGAGAGCCAGAGGGACTGGACCCAAATGTGCAGTCAGAAGGCCAAGCCAGTGCCGATACCCTTCAGTCACTTTCATTCTTTCTTTTTTTCTTTAAATTTTTGTATTACATTTATTTACTCATTTGGGGGGAAGGGGTGCAGGCGATGGCATGTGGGTGGAGGTCAGGGGACAACCTTCTCTTACCACGTGGGTCCTGGAGACTGTGCTCAGGTTTTCATGGTGATGGAAAGTTCCCCTCTCTGCTGAGTCATCTTGTCCACCCAATTTCTACTTCGTCTGCCTTCTTCTGCTATGTGTATCGAATTTTGGGCCCTAGCCCACCTGGGGGTCTACTGACCCTTTGTTTGTTCCCACCTATCTGATGGACAGGAGCACCCTCTTCCTTCTGGAGGCTTCCCTCAGCCGGGGGCTTAGAGCAGGAGTGGGCCGTCTGCGGAGCTCGGTGCCAGGGGAGGAAGAAGCTACTTACCCACACACCTGGGACAGCACTGCTGTGGTTCCGTCACAGGCTGTGCGCAGTGCAGCGGTGGGCATCGCAGGCGGTAACAGTGCACGTGGCCGCTCTGAAAGAGACGCAGGGGCGGGACTTAGTCCAAAGAACCACCGCCTCCCAGCTGCAGAAGCCCACTCTGTCTTAAGCCTGTGTGTAATAGGGTTAAAAGTAAACTCAAATGAGCCCAGTCCCTACCCTTCCCACGGATCTCACTCAGCCTACTCATCAGCACCCCACAGTGCAGAGGACAGACCTGTCACAGGTTTGCTCAGATCTTGTGGCCCCCTTAGTGGGTATGAGGACTAGAAGCAAAGACCTTGAGCTATCTGGACACTGATCTTGGTGCTCTGCTAGGGCTATTTTTAACTTCATGAGTTTTTTCTTACAGTACTGACCCTGAGCTGTGTGTTCAAAGGAGGGCTGTAATAAGGGATGACAGTGACCAGGATAGGACTAAAAATGTGATATGGAAAATACTTGGGTCTTTATGAGCCTACTCCCCAAGTCTACAAGGGACTGGAACTCTGCACGAGCCTCTGGGGTTGGCACCAGAGAAGAAAGGGGCTGAAGTTCCTTCACAGCTTCAAGTTCAGCCGGTGGAGAGAATCCGAGAAACACACAGCAAGAGATAATCAGAGGCAAAGACAGAGACCATGTCCCCTTTCAGAGGCTTCCCAGAGTGCCAGGCCATCTCTCGGCTCTGCGCGCCTTGCTCTTGCCCCTGTGGTAGACTCACTGTACTGTATGTACCTTTACAGTAGTCTCCCCTGTTCAGCCATGAACTCCAAAGCAATGGTCGGCAAGGGGCTTGACTCCAAGCAAGCAACCGCTAAAATCTAAAAGTGTGGATGAGTGATGTGAGAGGAGAGAGCCGGGGCTCAGACGTGGAGGCTCTCAAACGAATACAGCCAGCGTCGACTGAACCCTAAAGGTAATCAAGGCAGTCCCAGCCTTCTTGCGCGGAGGGAGACCATGGATGCCTGTGTCCCAGAGAATACCAAGGACTGATCAATGCAATGAAATTCTCAGATCCACAGAAATGGTTCGTGCTTCAACAGAGAACCCACACCCAAGGAGCTTAATCAGTCTTAAGAGGGTAAACAGAGGCCCTCAGAGAAGCAAGGTGGAATTTGAGGCACATGTGGTCTAAAGATCTTGACCTTTTCTCTTGGCTCTTGTTGAAGTGGATCAGGGTGGGGCAGCTTGGGGGGGATGGTTGTGACAGGGCAGGGGCAAGGCATGTGGCAGGGCTCTTTGCGGCCAGAGGGAAGTTCACTGTAAGGTCAAATCCACCATTTTTGGAGTGGCTATGAAAATATAGATGACCTCACTTCCTGTCCTCAACAACAGCCTGAGGGGCAGTAGCAAACATGCCGGGAGCAAAGACTGTTCCAAAGGCCAGCTGAGGCCACTCACTGAGGCAGCGCACAGGCACATGACCAGGGCCGAGTGACAGTCTCAGGAGCCCGCGTCCTAGTGGCTGGAGATGGACAGTAAGAAGCAGGTCAAGCTAACCTCAGGTGCTATGTTTATGGCCAAACCAAGTGATGTGATTGGAAGGACACATTTGGAGACTGTAAGGGACGTCCTCCTAAGGACGTGACAGGCACATTATGGACCAGGAAGGGAGAAGCTGCCATTTATGACATTAGAGAAGACTACTTCAATGGAGGGATTAATGAGAATGTTCCAAATGTCAGGCAGTGTGCCTGCAGTGAGGGTATGGAGTTGGAAGATAAGGAGGCTGTTGGGTCAAGCAGAACTGCCAGTGGGCTGGGCTAAAAGAACGCTTGCCAAGCACTTGTGAAACCCTGGGGTCAATCCCAAGTGCTGCATAAAGTAGGCACTGTGGCACATGCCCGTGACCCTTGTACTGTTGGTAGAGGCAGAAGGATCAGAAGCTCAAGATTATCCTCAGATACATTTGTGGTTAGCCTAGGCTACATGAGACACTCCCCCACCGGAAGCTATTGGATGGCTTTAAGAGCTAGGAAACCCCATAGTTCTGTGTTGAGGGAAGGGCATTATGGCTGCTTTGTGGAGGATGGATTTTGAGAGGGACAGCAGAGAGGGCCTGTTGTTGGGCTCATGCACTGGTCCGGGTGAGAGAGGAAGGTAGCTTCAATGGTGAAGAAGGACAACGGTGGGAGAAATGCAGCGTTCAGGCTGCGCTTCCGACATACAGACAACAGCCCTCCGGGCTGAGGAAAGGAAGCTACACTGAGGACTCTGAGGACGAGACATGAGTGAGTTCCAATGGATCACAAAACTTGGCCTTTGTCAACTGCATCATGTGACACGTCTGGACTTTTCTGTTATGGTTTCCTTTCTGTTTTCTGGCTGTATTTCATAAAGTTCTTTTTTTAAATGGCTTATTGGCCTCATATGTGCTAAGGATAATAAAAAAAGAGGCAGCTGGATCCATGGGGGCATTGTTTCCCTGTTTGTGTTTGAGTTCTCCCGAAGCCAACATGGTGGGAACAGTGGGGGGGGAGAGAGGAAGGCCCAGGAAGGAGAGGGCCCGGTGTGGAAGTAGAGAGAAGGGCTGTGCCACTTGCCCCCCACTCAGGTCTCCTCAGGGTCTCTTCTCTACCCCTAGAGGTTCTCCCTTATCCATGGAGGCTCTCAGAGTTTCTGCCTCCTCCCTCTCTTGGTCTGTGAGGAAAAGAGGGTGCTGAGGGCTTGAGAGTTAGAAGCCCCTAGCATCACGCAGAAAATGAATTCAAGACATCCCCTTGGCCCTCTCCTGTTCTTCCGTCCTCATACTTCTCTGGGGAATCCTGGATCTCTGTGGACAACTGCCTGGGTCTCCTTTATCCTACTCAACTGACTGCACGGCCCGGGGAAGTGTGGGTTGGTGATATGGTTTGGATGTTGAATGACCCCCAGAGGTGTTAAAGGTCCCAGGGTGAAGCTGTGGAGGTTCTGTGGACCACCTGGAGATGGGATCTTGTGGGGAGGCCATAGGCCACCGGGGGTTGTGCGCTTGAAGAGGACTTCGGGAACAAAGCAAGCAATAAGGCCAATTGACCTTGGGCTAGATCTAGCCTCCAAAACTGTGAAATAGAATAAACCTTTCTTGTTCATAGGTTTATTTCTCAATCATTTTGTTGTGGTAATGGAAAGCTGATGGGTGAGGGGGTTAGGAGGAGATGGAGATGGAAACAAAGACAGGGTCTCTGCCTCACTTGGTTCAGCCTTTGGCTAAATGTCAGACTGAACAGTAATCAGGAGAGAGAGAGACACAGATGTCCATGCAAGAATCGCTGCTCCAGACAGAGGTCATTTACTGCTTTGGGCAAAGCCTCGGAGAATGAATATTTGGATCAGCTGGGTTGGAGGAACGTCTGTTGAGGAAGGATTAGGAGGAAGGCTGGAGGGAATTCCTTGGAAAGGAGTGAGGAGTCACAGGCGCCCATCCTCTCGGCTGGGCGGAGACTGCAAGGCTGGCACCAACACAAACTAGACTGGGCGCCAGCTCCTCCTTCCATCCATCTGCAGAGCTGCAGCTGCCTCTGACAACATCATTTTAGGATTAGAATTCCTGGGTGCCTGGCCTTAAGTCAGGCTGGCCTCCCGCCCTTTGATCTCCCAGACACGCCTGCTCTAGGTGGCCCGGTGGCCTGAGAAACCTACCTCGGAGCAGGTACAGCGCACACAGTATATCGTGCCTTGTGGTTCCAAGTAGGGATGCCAGCTCTGGCCAGGGGTGTAGATCTTCTCGCCGAAAAGGCAGACTTTGCCTGGACCTGACAAGCCAATGAGTGGTGTTAGTCTCAGAAGGTTCCAACCCAACCCCCCTGCCTCATCCCCGCTCCCAGAATGTCTGAGTATGAATCTCAGCTGACCCACATGCTTGCTGTTAGGCATGCGGCTGCCCCTCTCTCTGATGGAAGTTTTCAGGGCTAGAAGGGGATCAATGAAATGCTTTATACTGTGCTATAAATTGTAGTTCTTATGCATAGATAGATAATATGTGGGTCCAGAACGGACAAATTACATGCTAAGGCTTCACAGAAGTTTTGCCAAGCAGGGTAAAAGCCTGGGTCTCCATATACACACACGCACAGGCACACGCATGTGGTGCCTGACTTTCATGTATCATTAAAAGTGACCTTTGTGGGTCGAGGAGATGGTTAAGTGGGCAAAAAGCTGGCTACACAAATGTGGCAAACGTGGGAACTGGTGTTCCGATGCTCAGCACCGTGTGGAATGTCCCAAAGGTGTGGTCCCCTACCTGGAATTTTAGTGCTGGGAGGCAGAAGCAGGGGATCCCTGGGGAAAGCTGGCTGCCTAGCCTAGCTGAAGCTCTCTAGACTAGCCAAATCATCAAGTGCTGGGTTTGAATGACAGACCGTGATTCAATATATAATGTGGGGATCGATCCAGGAAGACACCTAATGTCAACCTCTGGTCTCCACATCCATGCACACACACATGAGATACGAACATATCACACACAGAGACAAAAATTACCTTTGTTACTTCTCTGAGTCCTGACTGTCAGCTTAACCTAACTGCATCCGTTGCTACTAGGTACATGGGTTGTTTCTCTGAATGATTGAAACGCCAGCTTGTGTTTGAGGAGGGTTAGATGCCTGATCACCCACTGTCTTAAACCATCCACCCCCTTTCATTTCTAACCAATCACTGTCACCCTCACTTCTCCCCCTCCCTCTGGGCTAGCCCAGGGTCAGGCTTTCCATTTCAACAGGACTACCTGCGCTCACTGTGCCTCCTGCCCTGTCTCTGTCATTCCTCCCCCATACAGTCGTCTGGGGATCTTCAGCCCCCTAACGGATGTTGCATTCCTATAGGAAAACTCATCGTTTGAGCTCTTCTGTTCAGGAGCCAGAGCCAAAGCCTCCACCCTGAGCCAAGGAGAAGGGGACCTGCAGCTATTCTCTGTGCTGAGCGTTTACATAAGTTACTTAATGGGCGCTGGTGATGAGGCTCGCTCGGTGGAGTGCTTGGTTTAGCATACTCGAAACCTCAGGTTTGATCCTCGGCATCTCATAATCAGGCACGGTAGCACAGAACTCTAGACTCTGAAGGTGGGGGAGGAAGACAAGTTGTTCAGGGTCATCCTCAGCTACATAAGAGTTTGAGGACAACCTTCACACAGACCTTTCACACAAGACCCTGTGTAAAAAAGAGTTGATATTCTAAACATTGGGTGACAATTAATTGCTGCAATTCATGCAAGCCACTCCCTGAGCCAATCGATGCTATTTTAATTTTTATCTATTCATATTAAATCCTGGTAATAGTCCCCTCCCTCCTTTCCTCCTTGTTTCCCCTTTCCCACTCCCCTACCCTCAAAGAAGGAAAGCCTCCACTATCCACCCACCCCAGCATATCAAGTTGCATCAGGATCAAGCGCATCCTCTTCCCCTGTGGCCTGTCAAGGCAGCCCCACCAGGGGGAAGTACTCAAAGAGCAGGCCACAGAGTTCATGTCAGAATCAGCCCCCATTTCCCTTACTAGGAAACCCATATGAAGTCCGAGCTGCCTATTGGCTACAGCTGTGTAGGGGGCCTAGGTCCAGTCCTTGGTTGGTCTTCCAGCTGCTGCTATTAATTGAACACTATATGATGAACACAGCACTAACGCACAAAGCCACCTTCTCTTGAACATAGCTGAATGTCATGGAGATGAAAACAATCTGAAACATGGGCTAGGTAATTTTCATTCTGCAGTGCTTTGTGCTATCATGATTATAAGAAAACTACACTGGAAAGCACAGGATTGCCTAGTGTTCTCCAGCCAGTGATCTGAACCCAGGACCCTGGGGTCGAAAGAAGTCCCATCACCATGCCATCATCTAACTCAAACTCCAGGTCTGTAGTCTCTGCCTCTTTGCCTCTCTGCTCCACCAGCCACCATACTCCATTTGTTGGCTTTTCCTCCTGACGGCTTCTACAATGTAGAAGTTGCCTTTTGGGCCTCTCTCCTAACTTCTAGCGGTGCATCTTGGAAATGGGGGCTCAGAATCATGTTCTCTTTGGCTTTCAGGGCCAGCCTTTAGCTGAGTGGAGCTTGTATGGGAACTCACACACAAAAACTGGGGTGGGCTGAGAAGGCTCCTTACACACACCTCCATGATGCTATAGGTCCTAGGCCATTCCTATACCTTAGGGAGTTGTTTTGAAAGAGGAAAAAACTAATCCTCCTCTGGCTCCTCACAGGGCTCCTGCTCTGCCTTCTTGGCCTCTCAGGATGAAGCTTTGAGGCCATTGTTAGGATGGCACAGCCTGGGATGAAGTGGGCCATGGAGGACCTGAGGGACACCCAGCTTAGCTTTCTCCTTACCTGCTTCCCACCAACCCACCATGGAGGGTGGCACCACACAGCAGGTCCTATGCCCCAAGAGCCAGCAACTCCTGGCTGGCCTGGCTTGCCCGTATCAAATGAGCTGTGTTTATCTCTCAGCCTCCCCTGGCAGAGGGTGCAACACAGGCCCAGCTGGGGTGCTGGCTAGAGCCAGTCCAAGTCTCCAAGGAGTGAATAATGTCTTTCTTCCTCTGTCCCCTCCTCCCACAGGGAGGGGTGATTGCAACACTGTGACTACCTTAGGTCTCAGTTGCTGAAGAAACCATGTCCTACCTTCCTCGGGGCAGTCCTAGAGCCTTGGGCTTCTGTGCCAGTTGGCACACACCTTCCCTTCCCTGCCTGCTCAGGGTGTGAGGACAGGAGCCACTCAGTCAGGGCTCCGCCCTGCCACCAACATGCCTGGCAGAAGCTGGGTCTGTGGGGGGCCTGGCAGGAGGCCTTTGGTGGCCACAGACGCCACCCTACCATGCCCTCTAAGGTGCCTGGAGGGCTCTCTCCCTCCAGGGAGGTGTGTGCCCAAGGCCATGTGAAAACCAGGAGGGGAGGAGGCTGCCAAGCACAGCCACCCTGGTTCCAGTGACCCTGGCATGAGCACCAGCTCCCGTACAAGGCTGCTGGGAAGAGCGCTTACTCCTGAAGCTGCAAGCGCAGGAGGCGATGGTCAGGGCCATCTTGCCTTCTCTGAGCCTCAGTTTCCCTATCAGAAAGAGAAACAGGGGTAGGCTCTGGTCTCTAGAAGTTTTCTGCATAGTCTATGAATCCATGACTTCAAGTCCTAAGGCTCTAGGTTTCTAGGATTCCAGATCAGAGAGTTGTATATTTGTAAAAGCATCAGCTTATTTGATGTGGTCATGAGGTGGGTTGAGTATCCCACAGTCCTCTGAGGTTCTGATGGCAACATCCATCCCAGGCTCTCGGGCCCTCCGAGGTGGGTTAGGATGAAGTTCTGGGAGCCACTGGGCCAATCCTTAGTGCCACTGAGAGGGAGGCAATACACTGTCCTCATCTCCCTCCCTCTGTCCTCCATAGCTTTCTGCCTCCTCTCCTGGCCCTAGCTCCGCCTCCTCTCACCCAGTACCATTTCTCATCCCACCTACCTATGCCCAGGTCTCTCTCTCTCCATCTAGGAATAAGCATGCTTTCTTTTTAGGACCTTCTGTAGTCCCAGTGGCAGGGCTTAAATCATAGACTTAGCTTTTATTTGAATCCCAAGAGTAAAGCGACTCAAATATCCCACGACCAATTCCACATCTGTTCAGTGGGACTTGTAATATGCTATGTCTTGGGGTTATTCTAGAATTAAGTCAGATCCCTATACACACCATGTCTGTGTCTGATACAGATTACAATATATGTTCATTTAAGTAGTGCACAAGACCAGACTGACAAAAAGCAGATCAGTGTGCTGGCTCTACACTTCCTTAAGAGTCTGCTTCTCACGGTATTTATTTCCAGAGTCCACAGGGCAGTCTCCGGTCCCTCCTAGCCATGAGGATCATAACCACACAGAGGTCACATCTCCAAGGTGTCCTTGTTCATGAAGCTCCTGGACCCTCCTGGACCCTTTTAGCTTCACTCACAAGCCAGTCCTGTCTCCCTTAATATAACCAGGACCTATCTGGGCCTCGCTTGGGATGTAGAGCTGGAAGTGGCTCAGAAGGTTGGGCAGAGACTGGGAAGGCAGGAGTAAGAGGTGAGAGCCCTGGCTGGGAAAGTGGGGATGGAAGCTCATGATGGTGCCTTGGAATCAAAGGGGCAAAGGCCAGCTGTGAAACTGGGGTTGCAGGCGTGATCAAGCCTGCCTTTTAGAAGTGTCGCTGTGGGCCTCAGGGGTTAAAAGCTGATTGGAGGCCACTGGGCAAGGAATCAGGGAAGAGCCATGGCTTTCACCCTGGTGAGATAGTACCACAGCAGATCGAGGGCTGGACCTAAAGGGAAGGAACACTGATGAGCAAAGGTACAGATTGAAGCATGTTTGTAGGTTCCATGGGCAGCCTATAAGGCAGACTGCTTGGAGTATGGAGAGAGGGCAGAGCGATCAGGGAGGGGATGGAGGTTTGGGTGCATGTGATGTCAGGGTGGCCCAAGATACAGGGTGACCCTGTATCCTTTGAGCCAGGATACAAACACAGTAGCCTGTGCTGTTGGCAACACGGAAGTTAGCAGAGTGACAGCAAGTGACCCCAGTGGCTGCAGCTCCTGGGCAGGGCCAGAGAAAATGACCTTTCAGTGACGGCAGGGCACTTGGCACCATATGCAGCGAGCGTCATTATCATTAGTTACAGGAGAGAGCTTCCCGCCATTCATTGATTTGTGGCACTTTATCTCAAGCCTTACACCCAGCCATGGGCCTGGAGTCTGACTCATGAAGAAGACAAACAGATGTGGAGCATAGTGTGATAGATGCTGTGTGTGTATGTGTGTGTGTGTGAGAGAGAGAGAGAGAGGACTGAGACACCAGGCAGGATCTTGGAAGTGTTAGTTAACAAGGAGCAGGAGGAGTGCATCTTGCCAGGAATCTGGAGCCACCTGCTAAGGCACAGAGGCTAGAGTGACTATGGCTAGGCAGAGAGGGCCCTGAGAGGGGTCAGAGGGTGCACCCACCTCCCTCGTGGGCTCCTTACCTACTTTGACAGACTAAACTCATTTGGACTTAGTCCATCTAGTCTCAGTTCAGGGCAGCAATATTTGCCAGACAGACTCTATATGGTCCCAAGTCAGCGCCCCCTGACTGTTCCTGAGCTCCCAGATACATTTTTAGCCACTATTGTTTGTGATGACCCTATTTTCGGGCTCACCCCTTCTTGCTGAGCCTCTCACTCACCACACATCTGGTCTTCTCACTGATGTTTCCTCCACCTGGAACATACAACCAGGGATGGACCAGTCCCTCCTCACTCTTCCAAAGACAGCTTCCACAAAGCCACCACAACCCTGCAGTACCCTGGCTTCACCCTCAGCACTGAATTAAGCTGGGTCTGAATCCTTATCACCACGAATTGGAAACACTTGTTGAGTGGACTTGTCTTCTATAGCAGACTGTGTGAGAGGAGTGAACAGATGCTGAAGCTCCGCCTGGTGCAGAGCCTGCATGGAGTTAGTACTCGATGAATGAATGGATGGGTGGGCGGGTGGATGAAATTAACAGAAAGAATGCAGAAAGAGTGCAGCTATAGCGGAAGAACCAATTAGGGTCTTTAACCCTGGAAACCTCTCTCCTTAACAACAACAACAAAACATTATTGCATGGAAAGAGAACAAGGCCCTTTCGGCAGGTATATCTTGCCACATAACATGAATTAGCCTTTGACCTCCCCTTGCAGCTCTTGGCCACTGACTCCCAAACCACCTGCCAAACCAAAGAACACAGTGTACGCAAAGGCCAGGAGCCTGGGGCAGCTGAAGGCACCAACAACTCCCTGATCGTTATGAGTAAGTCAGCATTCTTCACGTGCCCCCCTCCCAGAGTACCCCACAGTCTGACCCAAAACATTCATGCAGTGATAATGGTCAGATGGGGCAGGGGCAAGTCAAAGGCGGGTGGGTAGTATGCCTAGACTCCAGGAGCAATCAGAAAAGACAGCCAGAAATCAGATTCAGGGGAGGCTGGAGGGGGCTATGGAAACACACCAGGAGTTTCAGGGAGAGGACAGCCAAGTCTGGAATTGTAGCAAGACTCAGAAAATCTGAGTGAGCCCCGCTGCCCAGGAATGTGTGTGTTCGGATCCCACTTCACTTACACAGACAAACCTACTCCCCTGTAAGACATAAGCCAGGGCTTTGGCTCTCATTGAGGGAGGCCTTTAAATGTTATGAGAAATGCCTCAGTGCCCAAGCTGCGCAAACTAATAATCAGGATACACTTCTTTGAACACAGCTCTCTTCATCAGGGCACGACAGATGTTTGGAAGCATAGGAGGACTCCCGAGGACAGAATCACTGAGCTAGGGAGGGCATATCTGTTACTTATCACAGGGAGGGCATCTCTGCTACTTATCAAAGAGCTGTCTCTGCACATTATTTCGCTTGAGTATATACACTTAGATTCATAGAATCCTAGAAAGTTAGGGACTCAGATTATGTCCAAGTCCCTTATTCTAGGAAAAGTGAGCCCCAGCAAGGGAGGGGTCAGGACTTGCCAGAGATCCCTGATCTGCCCCAGCACAGACTGTAGTCATTCTGTAGCTCTGAGAGGATGCTTACGGAGACCCCCATCCAAGTGACAGGACCAAAAGAAATGGCTTCTGCTTGCAAGCAGATGGATTCAGCTGAGACACCATGAAGAACTCCTGAGTACAAGAATGGGCAACAGGCTTGGGTCCTGCCCAGAGTGGGGCCTGAACTTTGGGGCTGCACCCTCCCAGGGACACCACCCTCACATCAGCCCTCCTCTTCGGGAGTTCAAGATATTCTAGGTCCTTTCTCTGAGCCGGCGCCATGGCCGGCGGCTGAGGGAACTTGAGAGGCCAGCCCTGGAACAGGTGCAGCAGCTGGAGCAGCTGCGCAGCTGTCTTGGGGCTCGCAGCCTGGAGCCAGTGAATGAGGCAGAGACCCCTAGTGGTGAGAGCCGGGAGGTGCAGAACCTCGTGGCTAGAGACCCAGCGGCCCAAGGCTTGAACTTCAGGCCTCCCCCTTTACCTGTTCCCCACCCAGTCGAGTACATCTGGACAGATGGATAGAGCTGAGTCTAAGCAGGGAAGGATTCCATACTGGTAAGTATATCATGACACTTATTTCTCTAGACCACCACCCAGGCACTTTTTCACAGGGGCTGCTCCTCTGTTCCTCCCCAGAGGGTAGAATACTCACACTCTCCCAACTCCCACTGTCCAAGTCAAGTGGACTCAGGACGAAGACAATGACATCTGGACCTTAGAGGCAGGCAGTCAGTGCTACCACAGTCCTCAAACACCGCCCATGTAGGGGCAAGCATCTCACCTAACAGGCTGCAAACAGAGGCCTGAGGGCACATTTGGAATCAGGGAAAGAGCAAGGGCTGCTCCTCTGATGTTGTGATGGAGAATTTGCCTTTAAAACCTCATCATCCTGCAGGAACTATCGTTTCGTCCAGGCCTGCTGCTGGGGTCTGAGATTCCATCACGTGGGAACCAAAGCTCCGGGTCCCATGAGCTACGAACCCTTGAGAGTCCACGTCTTACTTGGTGTTGGACTCTCTCCTGGAAGTAGCGTTGGATAAAAGGAGAGAAGAGAAACAGTGCAGAGAGAAGCAAGCACCAAAGAAGGCACTGGAGGAGTCAAAAGATCAGGGCCACTTCTGGGTCACAAGACCGCGGATGACCAGGGTAGAAGCACACAGCTGTGAGTCCGCATGGGACTGGGGTTAGCACCAGTCAGAAACCAGGTGAGAGCCTTCCTGTGTGACAGCTCGGGCCTCAGGTGGAATTTGGGGTCGGTCAGTGGTGAGGGCAGGCACTTAGGGCTTGGTATGGCTTAACTGGGACTCAGTATATATCTGTGGGTAGAAGCCAAAAGGAGAATAAATAACCTTTGCTGAGCAGCCTTGGACTTCAGCTAAGGAGCATGCCAAAACCCCTGCTCACCATCCCTGGACATGCTTCAGGGTGTGGCTACCTTGGACCTGAGAACACCCATCTGTTGGCACCGTTTGTAAAAGCACTTTGGATGTCACCAGGAGACTTCTTACAAACCACACACGTGAGACCACCTCTTACACTAAGACAAGACTTTTCATATGAGACCTTAAAATAGGACACTGGCAGGGACTTGCAGTATTCACAGACCAACAGGTCCAGTCAGCATTAGGCTTGGAGACAGGCGATATGTCCCAATTCACACAACCAATAAATGACAGATCTGGATGTAGGATCCAGGTTCCTTTCTTTGTGGTCTTGTACTAGTCCCATCCCCCACCCGTGCCCCTGCCTTCAGATTAACTGTAAATGTAGTAATTGGATGGATAGAGACAGAAGGGAAAGCTCTTCTAGCCTTGACAACACCGGGATCTTAATGATCCTCCCCAAGGTCACCTCACCTTAGTGACAATCATCTTCTTGAGTGTGTGGAGCTCTCACAAGGCTATAGGGGACATAGCATACTACAGAACCTGGTGACAGAGGAGGGGAGGCCAGGAAGGGGGCAGGTCACCAGGCAGTTTTCTGGAAACTGAGGCTCTAAAGGGTTGGTGGTCATAGGGGGCAGAAGGGGCTTCAAGCACCTCTGTGCCATCCTCAGAGTAGGTCACCCAGGGCAATGATATTGGGAAGGAAGCTGCATGGCCAAGGCCAGACTCAGAGGTTCTCTGAGACTAAGTCTCTTTCTGTGGACAGCAGGCAGGCTAGGAGGAAACCCTCAGGGTTCAAGGAAGGAGAGGGAACATTTACTGAGTATTTGGCACTTTGCAAGGCATTTGAAAGCATCGTTTCCCCAAGCCCTCCAGACCTTGGCTAGTAGCTCTCCTTGACAGATGAAGAAACCAAGGCTCACAGAAGAGACAGAGGTGTAAGAGGCAGAGTCAAGACTTGACCCTGACTCTGACCTCTCTCCGTTGCCTGCTCATGAGGATGTCTGTCACTCTCACGCCACTGGCGGGCTAGAGAACGGCAGACAGACACACAACCTTCCCCTCACGAGAAGGTACAGGACAGAATCCAGCCTCACCAGCTCCACCAAGCCAGAAGCCAGACAGAAGCGGGGCTGGCAGGTGAAGCTGAGCTGTGGAAATGGAAGGTTCCCAGCTAGGAGGTTGGTACCTGGGGTCTTCAAGCTAGGCTCATCTGTCCCTCATCGGTCTTCCTTTCTTCCTTCCTTCCTTTTTGGTTTTCCAAGACAGGGTTTCTCTGAGTGGCCCTTACTGTGCTGGAACTTATTCTGTAGACCAGGCTGGCCTTGAACTCACAGAGATCTGCCTGCCTCTGCCTCCCCGAGTGCTGGGATTAAAGGCATGTGCCATCACACCCAGTGGCTTCTGTTTCTTTATCAGGGGAGTTCAGAAGGGGTTACCAGCATAAGGGGGGCAATTAGGGAAGTGGGGCCATGGGCCTACAAAATCCACTGTTTGAAGCGAGAACTCCAGAGTTAGGTAGCTGATACGCTTTGGTGAAACCACATCCAACGTCCCTGCGCAAGTTGCTCTGCCTGCCCCCGCCATTTAATACTCATAACGGTTTTAGGAGTCTCATGTTTTATAGATTAGAAAAGAGACAGTGAGGTGCCCCCTGTGTCTGAACCATCAGCTGGGTGTTCAGTGGGGCTGGGAAGATGAAGATTTTCATCTATTTCACCCTGATGCCTTCCAGAGTCTCAGAGCCCACATCAGGGTGTCTTCCTACACTGTAAGGTGGGATTTGGAACTAGAGTCCTGGCTTTGGTTTATGAGCTTCAGGCAACTTTCTTCTCTTTGCCCTGACTACATTGCTCATCTGTTAAATGTAAATGTTGACACCTCTCTGGAGTGTTGTGAGTATCAAAAGAGACTGAGGACCAGAAAGGTCACCCTACTTTGTACATCTTTCTGCCAAAGAGCTCTACCACACAGCAGCCTTTCTGTGAGTTCATCACACTCTTCCTGTGGCGTACAACACACCCGGCTGCTGGGAACAAGGTCCCTTTCCACTAGGCACAGTGCTCTGCCCCAGCAGCCCCCCAGCTGGAATCTTGCCAAACCCTTCTCTTCCCTAAGTCTCACCAGCCCACACTGGTGGTGGAGCCGCATCCACCCCTGCTCTGCAGGTGCTGCCGGAGGAGCACACAGTTAGGCTTCCCCGGGTCTTCACACTTCACATCCCAGTGGTCCGCACCCCTCCCCTGCCTGCCAGGACTTTGCCTGCTTTCTACTCACGAGCTCGGGCTTGCGAGTCCAAAGGGAACCAGAACATCACGAGTCCCAGCAAAGAGGAGAGGATCCTCACCCCGGGAACCATCCTTCCTTCCACAGAAGTCAGACAAGCCCGGAGGAGCCCGGGAGAAAGTGAGGCGAGAGGACCAAGTGGGACCGCTGTCGGAGGAGTTGGGGATGAAGAGGAGCCAGGGACAGAAGGAGAGGTCTAAGGTGGGAATGAGAGGGCCGTAAGGAAGGGACCAGAGAATGGGGAGAGAGATGGACTGATGGGGAAGTAAACGAAGGTCGGGCAGGAGGGGAGAACGAAGGCAGACGGAGAGAAGGTGCTAGCTAGAGGACCGGGGTCTCCAGGACGCGAGCGGCTCTCCAGGGGCGCAGTGTCCGGGCGGCGCTGGCTGGCGGCGGCTCGGAGTCCGGCGCGGGTCTGGGGCGCGGCGGGGCGGCGGGACCCTCGGTGGCGGCGCGGGGGAGGCTGAGCGTGGCCGCTGTGCACGCCTCGGGCGCCAGACGCCGCGCTCGGGCGCATTTGTACTTTGCCGCGGGAAGCCTGCAGCCTCGGGCCGGCCCAGCGCTGGCGCCTCCTCTGAGGCCCCGCGAGCTCGTGGATTGGCCACCCGAGAAACAAGCCCATTCCCCCCCCCCCCTCGTGCAGGGCTGGGAACCTCCGCTCCAGGCGAGGCGCCGAGTGGAGACGAGGGGGCTGGGGAGGGGGGAAGGGGCCACGAGCGCCCCGGATTTTAACCCCTGTCTCTCCGCGGTACCCAGCCGGCTAGAGGACCCAGCCCAGTGAGACTTCAAGCGGACCTGAGTGGGGCTGGTGTTGCGGTGGGCTTCAGGGCTCAGCACGGGTCTGGGAAAGCTCAGGATTGCGTGCTTGGTGGGGAGTTGCAGAGCCGCTTACCATTTTAAGCACGGTTTGTGGGCTTGGACACACCACCTAGGATGGAGACTTTCTCTTTCGCACATCTTTCAGTACTCTTTCGGAGTGCTAAAATGATGACTTCGGTGGCATTTAAGATCCTCAGTATCTTCCTGCAAATGCTGCAAAGGGTCAAATAAGATTAACAACATCAAAGCACTCCAACTTCGGAGGAAAGCCATTTCAGGTACCCGGATTCCCCCGTCGCCGGGTGGTGGTCCTAAGCTGCATCCCTGATGGAGAGCGAGCTTTCCTATGGAGTCACTGGGCCTGCCAAGGCGAGGCCCCACCACTCTGCGTGTACAGAGACAGCAGTTGCCAGAGCCTTGCCCTTCCACCAGAACGTGAGCACGCTGACTCAGAACGGCAGCAGCCCAGGCTGTAGGTCCAGACCCCATGCCGAATGAGCTCCTGAACTAATGGAGTGTCTTTGCTAGCCTGTGCTCTGACCTCTTTAGGTTGCAAGGGGCGGGCTGAGTGGCTTCATGTCGCTTCACAGAAGGGTCTCCTGCATCTCAGCTCTCCTCTCCATCCTTATCCCCAGAGCCCAGGCCATCTCGGGTCCTTACATGGACTTTCCCACAGCCTGTCTTCAGGTCTCCTGGCCCTAGTCCGGGCCCCTCTGATGTATTTTCCTCGCATTTCCCCACAAGAGTTGTGCTGATCATTTCGACTAAGAACCAGGATGCCATCACCTCCTTACTTGAACCCATTCCGGGTCACTCACAGGATTAGGCTTTCAGCATTGACTTCAAGACTTCAAGATCAGTTTCCTGTCTTGCCAGTTTGCACCACCAGTGATCCTCCTGCCTCATCCCCCTAGTGACTAGGAAAATAGGTCTGTATCATTGTGCTGGAACTTGTGACCTTGGGCTGCATGTTTATTTTTGCCAGTGTGTCTTTTGGCGCTCACACTTGTGCACATATGCACACCTGTACACCTGTGTGTGGTGCCCTCGCCCTTGCACTTGCAGGCTGTGGCCAGAGGAGGGCAGTAGTTGTCTTGCTAGATTGTGTCTCCCCTTAAATGAGGCGGGAATGAATCTGGTGCCAGTCGCTAGCTCCCCAAGACTTTTAACCTGCGACCTTCTTGCTTCTTCCTCTAAGTGCTGAGGATGCACGGCCACGCTCAGCTGGAGGGACTGGACAGGGCATCTGCATGCTAGGTAAGCGCTCTAA
>CM053758.1:73158167-73279216 GCA_028658305.1 Pachyuromys duprasi | reverse complement strand
CTTTCTTTCTTTCTTTCTTTCTTTCTTTCTTTCTTTCTTTCTTTCTTTCTTTCTTTCTTTCTTTCTTTCTTTCTTTCTTTCTTTCTTTCTTTCTTTCTTTCTTTCTCCCTCCCTCCCTCCCTCCCTCCCTCCCTTCCTTCCTTCTTTCTTTTTGCAGAGTTGGGGATCAAATCTAGGACCTTCTACATGCTAGGCAAGGGCTCCAGTGAATTCTCCATCTTTGTGAGGAGTGTAAATATTTATTTGCATTTTCACTCTGTACTGTAAGAAAGATGCCCTTTTCAGTGCTGTATCTGTTTTGAGTATTATGCAAACATTTAACACACAATGACACTGAATAAACATGGCTGAGCGTATGAGCAAGAACATGCATGATTTCAAAAGACATTTCCCTTTCATCTGGATACATGAAGCACCCGTTGGCCTCAGCCTTAATCACTAAGAAACACAAGTGTTCAGTGCTAAAGTTCTTGTCAAGTGTGTGCAAAGCCTTAGGTTTGACCTCAGTAATCTAAGTCTACATTAAAAGGTCTCCCCAGAACTTAAAATTTCTAATGCTTTAACAGTCTCCAATATGGTAATTGTGAGCTCCAATGAACAGCAAAAACAAATAACATACCTCCAACATATTATGGTACCAAGTAGAGATTCTTATTCCAAAGGAGAGAGAAAAAAAGGTCAAAGCAAATGAACAATCACAGCAAAGCATCTTCAAATCCAAGAGAGAGAAAAAGAAATCTTGCAGCTCCAAAGAGCAGCATCTGGAATCTTCTGGGCTCCAAAGGGCCAAATCCTTCAAGGAATATTCTATTCTATAATGTTCCATGACTTTAACACGATAATATAGACTTAGCAACACCTAGCCACTGACAGTGTCTCCAATGATGGTGTGTCACATGTTAAAGAAACAGAAGAAAGAAAAACACAACTATCAACTTAACGTGTTTACAAATAAGTCTTAACAGGTAGGACAAAAACATTCCTGTCAATTACAGTTCTCATTTCTGTAGCTGGTCACATGGCCTTAGCAGGTATTTATAAGCACGTCTGCTACTATTCACTTCATACTTCCCCCGCTTGTAGCAAGCTCTTTAGTGAGTTCAAACCTGGAGTAGCGAGATCATACTGTCAAGACATACAGGCAAGGAAAACCCGTAACCAGAATAAGTTATCTTTTCCGGTAAGGTCAAATTCTATCCCTTCCAAATGGGAGTGGTCCACTGTCGTCAACTGGCCACCAGGTTACTGGCTGCTCACCCCAGAGAATGGTGCCATGTCAGGGCTCTAACTGGTTTTTACTGCTGGCTAATTTGGCGTTCAGAAGCAGCCATAGTCAAGTCAGCCTTAGTAAGTGAACATCCATGCTGTTGAGCCTAGGCATGACTCCATCTCTGCCACCGTGGCTATCTGTTCATGGGCCCACTGGGCACTGATAGGAAGGGCCAGAAATAGAAACTATAAGGAAACAGTGTCCACACAGTGAGTTATCCTATCCACTTGACTATTAACCTCTTCCTCTTCTGAAGTTTCTTTTGAAAAGCTTTTACATGGGACATACTTATCTTCACATTCTTCTACCGTCAGGAAAGATCTATCCATATACTCTTCCCCTAAATGTCTTTCTCACCAATTTTCCAAACATAGTCCATCTAAGTCCCTGACCATCTAGCCAAGCCATTGACTACAGCCCAGGGATCAGCAAAAAATCATATACATATCCATTTCTCTTTCCAAGCAGGCATATAGATATGTTTGTTCACTGCCAAGTTCTGCCCATCATGAAGGCTTTTCACCGGTATTCTGGAAAGGACCTGTGATTCGACAGTTACCACTTCTGAGTGACACCTTAATGGCATGCAGAGCCACCAGTAACTGGGTGTGGTGCTGCACGCCTTTGATCCCAGCACTTCGGTGGCAGAGACAGGTGGATCTCTGTGATTTCAAGGCCAACCTGGTGTATATATTGAGTTCTAGCCAGGGTTCCTGTTTTATACAGTGAGTAAGACCCTGACTGGGAAGAAAAAAAAAATCAATAAACCAGATCCTAGTCTTTTCTTCTTCAGTCAACTGATCATGAGGCACATCCCCTAGGGCGATAGGTCGGTGTTTGGGGACAACAAAATGTTGTAATAGGAGTAGAAACCAGAGACATTTAGGAAACTTCATGTCACTTTTTGTGCCCTTAGAAACCTCACAAGCCAGGCCTTCATGTGTCTGTGTTGCTCTCAAGTTCCCACATTAAGCTCATTAAGCTGTGAGCACTCAATTATTTTTTTTCAGCCCAAAGCCCCAAGATCCTTCCACAGTCCTCCCCCAAACAATATGGTCAGTTCCATCACAGCAATACTCTGTTTATGATATATTGCTAAAACTCCTTCCCAGGGATAGAGACTGTCTCATTCCCCTCCCCAAGGTCCCAATGATAAACCAAGGTATGATTGCACCAAAGTTCACCTGGGGAAACCAGTGAGTTTATTAGACAATGGTAGGGTGTTATGGGTAGGAGCACAAATGACCATAAAGTAGTCACAAAAGTATGTACCCAGCAGGAATGATGGCTTCCCCATGGCTGCATACCTGGAGATACCCTCCTCATCCTTCCCCTAGCTATAGCCTCTATCTCTTCCCAAAAGACCACATGGAATTAGGGCAGCATTGCATAAAACTGGTTGGGAAAGGTGGGTAGGTACCCTGATGAGGTTCCCATGACCCTCCCCGCCCACTCCTATGAAGTTCAGCTGCATTGATTTTTGGCAGAACTCCTGAAGATGGTGGCGGTTTGGTTCAGAGGACAGTCCTGAAGTACCTCGAATCTGCTCCCCTACTTCAACCCTTATTTTTTTTCTGCCATCTTCTTCTACAAGGGTTCCTGAGCCTGGAAAAGAGTGACATAAATTTCTGACCAGTTTCTAATTCTAGTGAGGTACCGAGCCCTATTCCCTCTATGGTGGTTTGAATGAGAATGTCCCCCATAGGCTCAAAATTTTGACCACTCAATCCCCAGTTGGTGGAACTATTTGGAAGGGATTAGAAGGTGTGGTCTTGGAGGAGGTGTGTCACTAGGAGCAAGCTTTGGGGTTTCGAAAAAATCTGTACCATTGCCTGGGTTCCTTCTCCACCTTCCATTTGTAGATCAAGATGTTGAGCTCTCCGCCACTATCCCAGCTGCCTGCCACCATGCCTTTCGCCCACTATCACAGACTCTAACTCTCTTGAAACCATAAACCCAATTAAATGCTTTTTCAATAGGTTACCATGGCCATAGTGTTTTGTCATAGCAATAGAAAAGTAACCAAGACACTCTATCATCATTCCTCCATCTCCGTGGATTATGGCTGTTGGTGAATCTGATGGGTGGGAATATCTACTACAAAACACAAGTGAAGAAAAGGACAGAAAGGAGAAAGGAAATAGGAGACTGTCCAGGCAGACGGCAGTAATAACTCTGTAAACACTAATGGGGGAAGCTTCTTGGCTATTGCATTCTCCAGCCAAGCATTAGCAGCTGCTTCTCTGCTAGAGTCCATGACTTCCCTGGGCACTTCCCTGCTCTCCTCTGCTATACCTGTGACTCGGTGGCTTCCATGGGTCAGAGAGGCTCTTGGTGGGGGCTGTGGCTTATATCCAGATCTTGTTTTTCCATCCACCACATCTAGTGGCTTCAGGAAGGCCCTGACTGGCCAAACTATCTCCATCTGTAGCATATCTTTCTGCAGGAGAGAAAGGTACCCTGCTTGGTCTAGAGGGATAATGGCACATCCTGGGACATGCTCACCTTTCTTCACCTGTAACGTTTTATCAGAGATGCCTTCTGTGAACTGCTCCTCAGGCACTAATGCCTTCCAGAAGCTCATTAGCAAAGAATTTGGCTGTCAACTTCTTCTTTAGGAGCTCAGACTTAATTTAATCTGACCACATTTGCCTCCAAGTAACCCAGATAGACCCTTTCCTTTGCCCCTGCCTTTCTCTTCCAGCATCTAGGTTGTTCCACCACCTTAAAGACACCATTTACCTGTTGGCCAATGCCATGTAGATCTATCAACGATTTTACTTATTTCATGAAGATCCTGCCCCACCAAAGGGCTCTGCAAACCCACTGGTGTTCCATCCCAGTCCTGAGGCACTCACTGTATCCAGTTCTACCTTAAACCTTAGGTGAACAAAGTCCCAGTGACCTCGGCATTGTACATTGATTTCCTCATACCTAGCACCCTCCATTGTGCCTGCCCCTTCTCTATGATTCTCCCGCACCTGACATCCATGGTGACTTTCTCTGGTGATGACCAAATATCCCCAGTGGCTTGGATGGGCCACTCCCTCAGGGACTGATTCTCCATGTCCTGGCCCTGACTGTTCAACTTGTGTCTCAAGGAGAATGCATGTGCGTGACTTAGTTTCCCTGTTTCCACGGCCTGCACACCCCACAGTCTCACCAGCCAGACTGTGAGTGTCTGCAGGGTTTGTTTTTAAACTCTATTTTATTTGAGTTCCTAAAAGCCTCACAATTCCAACCCCCCAACCCAAGGTAGGAGAGAGCAGGTTAGTGGGTGAGGGGGCACAGATTCCTTTACTTCTCCCAGATATTTAGGGTCAATGGGTTCTTCTGGGGCTATGCTAATCTTCATCAACAACAAACACAGCAAGGAGTCTCCTCCAAGCTGGTGCACACAAAGTGTCTCTCTCCCTTTCTCCAAGCTGTCTCTGATCTCTCCAAACTTCCACACACCACCCCTTCTCTGTCTGGGCTCTCATATTTATATCCCTCAGAACCCTAGACCACACCCCATGGTAGGCAGTTACCAGCTGTCAAAGACCATGCCCTAAAGGAGGCAGTTATCAGCTGTGGACAAGCTAAAGCCCAAACTAAAGTCCCAGAGTTGGGATTAAAACAGACATTTATATAATATAACTGAGTTTCTAAAGAAACAAAAACTTCTGTTACAAGAGTCTTTCATTGCTTCTTTAAAGCATTTCCCTATTTCCAGAAACTATAGTGCTGAGTTGTTTTTTGTTTGTTTGTTTATTACCATGGTCTATGGTCTCTTCTACTGGACCAGTATAATGACCTCAGATTGCATTCTGGATCACGGATGTTCCCTTTCTGTGTCAAAGGTCACACTCAAGGGGCATTACTCTCTTCCCTTTTGCTACTTAACGCCTCCCATGGATTTCAGATTTTGGTGTTCCAGGAAGGCTTTTTAATAAGATTATACTTGGGTTTTCTTTACTCTTTGGCCTCCCAGCTGTAAGAAGAATTGCTACAGTCACTGTCCCCACAAAGACCACCATGGCAAAACTCTCTCTGCAGCCATTCTCAGACTGTGGAACTTCAGCTGCCTGGCCCAGAAACAAGCTCTTCCCAAACTCATCTTTGGTTTCTTGTATCCTGCCAGCTAAACCAAGTGTTGCTGAGATTCCCTACCAGTGTTCCTGAAATGCCCCCTCCCAAGGTCCCAGGGACCAACCAAGGTATCACCCAAAGTTCACCCAAAGGAACCAATACATTTATTAGCCTTATTTACAGAATAATGGTGTGCAGTTATGGGCAAGAGCATAGGTGACCTTCAAGTAGCCACACTGTACAGTCTGCACCCAGCATGAATAATGGCTTCTTCATGGCTTCTTAAATGGTGCCGCTTCCTTATCTTTTCCCTCCTATAGCCTCTTGCCTCTCCCAAAAGAACATGCAATTAGGGCAGAGTTACATACAATGGTTGGGAGGTGTGACTGGATACTCAGGTGTGGGTCCCATGCCTCTCCCTGCCCTTTTCTGCGTTTTTTTGCTTGTTTGTTTGTTGTTGCTTGGTTGTTTGGTTTTTGAGGCAAGGTCTCTCTGCGTAGCCCTGGCTATCTCAGAACTCACTATGTAGACCAGGCTGGACTTTCAGAAATCTGCCTGTCCCTAC
Organism: Pachyuromys duprasi; assembly: GCA_028658305.1. Taxonomy (NCBI): domain Eukaryota; kingdom Metazoa; phylum Chordata; class Mammalia; order Rodentia; family Muridae; genus Pachyuromys; species Pachyuromys duprasi. The sequence continues at coordinate 73,273,310 of CM053758.1, read as the reverse complement.
CTCCTGAGTGCTGAGATTAAAGCTGTGCAATCACTATGTCCAGCTCTGACCCCTCTTTCTATGTGGCTACCGAAGATGGTGGTAGTTTGGCTCAGAGGTAATGTACAAATAGGCGCCTGTACAGCACAGCACTAATTTCTACTTGACTTTGCTTCCTGTTGTTATGATAATCACCATGACCAAAAGCAACATGGGGAGGAAAAAGTTTATTAGCCCTTAACGGTCACAATCTATCATCAAGGGAAGTCCAGGCAAGACTCTAGGCAGAAACCTGGAAGCAGGAACTGAAGCACAGCCATGGAGGAATGCTGCTCACTGGCTCACTCCCCCAAGGCTTGCTCAGCCTGCTTCCTTACACACCCCAGGACAGTCTGTCTGGGAGTGCATGGCCCAAAGTGTGCCTTCCCATATCAATCACGGATGAAGAAAATGTCCCTACCAACCTGCCTACAGGCCAATCTAATGGATGCTGTTCCTCAGTTGAGGTTCCCTCTTCCTGGGTGACTCTAGTTCATGTCAAAATTCACAAAAGCCAGCCAGTACTCACATTGTTTTCTCTCCTTGGATGACAGTCATGAACTCACCTTGTTTGACTAGTAAGATTGCAAATTTGGCCAAGCATAGCGATCACACCCTTAATCCCAGCACTTGGGAGGCAGATTGGATCTCAGAGTTTGAGGCCAGGCTGGTCTACAGAGTGAATTCCTGGACAGCCAGAGCTCAATAATAGAGAGACAAGTCTCAAAAAACAAGCAAACAATTATATATTTGTCAAATTTAAAGTCATACCGCCTTCTTTCACACAACATTTCTTGAATGCCAGCTCTGTGCAGGCAACGTCCAAGGTGCTGGAACACAGTGGTGCGTATACATTGGTGCTTAGAGTCTGGGTCCTCTTTCAAGCACCTCTGATGGTCTTCGAGTTAGCTTCTTTCTCCTGCCTTTGTCTGTTTCCACCATTATATCGTCCACCACACTGTCTTCCACAGGGTTTTTTGCCACCTTCTTAACAGTGAGTTCCTTTAGGACACAAACCAGTATTTGACTCATTCTTCCCTAGTTCTCAGTATGTAGCTTCACCCACAGTAGCAGCCAAATGTAAGTTTGTTGGGTAACTTCTCGTTACTTCAAATGGTCCATTAGGAACCAGCTTCATTATTTGGAGGCAGAGTCTCACTAGCCTATTTAGGCTGACCTTGAAATCACTGTGCAGCCCAGATGGGCCTTGAACTTGTAATCTTCCTCACTTTCTCAAGGACCTTAGATCCAGAACTCACCATGGAGACTTGAACTTAGAGATTTCCTTGTCTCTGCCTCCTGAATGCTGTGTATAATGACATTTAATTTGAAAATTATTGTTTGTAAACATATTTGCTAACTTAGGTTTCATAAAAAACTTGTTCAATGAATTTGGGGTTGGGATTAGGAAAGAGTTTCCAATAATTGCTGAGAAGACCCTGAGAAAACCTCTGCGTTTTGTACTGCTTACTTATTCAAAGCAGCATTTCCAACATTAATGATTAAGACATCAGGATACTGATCAATTCTGGAAAACTTGGAAGAGGCTGTGTACTGTATAGTATCAGATATTCATATAAGAGCTAATTGTTTAAGAACAAATAAGTACACATTCGTCTCATTAGCATACCAATGTATTTTTGTGTCTAACAAATGGTAAAGGTATCCATATGCCAAACAATTGTTTTTATATAAATTTATGATTTATCATTACTAAAATTTTGATTTATACCTACACGGCCTGTAACAGTGAAAACTTTTCCGTTGAATGCAGATCCGGACGGACAGAGTTTAGGAGGCCTTCCTTGCACTAGTCATGTGTCATTTATGGCCAAAAGGTGTCCTCCAGGCTTGAACGTGTGAAAGCAGCACTGAATTGTGGATCACAGGAATCAGGGGCAAGAAAAAGATTCTTGACCTAGTCGGCTTACTTTTGTCAGCGTGCTTCTAAAAGAACTCACCACAAGGGGTTGACATGAGAGGGCTACAGGATAGAGACTTCGTGACGTAACTATCAGCTTTGGGAACAGGGGCCACGCATGGTTCCCTTTGTTTTCTTCCATTCCCATTGCATTTTTCTCCAGGCATGTCCCCCCAAATAAGTTGAGAACTATGGTGTTGAGAAGAAAGAGATCTCAAAAACAGAGTCACTGCGTGCAAGACTGATAGGGAGGAGAGAAGTGACTGCAACTTGCTCTCAGGGACTGGAAAAAAATAGAAAAGAAAAAAAAGTAGAAGGTTGGATCTCCCAGTGTTCTCCTTCACTTTAGCATCTTCTTCACCTTTATCCTTATCCCATTCTTATTGTCCAATCCTCTTTCTTCTTTTTCATCATCACCTCCCTCTCCCCATTCATCTCAGGAGCCAAGGAGTCTGGCCAGTCATCACCTTTGATGGCCTCTCTTAATTCATCTGCACCTACACAGAATGGCCGGTCAACCAGAGAGAGAAGCCCCCTGGCCCCTTATGCTGCCTCTTCCTGCTGGCCTCATCCTGCGGTGGACTTGAGTGTTTTGTCAAATGCTTTCCAGACTTTCATTTGAAGATGGCTCATGGCTCTCATTCAGACGAAATTCTTTGGAGAGAACCTGATTTTCAAAGTAAGAATTTTTGTGAAAATAAAAATCTATTCTGCATCCTGATTTTATGTCTTCAAATTTTGCCCCTTCAGGTCTGGTCAGATAATATGGCATTTCTCATCTTCCTCCCCAAGCAGGGTAGACACTTGTGAATGGCTGACAAATGTTAACCCAAAATTTAGGATTTTGGTCATCAATTCTGACCTATTCTGAGGGGAAAACAAAACAAAACAAAAAATGTTGGTGGAGATTGTCTCCTGTAGTTCAGGGCAGCCTTGAACTCCTTGCATAACTGAGGATGACCTTGAACTTCTAATCCTGACTCCTCCTTCTGCAGCCACCATGCCTGATTTACGTAGCACTGAAGACGGAATTTAGGGCATCATGCATGCTAGGCTCTATTAGCCAAGTCACATCCTCAGCCCTTATAACCTATATTCTAAACATGATTTATGTGATTATAAGTTCATGTAAATTAATTTTATTAAACAACTGTGTTTAATAACCAGCCTGTCAAGTGTCTAGCTATTTCACTGTTGGCTCTCTTTGGCTGGACCTAAGAAGAGTCTGCCTGTCTGTGGGATTAATAGCCACAGACGGAACCAACCGAAGATCTAAGTTATTAAAAATGACTTTACTGAACACATGCAGGCTTTTTGTTGTCCTTGTTTCTAAACACAGTGGTACAATTATTTATAAAGTATTTGTACTGTAGTGGTTGTAAGTAATCTAGAGGTGATTTAAATATGGAAACAGGATATGTGTTGGTTGTTTGCAGATGCCATGTCATTTTACGTAAGGGACCTGAGCAGCTCTAGGTTCTTTTTTCAGGGTTCTGGAATCAACCACTGATTACTGCCTCTACTTAATTATTTTCCTAAGGGAGGGGAAGAAATTGACACTTTCAAGTCAGAACCAATTCACAAACAATGGAAGGAAAAAATCTTATTCAGAGGGCTTGTGACCATTAATGGGTTCAGTGAACAATGCCCACCTACCACTGACCCTCAGCCCAGTTACTCATTTATGTGACACTTATTTAAACCCAACCTAAGATCGCTATAAAAAAAGAAATGTATTTGTTTTTATTGTATGTTTCTGAGTGTTTTGCCTGCGCATCTGTGTGTCACTGCATTCATGCCTGGTGGCTGAGGAGGCGGGAAGAGGATGTCAGATCAACTGGAACTGGAGTTGCTGACACCTGTGTGTGACAGTGGGTGCTGGGAACTGAGCCTGGGTCCTCTTCAAGAGCAGCCAGTGCTCCCAACTGCTGAGCCGTCTGTCCAGGTTCAAGATGCCATTCTTAACCAAGTTGGTAGTCTCGGGTACATAACCTCAGAGTCCTTTCGCCCCAGCGTTAAAATGAAGGTTTAGTCTCTTACTATGCTCCTCCCCTTAGTCCTCGAAGGTCAACACACAGCAGCTTCGGGGACCTGCCACCTACATGCCAGTGCACCTCCTTCCCCATCCTGTCCGTGGCCCCACCACTCTGCATATACCAGTGACAGCAGTTGCCAGAGCCTTTCCCTTTCACCAGGGTGAGCACGCTGACCCAGAAGCCCAGCAGCCCAGGCTGTTGTTCCAGACCTCATGCTGAATGAGCTCCTGAACTAATAGGACCCTAAGACAAGAATCAGCTCTGCCACACCAGAGCACCCAGGCTCTGCAATGGAAGGGTAAATAGAGCCACCCTTGCTTGGGACCTCACTTCCTAGTTTCCCTTGCATAGCTGCTTGAGTCTCAGACCAGGAGAGGAGTAAGAAAGGAGAAGAGACGGTGGGCCACACCCCACTCTGGTAGAGGATCTGAGTTCCAGGTTCAGACAGTGACCGGCAGGGTTGAGGCTGTTTCTACTTTCTTACGTAGTCAACCCCTCACCGAAGTGAGCAATGGGAGGAATCAGACACCAAGGAGCAACCTTCCAAGGGGCTCTCGGGAACAGAGCAGTGACAATCTGCCTACCCTTCAGGCTTAATTTCTCCACTCCAATTCTACTTGCCCAGAGTGCACAGTATTTTAGTAAGGGAAGACTTTTTCTCCCTTTCTTCTTTTTTTTGAAAAATGTGTGGTGTTCACATAGATGGAGGTCTTAGATGTAAGCTCACTCGCATCTCCTGAACCCTGCTCATTCTATTTCCCAGAAGGGTCTCTGCATCTCAGCTCTCCTCTCCATCCTTATCCTCAGAGCCCAGGCCTCCTTTAGTCCTTACTCGGACTGCCCCACAGCTATCCTCCAGTCTCGTGGCCTGAGACTGGGCCCCTCGTAGATATTTTTGTCTTGTTTTTCTGTATGAACTGTGCTGACCATTTGACTATGGAGTGGATGCTATCACCTCCCTACTGGAACCCACAATAGGCATCCCGCCACTCATGGCATGTCACTCACAATGTAAAACGTTCAGCATTGGATCCAACTGTGCACGCTCTAACTCCTGTTGCTGCCACCCACCCTACGCACTTACCCATCATGCTCCTTCACAAAGTGGCCATGCATTTTTGGACCTCTGTATCTTTGCACTGCTTTTAAATCTTGGCTCTTGAGCAAGCACTTTCTGACTAAGTTTCATACGCACTCTTGTTTTGCCAAATTGTCCCAGCTAGCTTCAGTGATCGCCCTGCTTCAACCCTCTAGGATTATAGGTGTGCACCCTTGTGCTGGAATTTGCTATGACCTGACTTCTGTTTTCCTTTTAGGGGACTGTGTGCACTCCTGTGTGTGCACTCACACATGCATGTGTGTGTGTTGATTTGTGTTTGCATGTGTGGCGTTGTAGATAACTTGTGTGCTGGCACACATGGCTCCAGACAATCGCTGTTGAGTCAGAGGTGGTCACCAGGTACACTGCTTTATCATATAGGTATGCTCTTCTCCCACCTGCCACAGCACTAGTGTTTATGGGCATGCACAACCACACCCAGCTTTTTAAAACTTAAAAGGAAAACTTTGTTTTATGCGTATAGGTATTTTGCCTGGATGTATGGCTGTATATCAGGTATGCACTTCTCTCTGAGGTCAGAAGAGGGCGCTGGCTCTCCTGGGACTGGAGTTACAGACAGTTGTGAGCCCACCATGCGGGTGCTGGGAATCAACCCCATGTTTGTCTTTTGCAATAACAAAGGTGCTTGTAACCACTGAACCATCTCTCTAGACCCCACACCCAGCTTTTAATGTAGGTGCTGGAGATTTGAACTGTCTTCAAGCTTGCACAGTAAGTGCTCTTACCCACAAAGCCATCTCTCCAGTTCATCATGATCTTAAACTTTCAACCCCTCAATGCAAAGATTACAGTGATTCAAGCCTTTTGGGAACTGGACCCAGAGCCGCCACTGTGCTAGATAGTACTGTAACCCCTGAACTATATCCCCACCCTTCTTTATCATCTATCTATCTATCTATCTATCTATCTATCTATCTATCTATCTACCTACCTATCTATGTGTCTGTCTATCATATCTATCATCTATCTATCATTTATTTATCTATCTGTCTATCTGTCTATCTATCTATCTATCTATCTATCTATCTATCTATCTATCTATCTATCTATCTATCTATCTAATCTATCTATGCCTTTTCTGATTCTCCCAGGGAAGGTGTTACCCCACCCCCCAAAAATAATTGGCTCAAACCTCGGGTCTGGTACATGCTAAGTGAGGACTCCAGTGAATTTCCCATCCTTGTGAGGGGTAGAAATATTTGTATATTTTCCCTGTAATGTGAGGGATATGCCTTTTTCTATTTATGTCTCATGGCACTTATCCAAATCTCTTTTACACAAAGGAATCAAATAAATGTGGCATGAGTAAGGACATGAGTGATTTCATAAGACTTTACTCCTTCTTCCAGTGCTTGAAACATCCTTTGGCCTCAGCCTTAATCAATAAGAAACATAAGAGTCGAGGGCTAGAGAGTTCTCCAAGCATGTGCAAGGCCTGGAGGTTGACCCCAGCACTCACGAGAAAGTCAGCGACAGAAAGAAACAATTGAATCCAGTATGGCTATCCCGTCAGTCATGGGATGTCCCCCACAATGTGAAATCCAGGTACTTCTGCAGGAAGAATACAGAAGGTGACTGTCTCTGTATCACTTAACTTCCTCTTCTAAAAGAAAGTCAGAGAGGCTAGGGAGATGGAGGAGTCAGTTACCTGTGCAAATGTGAGGACCTGAGTTCAGATCTCAGCACCTACATAAAAACCAGGCAAAGCTTGAAAAAACAAACATGCAAACAAACAAGCCAGGCATGGCAGCAAGTGTGCGTGACTCCAGCTCTGAAAGGCAGGCTGGGGTGGGTCCCTGGATCTCGTTGGCTACCCTGCTTAGCCCAGTTTCAGCAGGAGGTGCTAGCTCACAGAGTAAGGCAGAGAACAATCAATAAAGATACTCAATGCCGGCCTCTGACTTCTGTGTGCACACACGCGGTCAGTTCAGGTTCCTGGTGTGCCTTCATGAAATGAGCAGTCGAGAGAGGATGCATGACAGGACACCATCACTGAGAATTTCTCCCACAGAGTTACGGTAAATGTTGATAACTTCCAGTGCTTTGATGCAAAATTAGGAAGTGATGTGTTTAAGTATTTATTATCCCTGTTCTATTTTTTTTTAATTATTTTAACTTGATTATTTGTTTGTTCTTCTGAGGCAGGATTCCCTTATAGCCCAGGCTGGCCTTGAACACCTATGAAGCTGAGGATGGTCTTGAACTCCTAATCTTCCTGATTCTACTTCCTGAGTGCTGGGATTACAGGAGTGAGCCAACAGCCCTTTGAAATTATGTGATGCTGAGTGCGGAGCCCAAAGCTTCATGCACCCTCAGCAAGCTACAGCCCCAGGCTTCACAATCTCTACTTAAGTGGCTTATTTCATTGTAAGCTTATGGGAGTTTTTTGGTAATAAGTATTTAAAGACCAGTTAGAAAATATTTAGAGACATAGCCCTTGCTGTAGTATAGTCAGCTCCTCATAGCTACAGCTTTAGCATCTAAAGACTCAACCGGCTCAGGCGTAAGGTATTTGGGAAAAGAACTATAATGAGCATATGCGGGTTTTCTGTTGTCACCATTCCCAGACACTAATGTGTAGAATTATCATGTAGTATTTACATTGCCGTGGTGAAAGTAGTCTAGAGGTGACTTAGAGCACACAGGCAGGAGGAGGTGTGTCAGCTCTACGCAAATCCGTTTTATATAAGCAACGTGAGCTTCTGGCTAGCAAGCTTGCTCTCAGGAGTCCCTGTCTTTGCATCCTGCAGTGGTGTTGTGGGAGGGCTACATACTCGCCAGCTTTTACGTGGATTTGAACTATAGTCCTCACACTTGCTCTGCGGATGCTTTTCCCATGAGCCATTACCCCGGCCCTGGCATCTTTTATTCATCATAATTCTTTCTGAAGAAGTATTTTAATTATTTTTTTGATAATTGAACAATGTGTTTTGATCATATTTACCCCAACTCCCCCTCTTAACTCCTCCCAGATCCGCCCTATCTCTGATCCCCTCCCAAGTTTACTTTCTCTTTTTAAATTAAAAAAAATCATTTATTCCAGTTTGTGCTGTCTAAGTATGTGCCTCTGAGTATGGGCCACCTCTCAGGAGCCTTGAAACACTGGCTCTCTCTCCCTTGATGCCATCAACTGTTTATAGCTCCTCAGCTGGGCTCAGGAACTCTTTCCCCACTCCAGACCAGACCTTTGACTCCGACGACCTCGTGCAAGCAACCCGCTGCCACGTTCATGTGTGCAGTGGTCCTGTCCTGTTCAGAAGACACCATTTGGCTTTGGTCCTCCCTAACCTCTGGCTCCTACAATCTTTCTGACCCACCCCCTTTTCCCTGAACACTGGGGAAATGATGACGTGCACGCCCCCCTTCTGGCTGAACATTCCAGTCACTTACTCTCTACACTCTGACCAGTTGTGAGTTTTCTGAGATTAACACCATCTGTCACACAAAAGAAACTCCTCTGATGAGGTCTGAGAGTCTTGCTAGTCTGTGAACCTCTCTTCACTAGGGATGTAAAGGGCAGTTTGATACTAAGTCCATTTAATAAAATGATAGTAGTAGCTGACTTAAGTCTTGAACACAATCTTTCTCTCCAATGATCTTGAACACTCCAGAATGAGCGGAACCTTACGGGTGTGTGTGTGTGTGGGGGCTGGGAGTGGAGTAGCATAACCTTGGATGTTTATTGTTTTCTTAATAAAACAAAGGATGAATCATAGGCCTCTTTCAGGTTGCTCATGCTTGGATTGATGGCCCTCCATCCATCCATGCATGTGCAGACAAGCTGATTGGATTTAGCAGGCCAGTGGTTCTCAACCTTCCTAGTGCTGAGGCCCTTTCATACAGTTCCTCATGTGATGACCTCCAAACGGGGTTTGATCAGAAGCCTCTGATTATTTCAAAAGCCAGCACGGCTCTGAGTGACTTTGGCTCCCCAGAAACTGTGTAGAAGAGGCTAGGCAGTCTCTGTTCGCCCCCTGGTGGTCACACAGTGACATCGCGGTTTTGGGAGGTTAGGGGACCAGCTGGATGTTCCCTGGGATTGGATTGTTGAGCTGAGACTAGCAACCAAATTGCAAACAAAGAACCTTCATCCACTGACCGTTTTAGAGCAGACAAGCCAATTTCGTCACTTGTCACTATGGTCTATGTTCTCGGTCTTTAGCTGGACCCATCTTGCCTTATTTTCTTCCCAAACTAGAGACATTTTCTTCGGAGGCAAATTCTTCATTCTGCTCAGTATTACTATGTGTTGATTTACACTAAAGTATGGTTTTACTGTCTCACACTTGTCTTTGAATAGGACCGTGGCCACTTTCTCTGAGGACTTGGTTTAGGCAAAGTGAAGCTATTAAGATTTTTTTTAAATTGAGGTTGATAGGAGGTAAGTTCAGAGAGAATGAAACATTTCTGAACTATAATATGAGACATACTAGCAGAGAAAGGTATGTCTTTAATTGTCTTACTTTGAAAGGGGGTTGGGTAGAGTTATTTGCTCATTTCTCCTATACTTTCTATCATAAATGCAATATACATTTAAAGCCCCTCCCCTTTATAAACAATAACTATATCTAATTTACAATTTTTTACTCATCAAAGAAATTTTGTAAAGCACAAATCAAGCTTGGTGTGGTATGTAATCCCAGCACTCTGAAGCTGGAGACAGGGGGATTGGCATGAGTTCCAGGACAGTCTGTGCTACAGTGTGAGACTTTGTCTGAAAATGGAGGTGGCGGGGGAAGAAATTAATTGCTTAGAATTACTAGCCAGAGTCTAGGGGGAAGAAGAGTAGGGAGGATTCGGAGAGTTAGGACGGGGGAAAGACTGTGGCAAAGGGGGAATTGGAAGGAGGTGAGTGGGACCAGCTGCTTATGTAATTAAGTGGATTTACAGTACCTAAGTAGGAAATCCAGAGATAGCTTGTTTGTTGTTTATTTTTATTGTTGTTTTGAGACAGGGTTTCTCTATGTGGCCCTTGATGTCCTGCAACTCACCCTGTAGACCAGGCTGGCCTGGATCTCGAATTTAGAGCTCCACCTGCCTCTGCCTCCTAAGTGTTGGGACTAAAGGCATGTGCCACCCTGCCCAGCCGGAGAGAACTTTTCACTACCAACGTCCTTGTTTGTTAATAGATTTTTTCCTTATGTGTTGTACTTTGAAACTCACTGAATGCTAATGGTATCAGTGACTGAATGTTATTCTAGGATTTGGGAGCATCTAGGATGTGTCAAATCTTGTACTAAGGCTGCCCATGTCATCATCCCACCCTCCTCGTGGCTCAGTAGGTAGCAGTGCTGAGTGACTCAGCTCCAGATGGGTGCGGAGAAGGACGTTTTTACTCCACATTCATAATTCTAGGTTTGAGAGTTTTTCCTATAAGATTCACGTGTGACGTCCTTAGTCCAACTATTAAGTCTTTTGATTGCTCCCAAAGATCTGAAGTGTTTTCCTCTGCAACAGAAGCAGGAGTGTGCGGGCTGACGGGCTTTAGTGAGATAGCCCCTTGCTGCTTTACGGTCCCTGCCTCACAGCGGCTGCTTTGTAAAGTCTAGTTTTATTTTTTCACTTAAGTAAAATTTATGTGTGTTTTGTCTGCACGTATGTCTGTGCATTACATGTGTGCCTGGTGCTTTCAGAGTTCAGAAGAAGGCGTTGCTCTCTGACACTGTAATTGCAGGCATTCTGGGAGCTCCCCATGTGGGTGTTGGCAATCAAACCTGGGTCCTCTGGAAGAACAGCCAGTACCCCTGAGCCACCTCTCCAGCTCCATTAAGGCAACCTTTTCTTCTTACATTTTTTGGGGGGTAGGGAGAGAGAGAGGAGAAAAGAGAGGGAGGGAGGGAAGGAAGGAGGGAGGTATGGTCCCTCCTTCGAGGCAGCATCAGTCAAAGCAGCCACTGCATCTGCCAGTGGCCCGTTGCTGCCACCCCCACCACAGCAGCCAAAGAGTCGAGCGGCCCACTCCATCAACTCCCTCCATCCCCAGCCACAGCAGCCACGGTGGCTCACTGGTTCGGCTGCAGCAGCTGCTGTGACCGCCAACCGCCCGACCCCAGCCACGGCTGCTCCACAGAGGCAGACAGGATTGGACCGGCCTGAGGTACCCCACTTTCTTCCAGCCCTCCACCCCGCAAGAGCTGCGCCTAGCCTTTGAGCAGCAGACCTCCAATGCTTCAAGTGGCGCTCTGCCAGATTCTCCTTGCTGCCCTGGGGCTGTGGAGACGGGAGGGGACCACGTGGTGGCTCCAGCCAGCGCCTCAGCAGGAGCTGGCCACGGTGACTTTTCCTGCCTCAGCCTACTGCTGTGATGGGAGCAGCTTTCCTCCTGCCGCCAAGGAAGCTGCCCAAGGACGACCACCTTTCCAGCTTCAGCCTGCTGCCTTCACAGGATCTGCTCACAACGGCAGAACGTCCTCTTTGGTCTCTGTCGGCTCTTCATGCTGCAGGAAAGGCTTCCCTTCCTTGCACTCTTTGTAAGCGCTGTATACTTGGTAAACTTTACAACCCCTCTAGGCAGAAAAGTGGCCAGTCTCCTGCCTGAGGTAGGGCAGCAGCAGCTCCTCCTCACCCCCACCTCTGTAACTCCAACCCCTCAGTAGGACTCATCCTAGATTATGCTAATTTGAGGTGAAAAGTCTGGACAAAACCCCAGCAATCCCTAAGCAGAAAAACTGACCAATCCCTGAACTTATATTTAAATGCCCCTTACCAAGAACACTGACCAATCACGGAACAGAAAAGCCCACCAACCCTTTAGCTTCCCAAGGTCACGACTTGAAATCCCACCAATCCTTACGCTGGAAATCTCTGCCCTAGAAAGGGCTGCCCCCTGTGAGATCCTATATAAAGGCGGTGTCTGCCTAGTTCCCTGCTGCCTTCTCCAGGGAGCAAAGGGAGGTGCTTCTGCGTTCATCCCTACAATAAGTCTTCTTATAAGAGATTTACTGCCTGGTGTGACTTTCTTATTGGAAGAAGCAATGAAGAAGAGAAGAAAGAAGAAGCAAAGCTCAGGCTCCTAAGCAACTGAGCTCTTCAGGGGTTGGGGTAGCCCTCTCCTGGAATCTGCAGTGTCTCTGGTGAGGAGGCCTCCTCTCAGACCTCAGTGGTTCCTGTGCTTCCGTGCCTCAGGATACCCATGGGACCCTGTCCCACCCTAGAGCTGTGTGGTTCCTGGGCATCTCAGAATACCCTTGGGACACTGGAGTTGTGCGTTTCCTGGACACCCTTCCTTCTGAGTACCAAGAAGGCCAACAACTACAGGAGGGAGGAGGAGAAGACCGGAAGGAGGGAAGAAGGGAGAGAGAGCGAGGTCCTGTGAATGACAGGCTCCATTCTGGGGATCAAATGACTTGGAATCAGTTCTCTCCTTCTACCTCCTGGGTCTTCAGGGTTGATCTCAGTTTCTCAGGCTTGCTGGCCCTATTTCACCCCTCCCCCCATGTTCTCGGTTCAGCTCTAGCTCTGACTGAATTGCTTAGTCTGACCTTCCCCCATCCACTAACAGTACGCTGAGGCTGAGCTTTGGCATCCTGTGTTTCAGCTGTTTCCCCTGCTCCTCTCCTCTTATTTACTGGGTGAACTCACTTTCAGAGCAGCGTTCAAAGGTCTCTTGTGTGAGACCTTTCCTAAGACTCCACCTGGCTCTGAAAAACCCACCTGCCATCAACAGGCCAATTAAAGAGACAGAGTAACAGTGAAAAGCAGAAAAATATATTTTTTTCAATGTGTCCACAGTGGGAAGAGGAACAAAGAGGTCCAATGGACCACACCCCCCTCCTCTGGCCAAATGCATTTTCTGGATCTTAACATGAAGCTTAGATGTAAATATAGTGCAAGAGGAATGCAGAGCTAAGCTGTCCTGGTTGAAGTGTGGTCCTGCCCTTCCTTGTCATCCAGGCAGCAGTGTCTCCTTCAAGGTGGTCTGACAAGCTGTCGGTACTGTGTCAAGTCTCTGAGAGACAGGTCTCTCCTCTGACCTGGCACCAGTTTCTAGTGAAATTTCCAGAGAAATCCTAATTCTGTGGGGTCTATTGTTTCAATAGTTTGATGTCTAAAGGGAGGGGCGCAATTGTCTCTTTAGAAAAAACTTCATTCCTGTCAGGATGGTTACACTATTTGGTCTTGCTTTGTTCTAGACCAATGGCCTGACCTTGTTGCATCACATCATGATCTGTGAGGCATCCTTCACAACCAGTCCCAGAGGACACTTCAAAACAACAGCAAGAATTGCAGCGCGAGTGACGGGGACTGAGGATGGTTTATGGGAAAAACGGAATCAACTGAAAAGAGGCAAAGAGGCCAGGCAGCTGGTACCACAGTGACACAGTCCTTGCCTCAGGAGTATCCAGCATGGCTGCCATCACCATGGTCAGGACATCACCCCTCCCTCAGTGCTCACCAAGAGTCCTTGCTGTTGGCTACCCACTGTCTTTGTTACTATGAACAATTCTAAATCTGTTTCTAAATCTGTCACTGAAGATTCAGAGTTCCAAGGGGAGTAGCAAGGGGCGGAGCCCGAGACCTGTGACAAGTCCTGGCTTTTCCTGACAGGGAGGAGTTAGTTGTTTCCCTATTTCAGCTTCCCTTCTCTGTCAGAACTACACAGAATGAGGCCTTTCTCAGCAGAAATGAGGTTTAGATGATGGTGGCAAATGAGACCTAACAAAATGTCTGCCAAGGCTTTCGTCCTTTTCTCTCAGGCTGGTGCTCCTTCCGGTTTTTTTTTTTTTTTTTTTTTTTTTTTTGCTGGCTTGTCAATCATGATCACAGTCTCCGGTTTACACTTAAAACTTTAGGAACATCTTCATCTCATTCTTGTTCTTGTCGTGAATAACTTTCCACAGATCTGCCTGGCCCTTGTCACCGTGAACTGCATTAAAAAGATTACCTTGGCAACAGTGTAGAGAGGAAAAAACTGAAAACTGGGAATCAGCCTTCTGAATTCAAGAGATGGGAGAGACTATTGAATGTATCCATTGTAACAGTCTTTCCTAGGAGTGTTAGATTCTGAGAGCATTAAAAACAAGCCGCATAGATCCTGGCATCCTTCACCTCAGCCTTTGGCATCAGTAGATATGAGGCAGCAACACCTTGTCTGCCATATGTCCATGTGCACATACTTAAGGGGTACATCCCAGGCTCAGAACTGCTGAATTCTAGCATGTTTATTTTAAAGCCAAGGAAACTGAGGGCAGAGAGAAGTGAGCCAATGAAAAAGACCAGCACCAAGACCAGCTCTGGCATCTGGTCAAGTGATCCTCAGATATCTTACTTTTCCTTGTGGAAAACAAAATTTTCTGTTTCTCTTTGGATCCAAGAAAGCAAGCTACACTGTTCCAGGCTAGCAGTGAACAGGTGCTTCAGACTGAAGTCCTACTGAGTGAACAGTAAACAGGAAGGAGATGTTTGCAGGGGTAGCTGCGTTCTGTTTAAGTTTTATCATGCTGTGATGAAACACCATGACCAAAAGCAACTTTGAAAGGATTTGGTTCATATACCCAGGGTCACAACCCATTAAGGAAGCCAAGGCAGAAACTCAAGCTGGGCAGGAACCTAGAGGCAGGAGCTGGTGCAGAGGCCAGGAAGAGTTCTGCTGGCTGGCTTGCTCAGCCTACCATCTTATAGAGCCGAGGACCATGAGGTCAGGGTCATACTACTCATAATGGGCAGGCTCTCCACCATCAATCACTGATAAATAAAATGCTCTACAGGCTTGCCTATAGCCTGATCTATAGGCGAAATTTCTCAGTTGAGGCTCCCTTTTCTTAGAAGACTCTAGCTTGTTTCAGGTTGACATAAAACTACCCAGCATACTTATGTGCCACTAGTTTCCCTAGCCAGAACCAGGAAAAAACCATCCCAGGAACCATGGGTAGAAAGTAAGGAAGTGCCATGGATAAAGGATAGCCCAGCCAAGACCACATTTCTGTGTCTGGCAGGATTCTTGCTGCCTGGGCCTTTGTCTGGGCCTCTGACTGTCTGTACACAATATTTAATTTTAGTTACTCACTGACTGTTGGTTGTTGGCTGTTCTTTAGACACCTGGTTCCCATCCTGAGACTTCATATTTTTTTTTTTTTTCCTTTTCTTTCTGGCTTCTAATTTGGACTAATCAGTCTGTTTTGAATTGGTTACCACCAACTCTGGACACTCATGGCAACCTGGAGCCTCTGGATGCCTCCTTCTACATGAAGTTGCTTTAAAAAAGTAATGTCTTTACAAAGCCTCTGCTTTTCTATAAAGACAACATCTTGGTAAAATGTACCTTAAAGGGGTGGGGGGGAAGCAAAGGCCTGAGCCCTGTTGTAATAGAACCTTCTCTCCATCAGGGGGAGCCATTCTTTTTCTTAAATCCTCTGCATCCAGAAAGGGAAATCACAACAAAGTCTGAACACCTCTCCCTGGCTGAAACAGGAATTATGTGGCCAGACTTGGCTTTTAGGAGTCAACTCTAAGAACCATGGAACGCTGTGTGATGGGAGGTCAGCATGCAGAAGTTGCTGCTGCCAGTTAGGTAAGAGATGAATCGTGCAGTGGAACTAGAGAATGAAGAGGTGGGAACAGGCTGGAAAAGAGCTATTTTGGCCAGAAAATGACTAAGTTAAAGATGCCTGGGCTGGGCGCTTGAGGGCCTGTGCAGATGGTTCTGTGAATAGTGTGTGGGAAATAAGACTGGATTGTGTGTGTTTGTGTGTTTGATTTTTGATTGTTGGTTGATTGGATTTTTTGAGGCGGGCTGTCCTGTCTCACTTTGTAGACGAGGCTGGCGTCACTCTCACAGAGATCTGCCTGCCTCTGCCTCCCCAAGTGCTGGGATTACAGGTGTGCGCAACCACATCCGGCTAAGAAAGGCTGTTGTGAAAGGAGGGTGGCATTTGGTTTGTACACAGGGATGCAGTCATCCAAGGATGTTTCCATAACTCATGTTTCAGTAACTGAGTTGTGGATATTAGTGTGAGGTTTCATAAGGAAGGAAGTGTGAGGCGACCCGGGAAGCATGTAGGGTGAAAAGAGAAGGGGCCAGAGGAGATAGGGTGTGTGTGTAAGTGCGAAATAAAGTATGCACTTTGCCCCAGTCAAAGGAGGTGATTTCATGAAGGGATGTGGACAGAGGATGAGATGAGGGCTGGCCGGGCTGTTATTTCAACAGTCACTCAAGACTTTTGGTCATGGTAGGCCTCATTTTAATCACAACAAGCTGTCGTGGTCCCAAGGAGAAAGCACAAGCAAGCCCTTAGCAAATGAAGCACTTAGGCAGGTTTCTGGCTAGCTCACGAAAACGTAATTACTCAATATTTCCCAATAAATTCTTAGAGCTCTCAGCCTCTCTTGGGCTAGAAACTACAAAAACTGGAGGGCGGGCTGGAGACCGGATGTATAAAGAATGATATTAAACATTAATGAGCAGTCTCCTCCAGCTAGGCGAGAAGTTCAGGGCGCAGCAGCCCCCAGCCCACT
This sequence comes from Pachyuromys duprasi, assembly GCA_028658305.1. NCBI lineage: Eukaryota > Metazoa > Chordata > Mammalia > Rodentia > Muridae > Pachyuromys > Pachyuromys duprasi. The sequence continues at coordinate 73,256,761 of CM053758.1, read as the reverse complement.
AGGTCCCGCCCCCTCATGAATATGCCGATGGGCTTGTCCGCGGCTCGCTGCCCCGCCCTCTACTCTTCTCGCCTCGCAACGGACTCTCCCTTCAAACGGGAAACAAGATGGCGGCGGCAGGTCCGAGCACTCGGGCTTCTTCCGCGGCGGCCACGGCGGCTCTGAGTCGGCGGGGCCGCCGCGGCCGCTGTGACGAGATGGCGGCCGCGAAGACCGGAGTTCCGAGCCCGGCCTCCAGCCCCGCGTTGCTAGTGTTGCGTCCACCGCCGCGGTCGGAGGAGTCGGGCTGCGCCGGGCGCCTGGAGACCCCGGGCGAAGTGGCGGCCCTGCCGTGCGGCCACTCGCGGTGCCGAGGCTGCGCCTCACGCGCGGCGGGCCCGGGCTGCCGCCGCTGCCGCCCCCGCGGCTCGGGCTGGGCCCGCCGTCGGGCCCGCGACGACGGCCAGGCCGCCGCGGAGCTGCTGGGCGAGCGCGCCGGTCGCGGCCAGCCGGAGCGCTGCCGCCCGCGCCGGGACGGGGGCGCGGCCGCCGCGGGGCCCAGGCCGGAGCCGGAGCCGCTCGCCGAGCCAGGTGGAGCCTCCCCTCGCCCCGTGGGGTCCAGCCAGGCCCAGCCACCCGGGTCTGGCCTGGCGAGCGGGGAGGGCAGTTGTCCTGGGTCGCGAACCGGGTTCTGCCCTGGCGCGGTTAGGTGTCGGGTGGATGTTGAACTTTGGAGCGACCCGCGGGCGTGTTGGATGTGGAGGGGCAGTGAGGGGACCCCGCGCCTCGCCGAAGTCAGAAGTTTGGAAGGAAACGATTCTTGGAACAAGTTAGGGGCATGTTGAAGTTGGTGCGCGGAGGGGGAGGGGCCCGGAGGAGCCTGGCGCTCGTTTTAGTGTTAGGCAGGGGCCTTGGGGTCAGGTTCTGGGCAGGACGCGTCTCCCAGGGCTCCGGGGGCGGGGGTGAGGGTGAGCGACGGGGGACAGGTTGAATCTGAGGATTTGAAGGGAGCTTTGCAGTCTTGAGAGCAGAGTGGGTTGGAGGATGAGCTCGTGTTGTGTAGTTCTCATGCAGTCTTGAGCTCGTAGTGAGGATGAGATAAATGCCATCTGTATTTGTGATAATACTAATCGTAAACGTCAGGAGTGCTCGATGAAAAAGCTGGGTTGGATTTAAACTCTGGAGACGAAGATTGGCTGGGGTTGTTTTCTGTTTTTCTGTGTAGGTTTCCGTCTTTAGTGCTAGCAATTTAAAGGTCTGTTATAGGACTCTTGTGCTGAACTCCTTTTCCTTTCTCACCACCGGCAGCCCATCACTTGTTGGTGCTGAAATCTGAGATAAAAAATTCCGTTTGTAACACAAACCAAGACCCAGGCTTCTTTGGGGCATGCCCAGGCAACATAAGTACAGCTGAGATTTTCAAGAAGCGCAAATCAGGAAATGCCATTTGCTAGTCATTTTATGTTAGGAATTCTGCCTTTCGTTGTTTTCAGCAGGAGAAGGGAGGCATTGCCTTGTGTGTATGAAAGTGCAGTTACTGGAAACTACAGGGTCCAGAATGCATCTGTTTTGGTTCAGGCAGAGACACCTGCCAAAGATACCTTGCTTTTCTGTCTAACGGCTGAGATGGTTTGTATTTTGCCTTCTGCACTTCTTGTTATTCCTTTCAAAAAAAAAAAAAGTCACAATGCTGTTGTGTTTGTACCTTTATTTCTCTTTTATAGATGATGCCCAAGGAGATTAAATAACCTGACTAATGATGAAAATCCAGTTTTATATTACTCTTGCTCAATATAGTTTGCTTTAATTTCTGAGATTATAAATATAAGACCATTTCTCTGGTCTTTCTACTACTACTTTGACTGTATGGCCAAATGGGATCACAGTTTCTATATCTCTTTGAGCAGTTGTAAAATACCTGCTTTGAAATTTGAACTATGGAAAAGAGTATTACTTATTGATTTGTGTAAACTTTTTCCTCTTTGTTTTAAAAAAGGATAGGCTATTAGTGATTAAGGACATTTACCTAAAATAAAAGTCCATCGGAATTACTGAGTTATATAGTGTCTTCTAGTTATATGTGAGTCATAATGAAAAGTATTTTTTCCTGAACTTCTTTTTTGGATCATTGAGTATATGTAATCATGTGTTTATTCAGCTAAATAATTTTAGAAGACTAGAAACACACTGCTAAACCAGTCATGGTGACACAAACTTGGAATCTTAGTATTTGGGAAGTGGACGCAGGATGGTCAGAAGCTCAAGATTATTCTTGGTTACATGAGAAGCTGTTTAAAAAAACAAAACTTTAGGGCTGGAGAGATGGCTCAGAGGTTAAGAGCACTTGGCTGTTCTTCCAAAGGTCCTGAGTTCAATTCCCAGTGACCACATGGTGGCTCATAACCATCTATTGTGAGATCTGGTGACCCCTTCTGGTGTGTAGGCATGCAGACAGAATGCTCTATAAATAATAATAAATAAAATTAAAAAAATATGAAATAATATGTAAAAAAACCCAAAAATTTAAAAAAAGGAATTGCTGAATAGGGCTTAGAAACTAAGAAGCTTCAGTGGGTATTTACTGAAGTTATATACAATTTTTTTTTAAATATTTTAGTGGGAGGGCCAGTAAGAAGGCACCAGCAGAGCCAAACCTGACAACTCGAGTTCAGTTCCAGGACTCACATAGTGAAGGGACAGAACTGACTTTGGAAAGTTGTTCTTTGACCTCCACACGAGTCTAGCAGCATGTGCACACATCTCCCAAAATAAATAAATAAAAATGAATACATTTTACTGAGTGTGATGGGATAAGCCTGTAATCCCACTGTTTGGGAGGTAGAGAATAAGTTCAGGATCTTCCTTGGCAACATAAGTTCCAGGCCACCCTGGGCTACATGAGACTGTCTCAGAACAACAAAACAAAACCCAAAAAACTCCTAGCACTCATGAGTCAGAGGCAAATAGAAGAAGGGATTTGGTGAAAGGTGTTTCTCGGCATTCCTAGCGTCACCAGTGTTTGGTTTACCCTTTCACAATTTGTGCATCTACATGAAATCCACATCAAAATTCCAACACGTATTTTTGTCATTTTTATACGAAAGGTTTTATGTTATACACAGTGTCCTGTATGTTGTGCGTGTTTGTGTGTGCATGTATTACATGGACATACAGAGGACAGAGGAAGATGTCAGACACCTTCCTCTGTGCCAGAGGTCTTCAACCTTCCTAATGCTGGGGCCCTTTAATACAGTTCCTCATGTTGTACTGACCCCAACCATAAAATTATTTTTGTTGCTACTTCATAACTGTAATTTTGCTACTGTTATGAATTGTAATGTAAGTATCTGTGTTTTCTCATGGTCTTAGGTGACCCCTGTAAAAGCATTATTCAACACCCCCAAGAGGTCATGACCCACAGGTTGAGAACCACTACTTTATGCCTTACTGTTCAGATGAAGTCTCTTGCAGAAATGAAAGCTCTTCATTTTGCTAGGTTGACTGGTCAGCAAGTTCTTGGAATCCTTCAGGCTGTCCCCCAATGCTGAGGTGACAGACACCTGTAGCTGTGCCTAGCTGTTTATATAGGGATTTGAACTTAGGTCCTCATTGCAGATCAAGCACTCCTAACCACTGAGTCCTTATTCTTTTTGTTTAACAGTACATCATACTAGAACAGAAAATGTCGTTAGCATTTTTATAATTGTATGGAATTTTATTAAGTGATATAACACATTATTTAGCCATCTACTGGTGAACATTTAAGTGGAATCTTTTGCTATTATAATTTTTCAAACTTAAAAAAATTATGTGTGTAAGTGTTTTGCCTGCTTGTACCATGTGTATGTACCTGATGCCCAAGGTGGACAGAGGAGGGTGTCAGATTTTCTGGAATTGGGAACTGACAGGTAGGTGCTGGGAACTGAATTTGGGTCCTCTAGAAGAATAGCTAGTGCTCTTAAGCACTGAGCCATCTCTCTACCCATAAATAATTTTTTAAAAGTTGGTTTATAAGTGTGTACATTTTCATGAAGAGGTCACTCACAGCTTCAACAGATTTTCAGAGAATTGCTAAAGAAAAAGGTGGGTTAAGGACTGTTTCATTCCTTTTTGAAAACAATGAAAGAATTTTGATTTAAAGCCAGAAATGCTTCTAAATTATACTTTATTTAATCTTGAGACTAGAACTTTTTAGTTTTTAGGACAATTCTTTTTGTTTTATTATAGGTAATGATTAAAGTAATGAGCTAGGTAAAGGCTGATAACTGTTGTAAGTTGGCAGGCTTGTTTTGTCTTAAAATTGAATTTCAAAAAAATTAGTAAATAAAAAAGTATATAGTATCTTTTTATCCTGCAGTCTCCCTGTACAAACATCCCCATCCAACACTTCCTGTTCACTTATGATTAACACACATTTTAAACATTTGTTTTCTGTGAAAAGCAAATAGGTCTGGTCTATTACTCAATTGTCAGACAACATCTGCTATGTGTATGTAGCCCAAATCGCTTTTAGGACTAGTGAATAATGAAACTATGGGGTTGTGTAAAAGGACAGGGATTTCTCTGGTCTATAAGGATTTGTTTCAGAATATATAAGGTGATTCATCCCTTTCTCTTTAATGATACACATGAACCTGCCCTTTTGTGTTGCACTAATGCAGGAACAGCGCACCTCACGCCTGCTTGTGTGTTTTCCAAAGTCATGTTGAGATTACCTCACCATCTATTACCACTGAAATGATTTAACACTGACTTGTTCAGGTTGAGCAGCAGGAATTCAGGTGTTATTTGTTTCCTCTCTAACTTCTGCTCCCTGACTTCCAGTTAATATGGAAGAGTTGCCCACCTTGAGTTCATTTATATGTGACTTTACTTGAGAATATGATATCCATTTTAATCACGTTTTATTAGATTAAGTTAATGAGTATTTGGCTCCTATTACTTTTTGAAGACATTTATTTGTTCTTATTAGTCTTGCAAAGCCAGACCAGGGAGTAAGGACAGTGTCCAGGAGAGGGTGGAAAGACAGGAAACGGGCCTTGTTGAGTGTTGGTGGGCTTTGGATGCGCTGTCAATGAGTGAGGATGCACTGAAGAATCCCAAAGAGGCCCTCACTTTGCACTTTAGAGACTCAGTGGGGTAATGTAGCACATGTGTTGGAAACCCCAGTTGTCTTTGAAAGATGGCAGACTGCACATATCAGACAAACTGGCAACATGGAACTGTGACTTCACATGCATTCCTGAGCTGGCTGGGAGACAGTGCTCATCGCACATGGAGCTCTCAAAACTGTAAAGTCCTGGAGCCCACACTGTTACCCCACAGCAGGCTCAAGGGATGCAGTGAAACCTGAGTGAGTGAGGAGGTTCTGTTTTGCTCTTCCTGGGGGTTGAGTTTAGCATGTGTGAGAAGCTAAGACTTCTGCATAGCTTTGGGGTTTTTCATTGGCTGTATTCTTTGTGAAAGGATTGGCAAACAAACAAAACAAAGAAAAAACTGCCCTCTGTCACAAAGAGAGAACAAAAAATACTGTTTTGATTTGCCTAGGCTTTTTGCAAAGAGGAAATTAAAGAAAAAAAGTTTTCCTGAGAGGCCAAAGCACAGGATACATAGCTTACTCACATTCGAGATCTGGTTTGGTTCAAATAGCCTTATGGTGAGAAATTGATATTAAAGAATGTCTCCAAGTGAGTGAACTATGCAAGTCACTTGGAGAAGCTAAAGCAAGACTGTAAGGAACACTTTCCTACGCCAGATGGCCCAGGGCTCTGCAGAAGGAGGACACTCTGCCATTGGTAAACTCAGAGTAGGAAATGATAGTATGAGCCATCAGGGTTCCACACAAGGGAGAGTCCATCAACAGAAAACAGGACTAGAGCTCCTTGAAGTATAGAGTGTTATTTCAAAAGATAAAATTTATGACTTAGGACTAAAGCTATTCCAGAGTTGACACCCCAGTGAATTAACATGGTTCAGGACTATAGCTATGTCAAAATTGATACCCCTCTAAGTGATCATGGTTCAGGACTAAGGAGAGTCCAGAATTGATTATCTTTACATAAAGATATCCAGAATTGAACACCTCAATAAATAAATAAGGCAAGAAATAGTTTGTAAAGATTTAAAAAATGACTGTAATGGAAACATAGTGAGGTTGAAAGCTCAGTAAGGCAAACAGTGGTTTACAGTAGATGAGTGTGTGAGGAAACGCCTCAGATTCAGATTAGAGTGAAGAAAAGCTAGGAAAGTGAACTCAAGAGATTGATCAGGAAACTCCAGGTGTATTTATCCAGGAGAAAGGCAGAAAATGAGGGAGTGTAAATCTGAAAATGTGATGACTTGAGATGATTTCAGAGTTAATAAAGACCCAAAATCTACGATTCATGAGGTCCAGTAAGAATTAGAAACACAAAGCCTCTATTTGGAATCTATCTAACTAGGCTCTCTTGTCTTGGAACGCATTGATTAAGCTAGGTTAGTTGGCCAGAAAGCTATGGGGATCTGCTGTCTCCATCTCCCCCATTGCTGGTATTAGAAATGCAGGCCACCGTTTACCAGGTAGAGTTCTGGGGTTAAACACAGGACCCCATGGCAAGTGTTTCACTAACTGAACTAACTCCTTAGCCCACATTTTGTTCATTTTAGCCCTAGATATAGAAAATGAACCCTAAATTGTTAAGCTGTTGTACTGACTATGTGGTATTGGAATCTAAACATATGAATGACTATTTTTCCCCCATCAGGATAACATCTTTAAGTTCTTTTGTGAATAATGCACATACGTGTCTATTTCCTGTTGTAGTTCCTTTGTGTTTCAGTTTTCTGGTCTATAAAAAGCCAACATTGCAAGCTGTACCAGGCTGCTTTAAGGTTAGGTAGACATTGTGTATAAAAGCACTTAGTCTAATGCCCAACATGTAAGCATTCAGTCAGTGTCAGTTTACTAGGTAGCTGGTTCTGACTGTGGATGAATCTGCCTCAGGTCCATGCATTATATTTCTTTTATACTCCATGAGGTCTGTAGCCAGAGCCTACCTTGAATTCTGTGCTCTCACTTAATTATTACTTTTTGACATTGGTAGAGGGGCTAGCTTTTCTGGGCATTTGTGTCCCTGTGCATAGATGGATATAATAATGGTAATGGCCCCTTAGGGGGGATTGCAAGGATTAAATAAGATATTCAATGTTAATGTTTAACAATGTGATACTTAAACAGTGAAACCAGTTTTTTAAAAAGGGAATAGAATATTCAGTGTTTTTATGGGATTCCTGGTATGCATGAGTGGGTCTTTGTGTCTTTGTCTGTTTCTTGGGCTCTTTTCCTTCTCATTCACATTCTTTTCCTTCTCTTAGAAGCCTGCTTATTTTCTAATGAGGGACAAAGGGATAGATCTGGACGAGAGGGGCCAGGGAGGAGCTGGAAGGAGTCAAGGGAGGGTAACTGTAATCAGGATATATTTTATGAGAAAAAAAATGTATTTTCAATAAAAGAAGGAAAAGGGAATAGGATATTAGCATAGTAAATGATTTGTTTTTGTTGTACACATGCATTTGACATGATCTGAAGAATAAGATAAAATAATGTTTCTTACTGTGGATTGTGCTTTAAGAAGTTTGAAAGCTATTGGCTAGGTACTATCTAGCAGTTCATAGTATTCTCAATAACGTTAGCTACTTTTTAAGAACCTTTTTATCTCCAACTGATACCTACCATAAAAATGTGTGTTGGTGGGTGGGTTGGGAATCTAGGGGTACAGGTTTCTTCGCATTTGTCAGGGAAAAATGGTTAGGGTTTATATGAAGTTCTTGGTGACTAGATTTGACCTAAAGTGCTGAGATCAGGCATGAGGTCTGGGGAGGGTAGCATGGTGTTTGTGGTGCTGTATTACCTGGCACACAGTAGGTTTTCAAGCATTTGTTGGATGAATGGGATAACGGTCTTTATTGGAGCCCAACCAGAATTTCTCTCCTTTAACCTGATGGAGTCATAGACTGAGATTTTTCTGTTTTGTTGAATTTCTGTTTCTTAAGCACTCATAAGACTTCTTATGTATGTTTATCTGCATTAATAACTTGATTATAGTGTTTAGAATGATGTGAGATGCTGATTGAGTTGTGACAGCTACCTGTGAAAGGAGAGAGAAGTGTATTCTTCATATGTACCCTCAGGCCACGGTTTTCTTTTTCGTATTAGTAGACTCAGCAGTATCTTACCTATTTGTACTTTTGCTGAGATCAGAAGGATTATGAGTGCGTACATGATTAGTAATACCATCTACTCACTACTAAAGTGTAACTTTTTTTGCACATTGAAAAGTATTATGGAAGAAAGATAGTATTGAAAAGTAGTGGCTCTGAATGAATTCTGTAGTATCTGTGAGGCTTTGGGCAAGCTGTTTAAAACTCTGCACCTGAACGTCTTCATTTCTAAATTTGAATAATGTTTACACTGGAGAGTGGGATGGATTAGATGAGATGGCACATGTTAGATGCTTAGAGTAAGCAAATGCCTAACATTAGCTTTTATTCTTTGTTTGTTAATGTATTCATTAATTATTGTGCCAAACACACAGTTATTAGGGATTCAAAGATGAGTAAATCACAAGTGTCTATGAAGAATGTTGGGGATTGTGCTGTGACAACAAGTATGAAGAATGGATTTACGAAGAGCAAAACCTAGATATGGAGAAACTTAGTAGTCATTTGCATTCAATACAGGAGAATTGGACAGTAAAAAAGCATAGTGAAGAACGTGATAACATTATATGCTATTGTTTTTGCATTTCAGAGACAACTGATGTTTCTGAGGATATATTTTTGCCAGACTGTTTTATTGTTCTAGTTAGCACTAACTGTCAAGCTGACTCAGACTAGAATTATCTGAGAGGAAAACATTGAGGAATTGCCTAGATCAGATTGGTCTTTGACATTTTTTTAACTTTTTATTTTGTATTAATCACAGGTTATGTACTTTGTATCCCAGCCATAGCCCCCTCCCTCATCTCCTCCTTATTCCCCCCATCCCTCCCTCATCTCCTCCCTGCCCCTTTCCAAGTCCACTGATAGGGGAGGACCTCCTCCCCTTCCATCTAACTCTAGCTTATCAGGTCTCTTCAGGACTGGCTGCAATGTCCTTTTCTGCAGCCTAGTAAGGCTGCTCCTCCCTCGGGGAGCGAGGGAGTCGAAGAGCCAGCCATTGAGTTCATGTCCAAAATAGTCCCTGTTCCCCTTACTAGGGTACCACTTGGATATTGAGCTACCATTTGCTACATTCAAGCAGGGGTTCTAGGTTATATCCATACATGGTCCTTGGTTGGAGAGACAGTCTCATGAAAGGCCCCTGTGCCCTGATATAGTTGGTCCTTGTAGAGCTCCTGTCCCTCTCAGGTCATACTAACTCCCCCCTCTTTCATATGATTCCCTGCACTCTGCCAAAGGGTTGGTTATGTGTCTTAATATTTGCTTTGATGCACTGCTAGGTGGAGTCTTTTCGAGGCCCTCTGTGGTAGGCTCTTGTCCTGCTGCTTGTTTACTCCTACATCCAAAGTCCATCCTATTTGTCTTTCTAAGTGAGGATTAATCCTCTTACCCCAGGTCCTCTTTCTTGTTTATCTTCTTTAGGTGTATAGATTTCTGCATTTTTATCTTATCTTATAGGTCTATATAAGTGAGTATATACCATGTGCATCTTTCTGCTTTTGGGATACCTCATTCAGGATGATCGTTTCCAGGTCCCACCATTTGCCTGCAAATTTCATGATTTCCTCCTTTTTAATTGCTGAGTAGTATTCCATTGTGTAAAAGTACCACAATTTCTGTATCCATTCCTTAACTGAGGGACATCTGGGTTGTTTCCAGGTTCTGGCTATTATGAAGATCTTTGACATTTTTGTGAGGGGTTGTTTGGTAATTAATTGATGCAGGAGGGCCCAGTTCCCTGTGGATGGCACCATCCCTAGGTGAGCTATATAAGAAAGAGCCAAGCATGAGTCTGGGAGTAAGCCAGAGAGCAAGCTAGCAAGCAAAGTTTCTCCATGATTTCTGCTGCAACTTCCTACCCTGACTTCCCTCAGTGATAGACTGTGCCCTGGAAGTGTAGGTCAAATAACTGCTCCCTCCCTAAGTTGATTTGGTCAGGCTGTTTTATCACAGCAGCAGAGAGGGCACTAGAGCACGTGTAAATATTGTGTAGCTTGTGTGCATACTAAGGTTTTTGTTTAACCACTTAAGTGTTTTGAATTTCAGAGTGGTCTGAGAAATTTCTACCACATCACGATTTTAATTACATTTCTCCTGTAGTGTGTAAAATTCAGTAACTGCATTTCTTGTACCTGTGATTCTCTCACAATGCAGATGTTCTGACAGAAATAAGTAGGCTTGTTAATATAGGATATGAAGGACTTGTCAGATTTAGGCTTTGTTCATTACAGACAGGAAAGTTTTTGGAGGTAGAAAAATTAGCATTTATGGAATTTACGTTGCCTATATGCTAAGGCTTTATGCTGCGTGTAATGGGGATTCCTACCATGGGTAAGGCATTGGACTAGGTTCCTTGAAAGGGTAGAGGTGAAAGCAAAGATGTAATAGAAGGAGGGATGCTGGGGGACAGCGATCTTTGCGCTTAGTACGCCTGTTTCATTCTGCTTTGGAAGAACAAATTCTAAGAAGCCTTAGGGGTGGCGGGGAGATGTGAATCCAAAGGACTGTGGGTTCTTTCCAGTGGGACTGGATGGCACTGCTGTAAAGACACAGAGAACTACTCCATCCCAGATTTGTGTTTTCAGTACAGCTCATTAGGTATTTCAAGTTTTGAGATCCTTAGTTCTCAGACTAAGTTCTCAGACTAAGTGTAGACTTAGTTTGAGAAAGCCAGACTCCCTAGTGACACTTTTCCTCCAGCAAGGCTACACCTACCTCCTAGTAGTGCCACTTCCTATGTGTCTAAAGAGCCAAATTGTATTCAGACCACCACACTTGGATACATGCCTGGAGATCATCGCTGTGATCTATTATATCCCTAGATAGTGAGGCAGATTCAAGCCTTTGTAGCATGTATGGTACATGCTAGTGCATTTATAGAATGCTTTGTCAGGGAGGTAATGTACTTCTCCCTGGGTTAGAAGAAGAGCTTTGGAAAGGTCTGGGTAAAGGAGCATCATAGAACAAAGGAGAGAAAGTGTATTTTAGGAAGAAGAAGCTGTGTGAAATCACATGTAGTTGAGGTATGACGTATTAGGAATAGTGATGTGGTGAGAGCTGTGGACAGGTACTATTTCAGGAAGTGTAGAAGATATACCTGTACTGGTAGGTTTGGGTTCCTGTTAAATAGATCTTGGAGGGCGCTAAAAGCCAGCACAAGTTACTCAGTAGGAGGATGATAGGGCCACATCTCTTTATACTGAACTAGAGAAGCAATGTTGTGGATAGATGGAAAGGCACAGAGTTTGAGAGACAGGGAAGCTGTTTGAATATGCACATAAGCTGTCTCGAGTAATACTGGAAGATTAGATGAGATAGCTATTCAGATAGAACCATTTAATGGTTAAAGAATCAAGCCAGCAAGGATGACTACTAGGGGTATGATCTAGGAAAAGGATACAATTGATCCCGGATTCTTTCTAACTTAAGAATCATTTGTTGATGATCATTGTCTTAATCAGTGACCTATTGCTCTGGCAATTGGGGCTGGCTCACACTCAGAGGGTTAGTTCATTACTGTCATGGTGGGGAGCATGGCAGCACACAGGCAGACCTGGTGCTGGAGAGAGAGCTGAGAGTTCTCCATCCACATCAGCAGTCAGCAGGGAGAGAAACCCTGAGCCTGGCTTGAGCATTTGATACCTCAAAGCCCACCCCTAGTGACACACCTTCTCCAGCAAGGCCAGACCGCCTAGTAGCGCCACTCTCCATGGGCCATTTTCATTCGGACCGCCACAATTGTAAATAAATCAAAGTCTGTTGTTCCATGGTGGTGACTGTGATGCTGTGGATGTGGTTTGTTGGCCCTGGATAAGAGCTCTGAGCCCCAAGCCCTTCATCTTGGCTGCCGCTGAGCCCTGTGCCTACGATTGATTCTGTGGCCTCTTTAATCATACCTTTCACTGATGATCCTTGCAGGTTGCCTAACAAGAAAATGGTACGTTTGGGGCCATTTTTAGATTCAGTGTGGAAGTCTTATTGCTTGACTATTTTTACGTCTGTTTTTGCAAGTCTGTTGACCTCTACTGTCACTCTCTGACATAGGAGTTGGCAAACCATGGCCAGTAGGTTAGGCCAGCTTCTCTCTTCCTTCTGCAAGTGTTGCCTGGCCTTCCCATTCCTGTTCTTTTCCTCTGTCACTCCTAAGTGTGGTACTTGGTTATAAAATTCATTTGGTAGTTGCTTGTTCTGTATGACTGTTATTCTCTCTTTAGGATCTTTTATTGATTGTCTTAGCTAATAAACCATATTAAAACTCTTTGTGGAAGATCCCATACCTTTTCTTTTTGTGTTTTCTCTTCCCACATCACTTTCCCTTTTCAATGCTCATTTCCACTTTAACCTCCTACTCTCTTGTGGCTCTTTCCATTGTACGCACACACACACACTCCTCCTATGTTAGCATTTTGATTTTCGTTTTCTCCTTTTGTGAATTCTGTTGTCTATTTTCTCCCTCTGCATGTCAATTATCTAGCATACTCTAACAATGGCTTTTCATCTTATTAAAACAACATCTTACATTAGAGGGTGTTTTAGTTATTGTCCAGCCCATTGACCTCTTATACTATACTCAATAAATGAATTTTTTAAATGCCCTTGTCTTAGTTTGAGTAACTGTTGCTATGATGAAACACCATGGCCAAGCAACTTGGGGAGGAAAGGGTTTATTATTACATTTCCATGTTGTTGTTCATCATCAAAGGAAGTCAGAACAGGGACACAAACAGGGCAGAACTAATTCTAAATAAGAAAATGTTTTACATCTGGACCCTATAGTGACATTTTCCCAATGAGATTCTCTTCTCTTAAATGACATTAGCGTGTGTCAACTTGTCAAAAACTAGCCAGGATAGCCCTTTATATAATAGTATGTTCTCTGGCTATACATAATTAGTCTAACCATTCTCTCCCTGTTTAGCATAGAGGTTATATATATTTTTAAACTTTATTGGTTCTTTATGAATTTCAAATCATGCATCCCACTCATCTTACACTCCCTTTGTACCCACCCTCCACCCACCCTTGCAGACTCCTCCCCAACAGAGAAGAAAAATCTCATTGTGGCCAGCTTTACTGTGCTGCCCAGGCGAGGTGCAGGGCCTGTCTTCCTGAGTACTGCAGCAGGGGAGGGTCAGGGCCAGTTTTCCCGCTCTGATACCTATTGAAGTTGTTTGTTTTTCATTTTATACTGAAAATCTTCTTTTAACTTTTAAATTATTTTCTTGCATGTGTGTGCCGGTGTGTGTGTGTGTGTGTGTGCATGTGTTGAAAGAAGGCAACTTGGGGAGTCAGCTCTTTCCTTCTATCATGTGGGCCTTGGGGGCTTAAACTCAGGCCATCATGTTTGATGGTAGGCATCTTTGCTATGCTATCTTGTGGGCCCTGAAAATAGTTTGCGTAAAAGTGTTTCTGTTCCAGCTTTTCTTAGATACATTCCTAGAAATCAAATTACTTTATCTAAGGTTAAAAACATCATGTAAGTTCTTGGTATGTGAGCCGTGAAATTTTTGATTTGTGATTAATGCTTTACCAGGGGATGGTTTAAAAATATAAACAGTGAAATTGAGAGTAATGGTAATTAGATGTGTTCAGTCTTATCCACTGGTGGGCAGTCTGCATACTTGATTTTAAATTTTACTAACTTTTTAGAAAAAAATTAAAAATATTTATTTAATGTATATGAGTGTTTTGCTCACATGTATATATGTGCACTGTGTGCATACCTAGTACCTGTGGGGGTCAGAAGAGGAATCAGATCCCCTGAAAGGAGTTATAGTCAGGATGAACTGCTGTGTGAGTGCTGGGAATCAAACCCATATCCTGCAGAGGAACAAGTGCTCTCAATGTCCTTAGTTCTTAACATTTTCTCCTTATACTCTCTCTCCTTACTAGGTAAGCACTCTCAGATTGCCTACTATAATTGCTCCTTGAGTGAGTAGGTGGGCAGCATGGTAGTTTACTAGAGCTGACACGTGGCTTTCGTTCACACTCTTAGAAGGAGTTACCCAGAGAATAGTAGCTAATTTGTATTTTCTTCATGGTACTGGAGATTGAATCCACTGCCTCACATGTAGTATGTAAGTGCTGTAACTCAATAGTGTGTGTGGGGGGGGATCATGTGGTTTGGTTTCAGCACACATTTATTGGCTTACTCCTGTTTCTCCTTTCATGCTACACAGGGTGTGCTTAATTTAACATTAGAATTTCTTCTTTTGGTTGGCTGGATATGGTGGCCAGTACCTTCTTCTCATACTCAGAGACTGATGCAGGAGGATTATGTGTTCAGGGAACATGGTGAGACTATCTCAACAGATTTTTTTTCTCATATATTCCATTTGACAGTCTTGTTCTGAGGTTTGGTGAATAAGCACGTACTTACATGTTAAGTTGAGACTATCATAGTTACTCTTGTTTCCTGTGCATCTCTGTACACTTAATGTTTTGAAGAGGTACATTATTTCCTTTTCTCTTCATGGACATTTCCCAAGACCCCCAGTGCATGTTGGCAGCAGTAGATAGGACCAAACCCTGTATCTGCTGATTTTTCCTATGCACACATTTAACTTTTCTAAGCTACCTAGTTCCAGTGCTGTGTTCTGCTGCCCATTGTCAGCTGTAATGTTTTCTCATCTGAGCTTCAGTATGCACAAGACTTTTTTTCCCCTGTCTTTACTATCAAGGTTTTAATCATTTAAAATGTATGTACTTTAATTAAAATGTTTAAATGTATGTACTTTTGTGTGTAACAGCCTGTATGTGGAATCAGAGGACAACTTTTGGGAGTCATCTCTCTCTGTGTGAGTTTCTGGGATCAAATGATACCATCAGGCTTGGCTATTAGTTCCTTTACCTTGTGAGCCACCTCAGTGGCACCGCGTTAGCCTTTTTAGAGAGTATTTCCTTTCAGTTTTTCCCATGGGCATACTAGGCTTGTTTCTTCCTTCTTCTTCCTCTCTTATTCTTAGGGCCTGTGTCTCTGTTACTACATTCACTCAATAATAATAGCTTCAACTTCATGTCCTTCCATCCGTATCATCACTCTTTTTTTTATACTTTGATTTTTAATTTATTACAATTTATTCATTTGTATTCTAGCTGTAGCCCCTTCTCTTATTCCCTCCCAATCCTGCCCCCGCCTCCCTCATCTCATCCCATGACCTCCTCAAGTCCACTGATAGGGGAGGTCCTTCTCCCCTTCCATCTGACCATAGCCTATCGGGTCTCATCAGGACTGGCTACATTTTCTTCCTCTGTGGCCTGGTAAGGCTGCTCTCCCCCTTAGGGGAAGGTAATCAAAGAGCCAGCCACTGAGTTTCTGTATCATCATTCTTAGGAGGAGTTTCATGCCACTTTACCCATGCCCCTTAGATGCAGAAATGTATTGTTTTGTGTCTAGAACTAATCCTCAGGCTCTGGTAGTGCCCTTTGGCCTCCTCAGCACTTGCTTCCATCCCCATCACCTCCACTCAGCATTGCTTTGCATTGCTGTCCTCTGCATCCTGTATCCCACCCTATCTCAGAGTTTACGTGTAGCTTTCTTGTCTTTGCCAGTATGTTTTCTTGATACCCGCCATAACACACCTCTTCCAGGGGACCTGGTCTTCTTTTTTATTATGGCAACCCCTGTTCGTCCTTTCTTCTTCCTTCAGATTTATTTGTGTATCTACATTTGCCTTCTGCTGTACATCATCTCATAATTTGAAAAAATAATTTGGTCTCATTTGTGCTTTTATCACGAAATCATGTTTTTCTTACAGTGCTTATGAAGTATGTAGACTTTAAATTCTTCTAGCTACAGTGGAACAGATTGTAGCAGACAAAAACTCCTGCTGAGAATAACTAGAAGAGCCTTATTTAAAAAAAAAAAATTCCACATGAACGCACTGTAAGGTTGCCAAGGCAGCCAGAGCTTCAGACATTGTGGATTCTTGGCGAGGGGAAGAAGCAGCTAGTAAGAAGCAGAGTCAGACGTGCTGTCCTCATGAGCCTGAGGAGATAAAAAGTACAGCTCGGTGTGCCAGGCAGCCAGACCTGAGAGGCCAGGACCCTAGCACATCCTCCCACCCCCTGCTGGCCCTTGGGGCATTTGCTGGGTAAAGTGGGTAGGGTAAACTGCTGGGGAGCCTTACAGAAGCCACCAAGAAGCAGGAGAGGTCTTTTAGCTTTCCTTCAGTGCTGAGGAAGAAAATGGCCAGGAGCTTCTGAGGAAGACGGGTGTGGTGAAGGCCTGGGGTCCTGGTTGGACCCTGTGGGGTGGGTAAAGGGCATAGTAAAGTTTACAAACCAGAGACTACAGCAGTTTTGAGTCTGTTCACGTCCTTCTGAGGTTGTGGGTTTGTTCCTTTCGTTCTGACTGGTGTCAGGGGAACATGGTTAGCCCTCGGTAGGGAGATGCTTTTATCCAGAGCTGCTGCTTTTCAGGCACAGTGGATGACATCTTACCCAAAAATCACAGGCCAACTAAGAAGCTAGGATAAAAACAGACATTGTAGAACAACTGTTGGAGAAATGGCCTCCCACTTATTTAGCAGTTTGTTTTGTCAGTCTCAATGTGGGGGTGTTCAGATTGTCGTCTTCAGTGTTGTGAGGGATCTGCAGAGGACATTCTTGTACATAGGTCTTTACACACAAAAATATCTTTAAGATACAGTGTCCTCGCAGTAAGATACTGCTACCCCAGTCTCTGTGAGTTCGTGTGTGGGTTAATCATATCAGTTTAGAGGACATTGTTTTCTTGGAGTCCTCCATTTCCTCTGGCTCTTACACTCTTTCTGACTCCTCTTCTTTGGGATTTCCTGAGCCCTGAGAAGAGGGACTTGATAGAGACATCCCATTTAGGGCTGAGTGTTCCAAGGTCTCACGTTCTCAGCAGTGTGGTCTCTGTGTTTGTTCCTATTTGCTGCAGGAGGAAGCCTCTGTTAATGGTTGAGCAAGGCAGTAGTATTGGGTTTTACTCTTGCCTAGGTCCTGGCGTATCTACTTTTAGAAATTTGGGCATCTAGTCAGTGCCGAGTATGGGCTCCATCCCGTGGAACTGGCCGTCAGTCAAATTAGATACGGGTTGGCCACTCCCACAAGGTTTATGCCACCATTGCCCTAGTGTATGTCGTAAGTAGGACACCATTACAGATCAG
The DNA here is from genome assembly GCA_028658305.1 of Pachyuromys duprasi. Lineage (NCBI taxonomy): Eukaryota > Metazoa > Chordata > Mammalia > Rodentia > Muridae > Pachyuromys > Pachyuromys duprasi. The sequence continues at coordinate 73,239,449 of CM053758.1, read as the reverse complement.
AAGGCTTGTGGATGGATTGGAGTTCATTTCTCTTTTGGTAGTGTGCAGAGTGCCTTCCTGTACCGTAGGCATGAGCTCGACTTCTCCATGTTTAATGTGTTGTGTGGGTGTTATCTTCAACATTGGGGCCTTGCTGTCAGCTTGTGGAGAGCAACCTATAGACTTAGCAATAGCCTGGGTTGTTTGGGGGTTCATGTGGGACCCTTTTGGCCAACAACTCAATTAGCTGTAATTCAATCTGGTCCTGGAAGCTTCATTTACTGACAAGAAATGGCCAATTAGGGCACTGTCTCCCCCATTATTTGGCAATTTCATTTAGATTGCTTTCATATAGGTTTATTTTAAGAAGTTTCTATTATTATTAGGTTTTTATACTAGCCTAGGGCCCGCATGGGTCTGCACCAGTTGGGGTCCTGAGTTAAAACGGGAAGTAGACACATGCCACCTTCCATAACTCAGAAGCTATCTCCAGTTGATAGCCACTGGCAAATGCAAATTTAGTTTCCTCAGAGGGAGTCTCACTGAGGAAAACGATTCTTAAAGAGTGATGGACAACAGAAAGTGAACTCAACAGCATCTTTGGACATACCTTGTCAAAGGTCTTGCCTTTTTAATTACATTTTTAAATTAAATTTATTTTACTTTATTATTATTGTTGTTGTTTTCAAGGTGGGGTTTCTTTTTGTAGCTCTGACTGTCCTGGAACTCACTCTGTAGACCAGGATGACCTCAAACTCAGAGTTCCTCTCATCTCTGCCTCCTAAGTGCTGGGATTAAAGGTATGCACCACCACCACTTGGTGCAATCTTATTGGTTTTTTATTTATATATGTATTTTCTCTCCTTTTTATCTGATAGGTCCTTTGTGTATATATTATGGCTTCAGTTTAGTGTTTTTATGGGTTTCCAGAGAATGCAAACAAATGGGTCTCTGTTTCCTGTATCTTCTCTTGAGCCCTTTCCCTTCTGTTTGTTTTGTTTAATTCTGATATATTAGTTTTTTATTTTGTTTTATTATTATTCCATAGAAGCTTGTTTGTTTTCTAATGAGAGACAGAAAGGGTGTGGGTTCCAGTTGGAAGGGGAGATAGGGAGGAGCTGGGAGGGGTAGAGGGAAACCATAATCAGGATATATAATGGGAGAGAGTATTTGTATTTTCAGTTAAAAGAAAGATACCATCCTTACCATCTCTTGTCTGAACCAAACTTTGTGATATTTGCCAATCTGCTACATTAAAGTATTTTGTTTTAATGATTTTTATATTTTGTATAACCCATACTGTAATTTCCTTTGCTTTGTTGTGTGTGTGTGTGTGTGTGTGTGTGTTTTAGTGTGGGAGAGCACAGACTCTGAAGCCAGATTACTTGGGTTTCAATCATTGTTTTCTTGCAGCCCTGGGGCGTTAATAGTTTGTTGGCTACTATTAACGATGGTTTAATTTTAACCCAGCACAAGGTGAGTAAGGAGAGTGATGAGAAGAGCAAGAGTAGAAGGTTGAGAGCATTTCAGGCAAAGATGTGGAGCAGAACATAGTTTGTCCAGGAGCCATAAACTGTTGATGTAAGGAAGGAACGAGGCGATGTAGACTGTGGAGTGGAGGTGGCAGAGACTGCATCCCATGGCGGTCTCTTACATTGCATGGACATGTAAGTGGTACAGAACCAACTCTGGTGGTCATAGACAATTATCCTTTTATGTCTGAAGAGGATGAAAATACTCCCTAGTTAAAACATTTTCCAGTACATATTAATCTATGTTTTTGCATGGTGGTAAATAACTCTCCAAACACTTTTATAGCCTACAGCCCTTAGAATTCATTGTTTTGTATCATGTCTGTAGTTTTAAGATGTGGTTGTACTGTTATAAAATTACAAATGAAGAAATTCATGCCAAGAGAAATTTAAAAAAAAACATTGTCTTATGGACAAATAGAATATTCACGTTAAAATCAAAGATTATAGGTCTTAAGACTCAAAGAATCTAAAATTTTCTTTTATTCTTTACATTCATAAGAAATTAACCTTTTTGAATGGGGATACCGAGGCATGTCCAGGGACTAGAGGACAGCTGACATTGGCCTTTGGGGTTGGTAAGCTAGCATCTTTCAGTATCGTAGAGTGGAGTTCTTTTTTTTTTAAATACTGCATTGAAGGTCTAGAGAGATGGTTCAGTGGTTAAGAGCACTGGCCTCTCGTGCAGAGTTGAGCCCCCACTCGGCAGCTCATGACTGTCAGTAACTCCAGTTCCAGGGAATCCAATGCCCTCTTCTGGCATCCACAGGTACCAGCTTGGTACACTGATACACATGCAGACAAAACACCCCTACATAGTAAATAAAAATCTTAAAAGTCATACACGGAGTATTTTGGCAGTGACACTGGGCGTGGTGCAGGCAGCAAAATGTCTGCCTGGTAGTTGATTTGTTTTTATTACCAGCTCACAGTCAGCCTGCCTGAGGGGTCCCCTTGAAGAAGGACCTTCAAGGATGGTTTTCTGTTCTTAAGTTTACATTAGACTGAAGCAAGTCTGTGTGTAGGTCATTGATACACAGCTATGTATCATCCTTAAGACATCTTGTCCCTTGGGAGTTTCTTTTCCTGGTATGTACAATGGTCAGAGTCAGAGGGCAGGCACCAGGAAATTCTGTAGCTCCTGGATTCCTTTATGAATGGGGATATTCTGTGGTCTCATGCATCCAAAGCTGTGTCCAGCACTTCTTTCTGTAAGGGAAGGAAGTGTGATTGGTTCTTCTTGTGCTACTGAGACATTTGGGAGTCACTGAACAGTTGGTGGATGCTTTTCTAAATAGACATCTTTAAACAACTAAGCAACAAAGCCCCATGGGGAATGGTAGTGGTGTTTTTTTTTTTTTTTTTTAAACTAGCTACTCTTGACAAGAGAGGGTTGTATTGCTTTTCCTGTTGGCCTGGACATCTTATTCCTCTGTTTATAGTAGTGTTGTTGGCATTTTCAACCTCAAGTTCCTCTTTTGGGGTGGTAGAAGCTGACATATAATTCTAAGCAGGTTAGGGAATGTGGAAAAATTATGTGAAATCTCACATCAGCAGATGCAAACCATCTTACAAATTCTGGAATGGAATGGTTCATACTAACTGATGATGTTATGTGTCCACTACATAGTCTCCATTCAACTGTGAAACAATGATTTGAAAGAGGAGCTTTTGGACCAGCAAGATGGGTCAGCAGGCAAGGTGCACACTGTCAGCCCTGACCACTTGACCTCAATCCTTGTGATCCCCATGTGGAAGAGTGCTGACTCCGTAGGCTGTTCTTTAACCTCCACATGCACACAGCACCCCACATGTCCTCTCCGTGCTCTACCTCATAAGTTAGCAAGCAATGAAAGATTTAAAAGGGGAGATTTTGGGGTTTTGGCCTTTGCTTTGTCCATTTTCTTTATATTCATCCAGGCAAATTTAAATAGCACACTTCATAGAGTTTCAGAGACATTGTTTTGATGTTATAACTACTCTAAGCCAAATAGCATTTTACCTATAAGATTGAACTGTAGTGAAGTTTAACAGAATTTAGACCAATATTGACTAGGAAACAAGAGTGAATTAAAAGTTGATACTGAATCAACAACTATAGATGTGTCTATTGCCATTATTTCTCAGATATAAATTGGGACTTAAAGAATTTTTAAAGCTAGGCATTTAGTAATGTTCATTTTTAATACCAGCATTCAGAAAGCTGAGGCAGGAAGATCCTGAGGTTAGCCTGGGCTGTACTGTATGTGTGCATGTGCTTACACCACCCACAACCTCAGTTACTCACTAGGAGCACTTATAGGACCCAGCATGTATTTGACCTCATAGCTGTGCTCCAGGGCAGTGAAATAATACTGAGCAAAATAAACAGGAAACATTTTTGTAAGACACAGTCTGGAGGAAATTAGGTTCAGCCTTCCTGAATTTCTCTCAGTGGAGACATGCAAGATGTGTATTTTTTTTCCCCCAGCAAAGCAATGTTGCTAACCCGGAACTTGATGGAGGCTTATTGCCTAGAACTCTTACAGTGAATGGATCACATAGACTTTCTGCTAAGCAAGTACCAAGATTTTGTACTCACAGCAAGTAAGCAGTGTGTCTAGAATCAGTGAGGAGCTGTGAACAAACCATTCTTACCAGTAAGTCAGGGAGGGTGGGAGACTGCCTGACATCCAAGTTCAAGGCATCAGCCGGAGGTTAACTTGTTAGGCAAGCCTTTATGACAGGCAGTTAAATCTGCAATGTCTTTTGGACAGTGTATGCTTTGTATCTATGCAATATTTAGTATATAGTGTATGCTCATTAACTGTTACATGTTTTTATTGTAAAGCTTTCATTTTGTATTTTTGAGACAGCATCTTATTGCATAGCCCAGGCTAACCTTGAACTTAGTATGTAATCTGGGCTGGATTGGAATTCACGAAGATCCTTCTCCTTCAGTTTCCAGAGTACTGTGGTTACAGGTATATGCTACACTGATGTGTCTAGTGTAAGGATTCTTCGTTGACTGCTAACACTATTTGTAATTATGTTATGCTTTCCTGTGAGGTAGACTAGTTCTTAAAATAGCATGCTTTGTGGGGGTTCCCTGTAGGCTTCACAGCTGCTAGGGAAATGGTCCAGGTGAGGGAAGAATGAAACTCAACTCAGTCCCACTGAACTGAGATTGGCCCAGACTCTTGAAGTTTGGCTCAGTTACAATCTATAAACTTTGAGAGTCTGACACCAAATGCTTTATTTTAGCTATATTTAAGCATTGCATGATTTTGGAAAAAGTTTTTTGATAACAATTAGCACAGTCCCATGAGTATAACAGAACTCAAGACATGTTTACATTAAAATTCTCTACAAAGTACATCTATCTGGCTTCTAGGTACTCTTGACTCAGAGATAGTGCCCAAGATTTAGGGACTAGGGAGAATGACTGAGATAAACAGAATGGCTGTGGGTGTCAGGATTGGCCTGGCCCCAAGATAACACACAAGTCACTTAGGCTGTTATAAAGCGCAAATGACATCGTCAGCTAAAGATAGGTTTATAGCCTCGAAGCAATACTCAAGATTGAGGAGGAAAATTTTGGGAGATATGGGCAGAGCCTGTCTCAAAAAACAGCAAAGGATCACCAGGTTGTAAACTGCATCCTTTCCCAACACCGCAGGAGTACAGGTCAAGTTTTCCCTTGAAGAAACAAGCCTGCATGTTTCCCTTTTCCTTCTTCTGCTGGCTGGTCTGTGTGCACAGAGATCTTTTTACCTCTATAATGCTTTCTTTCCTTCCTTTCCTTTCCTATTCCTTTCCTTTCTCCTTTCCTTTCTCTTTTCCTTTTTCCTTTCCTTTCTCTTTTCCTTTTTTCTTTCCTTTCTTTCATTGAGACAGGGTTTCTCTGTGTGGCCTTGGCTGTCCTGCTTTCACTTTGTAGACCAGGCTGGCCTCGAACTCACAAAGATCCACCTGCCTCTGTCTCCCCGAGTGCTGGGATTACAGGCATGTGCCACTGTTTCCATCTCTCTACAGTGCTTTTTAAAAAAATATATAGATGGTGATTATTTTATTATTATTATTGATGTAGGATTTTATTATGTAACCCAGGCTGGCCTCAGACCTACTTTTCTCTTACGCTTTACAATGTTAAGATTACAGGCAAGGGCTGTCATGCTTGGTTTAGCATTGTAGATTTTTAGAGCAAAAACACACTCGATATTAAGATGATTTGTCAGTCCTTATGTTAGTGAATATATGATGGCACCCTACTCTTCTGATTTCAAACAAGTCATAGGCATTGTAAGATATAAGCCAGATCATAATAATTGTGATCTAATTGCCTATGAAATAGTGTGGCCAGTGTTTTGATTTGTATTTGATAGATGAGGAGACTGGGGCAATGAAAACCTTTGATGTTTCTAAATACTTTCTAAACCTGATATTATGTCTTTTGCATGCCCGCAGGGTTTGCTTAGCATTTGCTGAGTTCCTGCTTAGCCTTATCTGACTTTCTTAATGACTGCTCCAAAGTGAATTTAGCTTTTTGTGGAATATACATATAAAACAGCTAGATCTGTGAGGTTGGTTTTTTTTTGTAAGTTTAACTTGCAAATAAAAGCAAATTATTTTAAAAAGCATTATACCACTAATACCAGCTATAATCTTATGTTTAATAAGTTGTATGCTATTCTGAAATAATTTGCAAACTGTTTAACTCCTTATACTCATTTGATCTTTATAGCCTATAGTGAATAATACCATTAAGTAGAATTATATTTACTGTTATTCTGATTTTATAGAAGAGGGAATTGATCCTAAGTTATCTGAGGCTCTTATTCTTGCCTAGGAACCAATTTTAAATTTTAGACTATTTACAATATAAAGATATTTACTCTTGAGATTTGAAAAGTTTACTCATTTTTGAAGTTAGTATATACTAGTTATACAAAATAATAGAATTCACTATGTGCTAAATAGCCAGCAAGAGCTGTTTTAGACAGAATTCCCTAAGTTGTTATTTCTACCCATCTATTACCAAAGTGTTTTTATTCTTTTGTGTTGGATAGTAGTCTTATTTATAAGCCTGGATAAGATTATATTCCTTAGGTTGTGCCTCAAAAATGAACCTAAGAAGATTGGTATGGTTTGTATCAGAAGGAACTATGATAAAGTTGATTATGTTTTGGTCCCAAGGTCTTTCAAATATGAATCAAAATGCAGAAGCCATAAAAGAACAGTTTGAGGTTAGGCATGGCAGTGCCCACCTTTAGTCCTAATTCCAGCACTTGGGAAGCTGAGGCAGGTGGAACTTCAAGTTCCTGACAAAGAACCATCATGAAAGAAAGAAAGGAAAGGAAAGAAGGAAGGAACAAAGAAGACCCATCATAAGCAGAGCCCACATAAACAGTAAGACAGGAGAAATTGCTTTTCATATGGTCTGACTTATTCAGTGGTCTTTAACAGGTCAGGAAGATGAGCTTATGTAAGCAATACAGGAACCAGATCTCAAAAGAGATGTGACTGCTCTTAGCCCCGTGGAAAGTCCTCGGTGTTTCTCATGAAATATGTATAGGAATGTCAGTGTTGCCAGCACTGGGAGGTGTGCTGAACAGATGGCAGCTTCATGCTGAGCTGGTGGGACCAGAACCCAGTGTAGTTTGGGGAAGGTGGGCTTATTATCTGTTAAAAAAGCATACTCATTGGCTCAACATTCACTTGCCAGCAGTTTGGCCTGTGAATAAGCAAGTAGCTGTGCAAAGGAGTATATATGTAAGAGTAGTTATTGTAGTGTTAACAGTCACTGTAGATTGAAGCTCAGTGTGGACCTACATTTAGGTCCTTTCTTCTTTTTTTAATCTTTCTCTCTCTTCTTGGTTTTACTAGCTCGTGGTTTACTGTTTATTTCAGAGTACTATATGAAAAATAGAAACAGCTAAAGTTGTAATAAGCAGAAATCTACATTTCTGCTTATTACAGAAAAGAAATTCCATGAGGAAGAATATTGGGTAACAGTTGGCACTTGCATAGCTAGAAAGCTCAACTTGGAAAATGGCAGCCAGTGTTAAAGACGAAAGTCTGTACAGTATGTATTCTTTGAAACTGGAATGTCTTAGTAATGTAGTAAAATATGAATATTTTAACTGTTTCATGTTTTCTTTTAAGTAATACATACTTTATTCATTGGGTTGATACACATACTTGTAAATATGATTAAATATAATCTTGCATATTTTCACTAACTTTTTGGTTTGTCCAATATATTTTTAATTATGGCATATTAAATTTCATATTTAAAATTAATATTTATAATTTTATATAATTTCTCCTTAAAATTTTACTTGTTCACTATGTTGTATATTCATACAGGTTTATGACTGTTACCTTTTTAATGAGTATTTTATGTTTTTAGATAAGAAAGGAAGTATGCCAGTAAGTATAATTAAGTAAATATACTAGTTTCCTTTCTGTCCTTGTGATAAAATACTGGCCCAAACAAGTTAAGGTAGAAAGGAATTATTTCAAAAGCCTGCAGATTATGGGCCATCACTGAGAAGTGAAGGCAAGAACTCAAGCAGGGGCTTGAAGCAGAAGCCATGAGGAATGCTGCTTGCTGGCTCAAGTACAAAGTCATGCTTAGCTTCCGTGTGTGGGCCAGGGCCACCTGCTCAGGGACCGGTGCTTCCCTTAGTGGACTGGGCCCTCCTGCATCAATTAACATTCAAGACCGTCTCCCACAGGTCAGCCTGAAATGGGCAGTCCTTCAATTGAGACTGCGCAGGTGACTCTACGCTGTGTCCAGTTGACAGTTGACGAGTTTGTCAAGGGGGTAGTGATTGGCCTTAATTTTGGAAGCTCTCTTTATATCCCATTAAAGTTTTTCTTCCAACTTTGTCGTGCATTCATGGTGCTGTGGTAAACAGACCATTTAGACCCACAGTTGTCTACCTAAGGTGTAGCATGGTTACAAGGCCTACTGTAATGTTTCTGTGAAAGTTTCTCTGAATAATATGTGAAGTAGCTTACTTGTAATAGGTTTTCAGTATGTGCATTTAAAGTACCTTTTTAAAAAGGGGTTATTTTCTGTGATGAGTGTTTGGTCTGCAGGTATTTATGCATATAACATGCATGACTGGTACCTGTAGAGGTCAGAACACAGGGTTGGATCCCCTGAACTGTAGTTACAGATAGCTGTGAGCCACTGTGTGGGTTCTGGGAACTGAACCCAGGTACTTTTAAAAAATGAGTTTTTCTTTGCTTTGTATGGGTTTGCTTCTAAGTAGAATGTGCTTTGGGATATGACAGAGATAATCATCAGGAGTTGAAGTGGCTGAAGGTGGTAGATTGTTTGTCTTCCAAAACTGAGGGTGGAGTGTTTTGTTGCTGTGTGGGAGAACTTTAAAGTCCCTGTTTCTGTATCTTTATAAGGCCTACTGTTTCTAAGTATGTTCTTAAATCTTCAGTATTTTTTTTTTAATATTTGAGACAACTGAAAAAGGACAAAAGGCTTTGAGGAACTTAGTTTTTCTAGAACCAATATTGGGAGGTAAACTTATCTATAAATTGTAAAATTATTGCTATAGGTAGAAACTAAATAAGTATATACTTCTCTACCCTTTTCAAAAATAGATTCTTGCTGTGTAGTCTAGGCTATTCTTAAATTTATAGCAGTCCTGCTTTTGGAATTAACAGGCATGAACCAGTATATATGATATATCATATCTTTTATTCCTGTTCTAGATTATTTTTATTGTCCATTTATATAACTGCAATATACTTTATGCACCTTATAGACCTTATGTCTTTGATTTAGGACTATATACAGAAAGGAGAGAAGATGGACTTTTAGATGGGAAAACAGCATACAAATTTTAATGTATATGGTTTCTGTTTTGTGGTTAATTAGCCAAAGGTTGAGCAGTGTAGTGATTTTTTATAGTGTAGTTACTTGAGCACCTTTTCAAAGTGTTGGGAAGTAGTGACTTTCTTCCATAGGTTTGTGAGAGCCACTGAAGGCTTTGAAGGTTAAAGAAAGTAGATTACATGCTGGAAAAAAAATACACACACACACGCACACGAGTGTGTGCGTGCGTGTGTGCAGGCATGTGTGTTTGCATGTGATATGTGACACTGGCTTTAAATACAATTTTCTTTGGCCTTTTGGCATGTTTATCAACGAGCTTTTCCTGACCACTCTGTACAAAGTGTACTTTCTCTTCCACCCTACATTAATTTACTACTACTACTCATAATATATTCTTGCTTGTTTACTTATTTTCTGCTTTTCCACAAGATTGTAATTCCATAGCACAAGGACTGTATATGTTCATATTTATTCTAGTGCTTAGAAAAGTCCTTATTATAACCTTTAGTAAGTGTTGATTAAAGTAATTAATGATTATTAATTTTCAAATTAAGATAACCATAATTCGATCCAGGCATGAAAACACAAGCCTTTAATCCCAGTGCTAGGGAAGCAGAGGCAGGCAGATTTCTGCATATTCAAAGCCAGCTTGGTCTACATAATGAGTTCCAGGACAGCCATGTGAGACACTGTATTTAAAAAAGAAAAGCATAACCATAATTTTTATGTGATTTATAATGGGGCAGTCAGCGGTAGGACATTGTCATGGTTCCTTCCTACAAAACTATTAAAAAGGATTTTCCTTTTTCTCCAGAGTTTATATTCAGAGCACCAATCAAGTTAAGCAAGCCTGGAGAACTTCGTGAGGAATATGAATGCCTGAGAAAGGTACAGTTGTACATATTAACATGACATTTATTTTCTTAAAGTTAATTGAAATATTAAAAAATACTTACTTTTAATTCACTGGGTCTTTAAAAATCACAATTCATAGCCTGTCTTTCTTCATACCGTTTTATAACAGCCTGGATAGATTCACAGTTACACTAGACATAAACATAGGTAAGAACCTTTTGAGTTGTCTTTTCACAGGTGGAAGTGTAGCTGACAGGCCTATCACACTCCCCAGAGAGAGGCATTCTCCACACGTAGCCAGGCCCTTGCTAATTACTGCTTGTGTAACTTTTTCTTGCAAGCACTTCTAGTTACTTGAGGGTGCTGTGATTTTTATAGCTTCTATTTTAGTAAGTACTCCAGGAGAATTGTTATGGAGGCCTCAGGGCATATGAAATAATCTCGTAATTATAAAATATTTACTATTGAAAAGTCTTTTAACCATGTTATCATAATCTTTTTTTTTTTTTTTTCAATATTGGACATTGAACTTAGGGCATGGTAGATGTACTCTGCCACTGAGCTCTGGCCCCAGTCTGTAGCTGTTACTTTTTTAATTCTTTAATTTCAATGAGTTTGTTGAAGATTGGCCTGTAGACATTTGATGTAAACGGCCATCCTAGTCCTCCGCTGCACTACCACCGTGATGATTCCGTATGTGGGCATTTGCTTCATAAAGGTGAATGCTCTGCTTAGTCAGAACCAGACATTGTCATAGAGCAGAGGCAGATGTAGGAATTAGAAATGCCTGGAAGAATAGCTCAAGGAAGAAGGCGGTTATTTTGACTGGCAGTATGGAGGGCTACAGTCACTCTTAGTGGGAGGGGCATGGCTGCAGGTGGCCCTATGGTGACAGAAGCATGGGGGCAGGTGCTTGCTCATATTTTTACAAGTGAGACAGGAAGTAAGGCTGGTTAGACACCACAGCAGCCCACTTCTTCATCCAGGCATGTGTACACACACAAGCAGCAATACATCTTCAATGTAAATGATGGTTTGTTTTTATTACTCATATTGTTATTGAGCACCTGGTGTGAGTCACTGGGGATACTCATCAGAATTTAAAATTTTAATGTCACAAACCTCTGCTGCTAGGGAGCCCAGGAAGCATAGCATTTTAGCAGGTGTGCTAATTTCCTGAGTAAAATCAGAATTTCCTTAGTAGGGAAAGCATGGTTACTAGCTGGGAACTTGCAGTGTCTGTTCCATATAATGGAAATGAGACCAATATTAGAATACTTTTTGGAGTAAGCAATGTTAAGTTAAACCACAGTTAAACTTTTGCTAAAAGTTTAGTAGAAAGGGTATAGTAGATTTGAAGATATATATAAGAAAGTCATTAGCGTTTACATGTTGTTTTGTTTTTGAAATACAAGTCTTATTATATACCGCGGGTTGGTCTTGTACTCAGTTTTTCAGCCTTCCAAGAAGGTGACTATAGATATGTGGCACTGGGCCCAACTAGTTATGGCTTTAGGTTGTGGATCTAGGTTTATTTAAGAAGGGACTTGAAAGCATAACGGGCAGTGAAAAAACATGAGAAAGAACTGTGCAAGTTAAGGTCGCTAGCGTAGGGGTGGAGTTGAAAAGCTGGGGTGTGGTGATCTAAAGGCTCAAAGGGAAGGTGATTTCAGAACCCATTGAAACTTGCTCTCTCCCCTCCTTTCCCCTTCCTCCCCTCTTCCCTCTTCCCTCACTCCCTCACCCCCTCCTCTGTCTGGGTGTGTGTGTCTTATATAAAAATTATGTGTTTGTGCCTATGTGCGGGTAAGTGCATATAAATGTAGGTGCCTGCAGAGACCAGACCTCAGAGGTGACCTGACCAGAGTTACAGGCACTCGTGAATCTTTTGATACGGGTTCTGGGAACTGAACTTGCAAGAGCAGCAAGTGCTCTTAACTGTTGAGCTAGTAACTCTCTGGTCTCTGAAGCTATATTTTAAAATTCTTTCATTATCTTTCTGCTTTGAACTATAAAATAGAATCTATTTTACTAAAACTTGAACATTTCGCTTACTCTCCTTGGTTATACATGTTGTACCATGACCTGGATTTGAGCTAGTCTTTCCTTTATGTGTTTTCTGTTTGTTTGTTTACTTTGGAAAACACTTGCAGCAACCTGGAGAGTTTAAAACCTGCTCTGTCACATCACAGAAGAAACATGTTGTTGGTCTATTTTTAAATGATTTTCTTAAAATGTTTATAAGTACAGGTGCTCAACAACTGTTTATCCATCTTAAAGTCTCTTCTTTGTGAACAGTGACTTATGTAATGGTGTCCTTGGCTTATGATAGGACTGGGAGCATTTTTAGGTTTCTGGTCTCTTCTGTTTATTCTGGCTGCTCTTTTTTTTTTCTCCAGAATGTTACATGCTGTTAGAGGAAATGCCCGTTTCTTACATGTGCTGGTGTTCTTCTTTCTAGAGACAGAGAAGTAGGTGTAGGTCCTTATGTATCTGAAAACAGGTGAATGCATGATGGATGCTTAAACTTGAAGAACATTAGATAAGATTGCGGTCTCCTGTTGCTGTTTGCAACTACCCAGATGGGAAATAGCTTTTTTAAGTAATGTACTTTTTGGAGAAAATAACACACATAAGAAATTCAGAGCACAATCAAATTTAGAGTAACAAGTTATTTAGGTTATGTGGTATTTCGCCTTGCTTTCATATTTATAAGACAGGATCAATTATTAAAACATTTTTGTACTAATATAATTGTTTTTATGGCGTAGAGAATAATTTAAATAAAATAATTTCAATGTTACAAAGTAAATAAAGGAATCATCCAGCTGTAACTATTTAGCCCTTAGTACAAATAAAATACTTTGTTAAACTGTCTGATTAATTTTGCTTTTAGTAAGTTAGGATAGCTTTATTTTTTCCATTTGTGAAAGGCAGTTGAACTATAAGTCTTTAAATTGTGAAAAACAGTAAAACTTAAAAAAAAATTATTTCTATGTGCATGGGTGTTTTGCCTGCATGTATGTGTATTTACCAGTTGCCTGCAGGTGCCAAAGGAGGCCAGAAGAGGGCATCTGTGCAGATCCTCTGCATGGAACCTGGGCCCTTTGAAAGAGCAGCCAGTGCCCTTGACTGCTGAGCCATCTCTTCAACCTGGTGAAAACCATTAAAAAAAAAAATTCAGGTTATGAAAAAGGTTTAAAGAAAAAAGGGGACATCACCAGTAATCCTGCCACCCAGTAATCATGTTTAAATGTTTATAACAGCTGCGTGTAGTTGTGCATGCCTGTAATCCCAGAATCTGAGTGACTGAGATAGACCTCAAGTTAGAGGCCAGTTCACACTTCATAGTGAGAAAATGCTGACCATGGTTGCATAGTCAAGACCCAACCCAAAATGTGTTTACTATAAATATAAGACTTTAAAAATGGATTTAGGAGTATACTATGCATACTTTATCACTTCTTTTAAAATTTAGCTTATCGTGTGAACTTTCCATAGCAAGAAATATCCATGTAGGACCTAGAGAGATAAGCAGCACTGACTGTTCTTAAAGAGGGCCCAGGTTTGATTGCCGTCACCCATCACAACCCTTTGTAACCCCATCCTAGGAGATCCAGTGCCCCTTCTGGCCTCTGCCAGCACTACACATAGATGCACTACACATGCATACATACATACAGGGAAAAACTCATACATATAAAAATAAAGGTTTAAACAGTGTTGACTGCTTCTTTTTCTTTTTCTTTTCTTTGCCATTCTGACTGTGGCAAATGCTCCGCCACTGAAGTATTACTGCCCACTTCCCCCAGCGTTTTCAGTAGCCATATAGTATTTCAGAAAATGTTACTGTCAGTGTTTTCCTAAACGTCAAGACCGAAGGTCAGAAATAACTTCTGAAAATGAATGTAAAGGTATTCTTCAGAGAATTTTATTTTCATCTCTTATTACTTTTTAAAAAGATTTATTTTTATTGATGTGTTTATGTGTATCCATCTGCCATGTGTGGGTGCCCATGGAGACTAGAAGGAGGAGTTGGATCCTTGTAACTGGCATTATATGCAGTGATGAGCCACCCGATTTGGGTACTGGCTTTTTTAGGAGTGCAGCAAGGGCTGAGCCATCTTTATAGCCTTTATTGGGGGCAGAGGGGAGGCTTCAGTTAAGGTGAGTTTTGAAACAGAGTTTTTCTATAGTCCCAGCTGTTTTGAAACTCGCTCTGTAGACCAGGCTGGCCTCAAACTCAGAGAGCCACCTGCCTCTGCATCCTGAGTTCTAGGATTAAAAGTGTATGCCACCACCGCCCAGTTTACAGCCCCTTTTAAAATACTATTTTAAAAGTCTCTTTGTGTCTTTGTGATGGGCCTAGACCTTAATATGTAGCCCAGGCAGGGCTCAAACTCACAGAGTTCTGCCTGCCTCTGGCTCTGAAAGCTGGGGTTAAAAATGTGTGCTACCATGCCCAGCTCACTCATTCGTCTTATAATTAAGAATCTACTTATTTATCTCAGACTTTCAAAAACATAGACATTTATCAAATGAGGTATATTATATAATACTAACTGAAACTGAGCAGCAATTGCAGAGCCAACTACCTGACTTGAAATTCTACTTTTGGAACTTACTAATATGTGAATTTAGGCAAACTACACAATCTTTGTATGTCTCAGTTTCCTGGTTTTTAAAATGGATACCACAGTGTCTAGCTTACCCTTGTGAAGTACTGTTGGCATAGGTAAATCTATATATAGCTCTCAATGTTTGTGTTAGAATTTTTAAATGAGCACATACTAACCCCCCCAAACCTGTCGCTGCTATGGTTTTGCTTGGGTAAGAAATGGCAGACTTTGAAAAGCTGTAGTTGGAAGTGGAGAGCGGGCGCTGTATAGCTCAGGTGACTAGCCTCCTCAAAACCTTCTTTGTAATTGTCCTCTGGATGTTACAGCACATGTTGTGTCTGTTCACAATTTTTGCTAGTTTTCCTTTTTCTTTTCTTAATTTTGTAAGATCTCTGTGTGCTCTAGATTCCAGTCTTTCTAGCAGTACATGCTCTATGCATGTTTCTCTTCACCTGTGCTTTGTTTCCTCCCATTGTCTTAGCATCTTGAAGAGCAGGTTCTTACTTTGATGCTCTGTAGTTCATACATCTCCCCCTGTGCATGACGCTGTTGGTGTGTTAGTGTGCCCAAGGACACAGAGTTCCTGCTGTGTATTTCTGTGGGAGTAATATAGTTTTACGTTTAACATTTACATCTGTAATGCATTTTGAACTGCTATTTGTATGTAGATGCCTCATTTGTGGGAAAGTCTTTTTTCCATTAAATTGTCTTTTAGCAGCTAGACTTCATATTATCTATACCCTTGATTTATTTTTATGCAAATTTCTTGTTGCTTTGATTTCCATATTTCGATGATTCTTGAAATCTGATGTGTTAACCATCTAACTTTGCTCTTTTTCAAAGTTTTTTTCACTCTTAAGGTTCATGGTACATCTACTTTTATAGGCAGCTTGCCAATTCTGGCCCCAAAATATCCTGATACATATATCATATATACATACACATACACACACATACACATACATTTTTTTAAGACAGGATTTCTCTATGTACCTCTGACTGTCCTAGAAATCATTCTGTAGACCAAGCTGGCCTTGGACTCACAGTGAGCCTCCTGCTTCTGCTTCCAGCGGGCTGGAGGCACGTGCAACTACCACCTGGTCACCTGTTAGAATTTTGATTAGGATTGCATTAGTCTATAGGTCAGTTTGGGGAGAACTGGCATATTAGTTATATTGACCCTTTAAAACCATCAATATCACATATTCTATTTCTTAATTTTTCTAAGTAGTATTTGGTGGTTCTCAGTTTATAGACCTTCTATCCAGATTAGTCTTAGGTGTTCTAAGTTTTGAATGTTATTTTTTTTATGATAAGTTTATTTTGATTGTTCAGTGCAAGTGTGTAAAGACAACTGATTTTTTTTTCTATTTTGCATTTCACTCTACAATTTTGTTATGCTCATGGCAGTAGTTTTTTTAAGGCCATGCTGTCTTTTGGTAGTGACTATTACTAGATGTCTTCATGTAGAGTTTAAGGCTTGTGATGTAGTCATCAAGATAGTATGGTGTATACAATGAAAATTCATGCAGTTGTGTTAGCTTAGGTTGCTACACTAGAATCCTGTAGGATTAGTGGCTTGAATAGCAAGCATCTCTGATAGTGAGAGGGGCTGGGAAGTAGAAACTCAAGGTACAGATTTATGTGTTCTCATGACATGGGCTTCTTCCTGGTCTGTAGATAGCTGTCCTCTCTTACATCCTCCCATAGTGGGAACAGAGCAGGGATGGAGACAGACAAGGAAGGAGGAAGGGAGGAGAAGGCAAATGCTCACTCTCCTTATAAGGGCATCAGTGTCGTTACAAGAGCTCCAGCCATGATCTCATGTCACAATAGGGGTGAAAGTCTCAAATACAAATTTTGGGTTGAGAAGACACATACAGTCTCTAACAAGAGTCAGCTGCTATCACTGAAGTCATATAATGGTCAAAGAATAGTCTTTCAACAGCTGTAGTGAAGTTAAACTCAACAACTCATGGATAAGTAAGAGTGAATTTTAATGTTTGATCCTATATATAGAAAGTTAGTGTAAGGATGGCACGGTAGTATATGTCTCTAATCCCAGGATTTGGGGAGGCAGAGGCAGGCAGATCTCTGTGAGCTCGAGGCCAGCCTGGTCTGCAGAGCGAGTCCAGGACAGTCAAGACTACACAGAAAAACCCTGTCTCAGAAAACAAAACAAAATGAAGTTAGTGTAAAGGTAGACGTTACGGCTCATACCTTTTAATCCCAGCATTCAAGAGGCAGAGGAAAATGGATCTCTGTGAATTCAAAGCCAGGAATCTATGAAGTGAATTCCAAGACAGCCAAGGCTACACAGAGAAACCGTGTCTTGAAAATAAATAAATAAACAAACAAACAAAAAGTATGAAACTAAAACTGCACAGAAAGAAACAGTAAAAAGTCTTGATCTTGGAGTAGGCATAGGTTTTCTAGAAAGGAGAACGGTATTTTAGACTTTTTAATAGAAGAAAAAATACCAATATGTAATAACAAACTCAGTTATATGAATAAAATTATCAGAAGGATGCAGTTGAGAAAATGTCTTTGTAAGATGGGCTGTAGGCAAGCCCATAGGGCTTTTCTTAGTTAGTAATTGATGGGGGAGGGCCCAGCCCATGATAGATGGTTCTGTCCCTGGGCTGGTGGTCCTGGGTTCTATAAGAAAGCAGCTGAGCAAGACATGAGGAGCAAGGCAGTGAGCAGCACCCTCCTTAGCCTCTGCATCAGCTCCTGCCTCCAGGCTCCTGCCCTGCGTGAGTTTCTACTCTCGCTACTTTTGATGACGAAGTGAATATGGAACTGTGAGTGAAATAAACCCTTCCCCTGCTAAGTTGATTTTGTTCATGGTGCGCCTTCACAGCAATAGTAACCCTAACTAAGACAACCAATATATCGATTTTGTCAAAGTGTCAAAACAAAACCCCAAAACCTTGCTTTTCAAATTTATTAAAGAAATAAAAAGGCAAAGCTAAGATTAGAAGAAAATATTCTCAAAATGTATATCTAACAATGAACTTTTATTCAGAATATATCAAAAATTACTGTACTTCCTAATAAGGTAATAAGTAAAATTATAAAAGAGCAAAAGATTTGACCAGACATTTCACAAAAGAACATAGCCCATTAAGGAAATGAAAAGATAGCATAATTAGCCATTAGAGAAATACTAATTAAAACTACAGAGACAACACCTTACGCCTTCTCCCATGTCTAAAAGACGATAGTTGCCAGATGTGAGAAAGAATGTGAGCATCTAATCCTGATTTCTCGGAGTCCTACCTCCAAATACCATTAATAAGGACTTTTGGTGAACATATTTAAGATGTAACAAGAGACATATGTGGAGAGTTTATCCTGACAGTCTTCATATCCAAAGAGTATAAGTAACCCGTACTAGAAGAACAAAGATGTGACTAGCCACGCCAAGAAAAGGATGTGCAAGCAATGAGCTTACGGAAGGTGCTCTACAGGCCTGTTATCAGAGGAATGCAGATTAGAGTCAAAATGCAGTGCCAGCCCACAGGATGGCAAAAATAGAGGCCCGAGCGGTGGAGGATCTGGGAGCGACTGTTGTCCTCCCACACGGAGGGGCTGGAGGTGAGAGCGCGGTTTGCATAACCAGCTGGGAAAGCGGGCAGCACGCCGTGCCTTGTGACTCACGGTTTCTCCAGGTACTGTTCTGTGCTGTGCATACACCTAGGTATGCAGACAAGAATTCCAACTTATTTTTAAATAGCCACAGATTAGAATGTCTCCAGGTACCTATGAATAAAAGAATGGTTGGATTGTTTTAAGAGCAAACAATAGAATAGAAAAAGCAAAATGAGAAGGAACACACACACAGAGGTAAGATTCACAGAATGATGAATGAATGATGACAGTCAAAAGGTTTTAACACTCTATGTATGTCATAATCAAAACTAGGCCAGAAATAGTAGCACATGCCTATATTCCTAGCATTTAAGAAACCGAGGCAATAGGCTGGAGAGTCCAAGGCCAGCTTGGGCTCTAAAGTGAGATGTGCTCTTAGCCCCAGGAAAACCAAGTAGATAAAATGATTTTTATTATTTTAAACTATAGTTAGAAATCGTAACTGTAGTTACGTTTGGGTAAGGAATTGGTCCAAGATACAGCTACAAGTTGGAGTTCTCCCAACCCACTTCTTAAGTACAGCTAGTTTACTAGATACTTCCTTGAACTCAAGGAACCTCTTGTGTTCACCTATTCAAAACCAAATTTATAATCACACATACAAATGAAGATATGAGCAGGGTAAGTCCTGTGGGCAGCTGTTGCTTTGACATTTCTCTAGGTGCTCCATGCCTGGCCTCCATGTACTACCCAACACTGTTAGAGCCTCTCCTGGGGTCTTACAGAGTGAGACAAATGAAATGGATGCAGAGGCTGAGTTCTTAACTTGGCACCCGGCACACAATTGGCCAATGTAATTACTGTCCTGCTAAGACCTGGTCTCTTCTGTGCCACTTTGCCTCTGTGTCCCCTAAAAAGTGAAATGCTCATCTCTGTGTGGTCTGTGGTCATTTGTTAACAGAAGCCTCTGAAATGGTAGAATACATGAATTCTCCCCTGTGGGCTGTGAACACTGACTTCAGTGTTTCCTGTATGGTCTCATTTACATGGGGTAGAAGGGGGAGTCCGGTGCACCCATTGTGTGGGGTATTTCGCTTCTGTATAACCACTTGAAGTGCACTCAGTGTCTTAGAGACTTACAGGAGTCAGACCTACAGAAACTGGAAAAGTTTTTGTTACTGTGGCTTATTATTATTATTTAAGCGTAGAGACAACACCCTATCAAAAGTCTGTTTTTAGCTAAGAGTGATGGCACAGGCCTGTAATGTGAGCACTTAGGAAGCCATGGGAGGAACATCCCGAGCTCAAGGCTAGCCTGTGCTACGTAGTGAGACCTTTTGTCCTAAACCAGGAGTCAGTGAGATGACTCTGTGAGGAAAGGCATCTACTGCCAAGCCTACACCTCCTACCATCCTTGGAACTCGCACAGGAGGAGGAGAGTCGTTCCATATGCACTATGGACCCCTGGCATGCACCTACTCACCTGTGCAAAAATACACACAAAATAATCATTTTCTAACAAATTCATTAAAAACAAAGCAACACCCTCCCGTAAAATATCCTTGTTTCTTTAGTTTTATCTTCTTAAAAAAACTTTTTATTAATTCATTGTGAATTTCACATCATGCATCCCAATCCTACTCATCTCCCAGTCCCTCCATATCCACCCTCCACTCTAGCAACGTCCCCTCAAAAGAAAATAAAAGATAAAAGATTAAAAAAAATTCACTGTGGAAACTGCAGTGTGTCAGTGCCTCACATAGTATACCTTTTTGCCCAGACAATTTTACTTGCCAGTATTCATTGCAATGAGTCATTGGTCTGGTTTGAGGCCTCTGGCTTCTGCTACACTGTCAATATTGGATCATCACAGAACTCCTCTCAGATATCCTGTTGTTGCCCTCTGTCATGGAGCTCCTGCAGCTTTGGTTCTGCAAGACCAGCCCCTTCATGTGCTTTAGCAGTTTATGAATGGGTAGATGTGGTGATGGTCCAGCTCAAAGCCCTGGATCTGGGCCTTGGTGGTAGCTGAGTCGGTCAGCCCATCAGCTCTTCCTTTCCCAAGCCAGCAGTCCCAGCTCTCCAATGTGCAATGGCTAGTGAGGGGTGAGGCCAGTTCAGCTCAGCCCTTGGATATCAACATGGCCCAGGGAGCAGTCCAGACCACAGACTTCCATATGGCCTTTGGTGATAACATGGACCCAGACATGGCCCTCAGCAGCAGCACAGGCCAGGACATCACCATGGCCTCAGGTGGCAGTACAGGCTATTCACATCAGTCCGTTCCGCACTGCAGTGGCATCTCCAGTTCTACTTCATTAAATAGTACACAAAGCCCTTCACTTCCCTCCTATCTCTCCACCACATACTTGGTCGTCAGTGGCAGCTGCCCACCTAGCTGTCTTCTGCCTGTTCCAGGTATGGGCGGTCCTTTCAGCTGTATCTTTTTACAAGAAATGAAAACTATAAGGAGCTTATCAGTGCTTGAATATATATTCTCTCATTTAAATTTATTAAAACGTTCAGCAGTAAAAACTGAAATAAGAGTAGAAAGGACTGCTTGATACGCTATAAGAGCACAGCAGGATCCTCTGACGACCACTAGGATGCTGACAAGAATAGTTTTCTCAGAGTCAGACGTAGAGGCCCAGGTTTTCATTAAGAGTCCTCTGCCAGTGGTGTAATGCAACACTGCCTTTCTCAAATGAGAAGCGTGTATGTGCCTTAGATTTCTTTGTAGGTCTTGTGTCTTTGTTAGTTTCTCCTGTGACTCTAGGATATGAACATAAAATGCAGTGTTGGAACTGGGAAAAGTCATTGTTGCTGCTAATAGACCCAACCGGCTCCTTGAATGCTCTTGTGGCTGCTTCTGCTTTTCTCCTGGCCCAATAATTATATGTAACTTACGAGGTAAAAATTTTTAGGTTTAAGTTTTTTTTTTTGTATGTGAATAAATCTATCTATACAGTTAGCTTTTATGGTTTCCTTTTGCTTAAAAATACAGAACAGTTCAATTTTAAGCCATGAAATAAATGTTTAGCTAGAGCAACCAACCTGTGAGGTCATGACCCTTTCACAGGGGTTGCATATCAGATAATGATTTATAACAATAGCAAAATTACAGTTATGAAGTAGCAATGAAACAGTTAGAGATCACCACATGAACTATAGTAAAGGGTTAAGAACCACTGAGCTAGAGCCAAGGAAAAAATCAGATTTACTTAAAAATCAAGGTGACTGTATCTAATAAGAGAGTTACACTGGGGGCTAGAAAGGTGGCTTAGCAGTTGGAGGCACTGACTGCTCTTCCAGAAGACAACGCTTCAAATCCCAGCACCCACATGGCAGCTCAATCTTGGTTACTCCAAGATTGGGAACTCCAAGAACTGACACTCTCACATAGACATATATGTAGGCAATTCACTAATGCACATAAAATAAAGGTGAATTAAAAAAAAACAACACTTCTTTAAAAAAAACTTCCTTTGGAGACTGCCACTTGATGTCATCTGTAAAGAGTTTTTAAGTCTTGAATTTGCTAAAACTCTGCTGTCTCTGTGTGGTGTGTCCTTTTCAGCTAAGAGAAGAGAAGTTACAAGAAGAAAAAACTTGTGAAGATCAGATCCACAAGATATTACAGGAGGATTCAGAAATGGGGAAGAGGAAAGCAGATGAACAGAAAAAAAGAGATGAGCCAGTAGTGCTGAAAACAAGCCTGGAGCAGGTTAGTGGGTCCCTTTTGGGTGGACATCTGCCTCAGTCTAGCAGCTCAGCCAAGGACGTGGATCTGAGAGATCTCTGTCAGCAGACCATGGCACCATAGCTCTTCACTGACTGTGCAGCCCAGGAGGAGTGACGCACTTCCATCCAGGTAGAGATGGCAGAAGTCATTTTGAATGTGGTACCTGTAGGAAGATTAAGGGAACAGAAGAAAGACAAGTGAGAACAAGCTGGGATAGTGGGCTACATGTGGTAAGATTTGTATGTATACCGTCAGGTTGATGTATGTGCTGGGTTTTGACATTGAGCTTTATACATTTTAATATCTTCATTTGGCTGTTTTTGAAACTGGTATTTTACTTTGCTTTATCCTCTATAATCCCTTAAGCAGAACAATGCTTAGATATAAGTATGTCCCCCATATTAGATGAGAAGTCTAAACATAGTTAGGCATAGGACTGGGCCAAATCCTGGCTGAATGTTTTTCATTACTTATATTTTATTACTTATTTGTATGTGTGTGAGCACATGTATACTCTGACACACACATGGCAGTCAAAAGACAAACTCTGTGGGTCCTGGGGATTGAACTCAGATGGTCAGGTACGGTCACCCACCAACCCATCTCACTGGACCAAGAAAGTATTTTTTGAAAATATAATTGTATTTATATAGAAAACAAGTTTAATATCAATTCTAGTCATAACAGTTTGCACATCTAATGCTTTTTGTTTGTTTGTTTTTGTTTTTTGAGACAGGGTTTCTCTGTGTAGCCTTGGCTGTCCTGGACCTGCTTTGTAGACCAGGCTGGCCTTGAACTCACAGCCTCCCTCCTGCCTCTGCCTCCCCGAGTGCTGGGATTAAAGGTGTGCACCACCACAGTCAGCTTGCTTGTTGTATCTGTTTTGTGTCCTGTAGCTGTTAACATTTCAGGTTATTTTTAGAACTAATGAAGCCTTAACACCTATGAAGAGAGGCAATACAAGAGGGTGGGGAAAGAGGGGAGCTGGGGGACGGCTGCTCTGGTAGAGGACCTGGGTCTGAGTCTCATCACCCACACGGTGGCTTACAGTCTCTTAAAAGTGCAATTCCAGGGGATCTGATACCCTTTTCTGACTTCCATGAGGAACAGACACTCATGGGGGACATGCAGGCCAAACATTCATACAATAAAAATAAATGTACACATACACACATATGTGTATATGCATGTATGTACGTATGTAGATATATATATGTGTGTGTGTGTGTGTGTGTGTATATATATATATATATATATATATATATAGAGAGAGAGAGAGAGAGAGAGAGAGAGAGAGAGAAGGAGAATAGGGGAAAACTGCACAACCAGCATTGCATGTAACTGTGCACGCTGGCCAGGTTTTTTTCTGTCCATGCTTCTGGCTTAGTTTGTATGAAGGCATTTTTTCTGAGCCTCAGAAACAAGTTTTTAAAGCTGTCTTAAATCAGAGTATTTGTTGACTGCCATATGCAGATGGCAGATGATTCTGGTTGTATTAATCATTATTAATTATTTATTAAAAGTAATCACTTGGAAACAGCATGTGGCACACATCTATAATAGCAGCACTTGGGAGAGTGAGGCAGGAGGGTTGCAGTTAGGCTAGCCTGGGCTCTGTAATGAGTTCTAGGCCTTCCTGGGCTATGTATGTAGCAAGGCTCTTTCTCAAAACAGTAAAAATAAAACAAAGACACTTGAATTTTATAAAGTTTTAATCCTGTAAAAGATTGCATTTAGTAAGAATAGAATGCCGTACACTCTCAATTCCATGCAGGCCATGAGCCCTGAAAGACAAAAGACTGCTGCTGTATGGACATCCACCAGCTTAGGAGGAGCTAGGTCAGGGTTTGACTGTGGGCTGTTGTCTTTGAAGGGTGCAGCTTTGCCCCTCCCAGTCATAATGTCCTTAGGGAAACAGTACAGAAGCCCCCAAATCTTGATTGAGGTGGTCCTTCCATGAAAGAAGCCAGAAGATCAGATTCCCTCCAGGAATTAGTCTCCAATATTGCTTGCAGGTCAAGGCTGGGAGTTATTGTAGTTATTTTGCTTCTGGCACAGCTATCTTTAAAATAGAAAGATGCTGCAAAAGTGCAATTTACTTCTTTAAAGGAGTCAGGAAATACAGATTTTCAGATTCCCTTACAAAGCAAGATTTATAATTTGTCAACGCAAAGCACAGTGAGTAAAATCTAACCTGTTTTGGATTTTTATGATTCTTTTCTACCCTCCCTGTTTTCTTTTACATGTGTTAGAAGCTTTAAGCGGCTTTAATAGTTTGTAGGCTGGGCGGTGGTGGAGCACACCTTTAACCCCAGCCCTTGGGAGGCGAGACGCTTGGATCTCTTGTTTGCATTTGAGGCCAGCCTGGTCTACAGCGCTAATTTCAGGACAGGCAGGCTACACACAGAAACTTTGTCTTAAAAAGACAAAAAAAAGGTGGGGGGGGGAGGAGGAAAGAATGAAAGAACAAATAAATAAAAGAAGGAAAGAAAGAGAAACAAAGAAAGAAGAAAGAGAGTCTGAAGTCAGAAGATTACAACTTCCTGGTCGATTGGGCCTCGGAGTGAGTTCAAGCCTAGCTTGGGCAACTTAGTGAGACTGTTTAAAATAAAAAGGGCTGGACAGTAGAGGAGAGGAGCCCTTGACTACTATGTTTGAAAAGCCCTGGGCTCAGTCCCCAGCACTAGGGAAAAGCAAGTGTTTGGTCTTGAGCAAATGATTATTAAAACTGGGATCCAAGAGACTCTGAAATGCTCTCAGTGGAAAGCCAACCAGAGGAGCTTTTTGTATTGAGGGTGTGTCATGATGAGAACAGTCATTACACCTTCCTGCCTCCAAGCCTCGGTGTCTCTACATTTCTTTGAGAACTAAATGGGATCTCTTCACTCAGCACCCAGGTCCTTCCTTAAGCATGATTCTAGCTAGTCTTTCCCTCCTTGAATATGCTTTATGACTCTTGAGAGCAGAACCATTTGCTACCAGCATATACTCAGCCTTCTTTTCTCAAGTGCATTTCCAACAGCTGCTGCTGCAAAGATTGCTATTTGTCTCTCTATGTCCAGTTTAACTAGTAAAGAGTCCTCACTTCATTCACACTCCTTTCCTCATCCCACCCTTAGAACTTGGTTACTTTTACAGGACCTCATATTCGCATTGTAGATTTTTATGTTTCTCTATATGTGATTGTTTGTTGACATGTGTCTGATCCAATTCAAAACCTCCCACAATGTCTTGCCCATCACAAGTTTTTGATGGCATGCTCATGAAATTATTTAAGTCGGAAAGAACATATTGTAGAAGGAGAGATTATGATCTTTTTGAAATAATGGAAATAAAATGGGCATAAGGTTTAATTTGATGTTTTCTTATGGCACCATTACTCTAATGAATGGTGTGACTTGTTGGAAAACAGAACAGTACAGCCAGCAGTTATACTAAGGATTATAAATCAGAGGTGACAGATTAATTATCCTGTAACTTAGAAGTTACCCCCTACAGACAGTTTGGTGATTGTCCTAATCAGTCCTATTTCTAAGTGCAGGGTACACATGTGAGTGCACACACTTGCACACACACTGTGCGTGTCCACGTTCTCCTCATTCGGAACCCTTGCCTTGCATACACACTGTTTTATAATTCATTTTTGCTTAATTATAAATTGTGCCTTTACAAGTAGATAAAGTTGTCCCTAGGACAATCTATTTGAATGTTTTACTCTCCTTTAGATAGCTTGCTGCCTTAGATGCTGCTGTGCTGAGTTACTAAAAGCAGAAGGCTCGGGGAAGGGAGTGTGCTCTGAAGCTGTTTAATGTTTACTGCCCAGTGGGTCTCCAGAACTGTGATGCAGATGAGCATCTTTGCGTGTCATCCATCCCCCCCCCCCATAGTCTCCCTTGGTGGGGATGGCATCTTTGTCAAGTGTCACCGCAAGCACACGCCACATACCATTTAAAGACCCACAGTGCCTTAGGCATATTTATGTCCAAGGTGAAAGATGAGAGGTAAATAGTTCTTATCTAATGTTTCTAGGTTTTAGGCATGGAAGCATGGAGAGGTGGGTAGTCTTTGTCTGGTAGATACTTATTTGCAGTAATGCAACTTAGTTTTCATTGGTTCAAAGGAATTTGGTGAATAACATAAAACTAAGCTTTTTTTCTTAATACTATTTAAATTAATAAGCAAAGTATTTTTGAAGATTTACATGTTAGCTTATTTAGTGTTTTATCAGCTTGCAGGATCTTTACAGTAGTGTAGTCTATTTAGAGGAAGCAGAATCAGACCAGGGACACTGATACAGATGAGAGCGGAATAGTCTTTTACTTGGTACCAAACTGATTATGAAAACAGATCAGAATACATAGAGTTTGCCATTATTACTAACTCTCTCCCAGAGCTGGAAGAAAATATTATTTGCAATTTGATAGTGGGTTAAATTGATTTTGGACATTTTCAGTGAAAGCCACATTTGCAAATAGTCTTTTCAGAAAGCATTTGGAATCATGGAACGCAGAAAGGTGACTTAGAGAGACTGAAGTTTGGAACTAGAGCAGGACGGGCTCTGTGGGCCAGTGGGCAGTCTTGTCTCCCTTGTCTCCTTGCAGTGCCCTGCACGGCTCTCACGGCTCTCGGACTCAGAGAACGAAGAACCTTCTCGGGGCCAGATGACGCAGGCATGCCGCTCGGCCTTTGTTTCCAAGAACAGCTCCCACTCCTTAGCCTTCCTGGCAGGGTAAGAGGCTCATCATTGACCTCAGTCAGAGGTCTTTTGTTTGGGGGGAGTGTGAGGGGTGAAAAGAGGTGAACATTGAACTTTCACATGTGGATGACAGAGAAGGAGCTCACCTGAGTGTGTTGAGGGGTAGGAGTTGGTGTGTGTGTGTAGGTCAGAGGTTAACAAAGGTTAACGTCAAGTGGTGTTTGTCAGGAGCCATCCACCTTTTTGGCTGTAAGTGTGCTAAGTAGGCTAGGTGACCACCTAGTGAGTCCACCTTCCTAGCAAGTGGCTTCTGAGGGCAAAGTTATTCTTCTCAGCCCTCTCCTGAACTAACCTCTTTCTCTCTCTTTTGTCCTTCCTTTCTTTTTCTTCTTCTTTTTTTAATGGTTTTGTTGAGATAGCGCTTTCTGTCCTGGAATTCACTCTGTAGACCAGGCTGGCCTTGAACTCACAGAGATCCACTTGCCTCTGTCTCCTAAGTGCAGGAACTAAAAGCATGCGCCTTTTCATAGAAAAGTCCAGTCATATTTGCTCATTTCTGTCATCCTCTGGGTAGGGTTATGCTAATTTTGTGCTACACATTGTGACTGTTTCTCCTATAGGGAAATGACAAGTCTTCTTCAGTTTGACAGTGTCTGTAGCTTTCCATCTGGGCTTTAAACTATTCGAAGGGCTGAGGCCTGGCTGGGTTTCTTTTCCTTGCCTAGATCTAACACGGGTTTCAGGAAGTTTTTAAAACCCTGGTCAGGGAATTTCTAGATCCTTTAGACAGGTCCTGGAGAAGAAAAGAGAGTGGAGTTGGATGGTTCCTTGACTCTGGAGCAGTACTGAAGGAGAGGAAGGAAGTGAATCATTCATTTACTTGGTAGACATTTTGGAAGTGCCTACTCCATGCTATGCTCCGTCTGTAATGGGGATATGAAGTACAATTGAAATTGACCCCATTTTGTTGTCCTTTTTATTAAAGCTTGCATTGTTCATCCTTCCTGCTGGGCTCAATTTCTTCTTCCTTGCCATCACTGTGTGGTAGCTATCCTTCAGACACCTCTGGCACACATGGACTCTTCTTTCCTGGACATGTTACTGGTCTCTGTGTACAACTACAACAAACTACCAAGTTTAATAACTTGTCAGAGGTTCTGGCCTGGAAGGTACCTGATGCAATGTCTGTTCTGGACACCTTGGTGTATGTTCTTCTGGAACAGTTTGATGTCCTTTGTTGAAAATTTCTAAGTCACTAGATCTCCTCTTTCCTGGAATAATAGTAACTTCTTCAGGAACCCTTCCCTGGATCTTTATTTGCTTGTATAATTTTTACCCCTGTGAACAAGCCTTCCACAGAGGTCACATATCAGATATCCTGCATATCAGATATTTATATTATGATACATAACAGTAGCAAAATTACAGTTTTAAAGTAGAAATGAAAATAATTTCATGGTTGGAGTCAACACAACACGAGGAACTGTATTAAAGGGTTGAACCGCTATGCTAGACAGTTAGCTTAGTTGATAGAGTCAGGACCCAGTAAGCGGGTCAGCCTGTGATGAAGATAGACTCACCGAGAGTGAGCTGCAAGTACAGATGTCCTTTCAGCACTAAAAATCAGAGTAATTATCACTTCCTTATTGTATATGTGGAATGTGTGTATCCAGTCATAGTTACATCTTCATGGTTATAAAACAGGAAGAAAATAAATCATTTTTCTAATGAAGCCAGAAATCACAATAAATATACACTGAAACTAATAAACACTGCTTTATAAAACATATGACTAATATTTTAATATGAAGTAGCTTAGAGAAATAAATTAATGTTACTATAACAAAGGGATATTGCCCCAGTTGGAGTAGATGCTGAAAGGGTGAATTACCAGTTCTGGCTCTATCCTTGTACTGGTATAATTAATTCTTCTGAAGGAGGGCCTGTAGATTAATATGCTATTACATAAAGGCTTTAAATATTATTCTCTCTTGGACAGATTTGCACAAGCACAGAGGAGTGTACTTGGGGAAGTCTCTTCGATATCTGCTTTATCCATATCCTAGCCTATCCTTGCCATGATGGGACCAATTAATTAA
Organism: Pachyuromys duprasi; assembly: GCA_028658305.1. Lineage (NCBI taxonomy): Eukaryota > Metazoa > Chordata > Mammalia > Rodentia > Muridae > Pachyuromys > Pachyuromys duprasi. Next base: position 73,210,490 of record CM053758.1, on the reverse strand, counting down.
TGCAGACACCAGCTTTGGACTTTGTTAGCTCACATTAAGGCCAGTGTTTTACAACCTGGATCTCAGGGCTCTTACAAATACTCAAGTCAGGCAAAGTTGAATTGTTAGTTTAGTTCTTACTTCTTGAGACAGTTAATTGGATCATATGTGCTTGTAGCTACCCCACAAAGAAGCATCATTGGATCTGTCTTCCATAGCTGTAAATTTTTTATTTCCTCATCTGAGGGTATCAGATGAGAGCCGCTCCCAAGCCTTTCTTCCTCTTTCTGAACTCTTGTTAACTGGTTCAATTAAGCTGTCTGGCCCAAAGTCTTTTCTAAGCTGACCGATTCAAACTGCCTTTTTTTGGCTTCTGACTGAATTGCTCTTCCTGGCCTTAAACTAATTCTGGCAATATGTTTTAATCTTTAGGTTTCTTCACATTCTCTGGCTCCTTCTGTCTTCACCTGTGTCTAGCTTGTTCTCTCTGCAACATGTCTCTATAAAACTGTACCAGTAAAAAACTCTTGGTAAAAACAAAACAAAAACTCTCTTCTCAGTGGGACATGGTGGTGCATGCCCATAATATCAGCACTCAGGGAGGCAGAGGCAGGTAGGTATCTATGAGTTCAAGGCCAGCTTGGTCTACAAAGTGAGTATAGGACAACCAGAGAAACCCTATCTTGAGAAACGTAAAAAAACAAAAGCAAAACAACTCTGTTTTCTCCCTGTGCTGCTCTTAAGTTAGTCTATCTTTCCTGTCCAGTTCTTGTGAGAGTTAGGTGTATCTTACCTCTGACTCATTCCGTCAAATCTGCCTCTGATTCATCACTTTGTCTTTAATGTGCAGGCAGAAAACATATTGTGAAAACTCAACTTTATTTTATATGTTGTGCTTACCATTAACAAGTAAGTGATTTAATAGGAATTATAAAGGTATGAGGTTTATCATGCAAATACTTGCATAAAAAGTAGACCAATCTTAATTGTATTTTTTTGGGGAAAGTAAGCCATAGCCGTGTTTTTTTTTTTTTTTTACTGTTTTTTGCTTTGTTTTGTTTTTTTGAGACTGGGCCTTCTTATGTAGGCTTTACCAACTTGACTAACTATCCTTCCATCTTAGCCTCCAGAGTGTGTTGGGAGTTCAGGTACATACCACCATATTCAGCCACAAGTACTTTAATAATACCGAAGTAACTACAAGATTTTGGAACAGATTAGTTGTATATACATGATGTTGGGCTGAGTCTGCTTGAATGAGCAGAAAGTAGAACCTAGTCGAATGCATAAATGCCTTTTATTTTTCTTGTAGCAGAAAAAGATTCTTTACCATACCTTGCTCTTAATCAGCAAGTTCTGTGAAGGGAAAAAAAGTGTTATTTTGAAGCTCACACGTGGGTTGAAATAGCTCTACAAGTAAGGCAGGGTTTGTGGCTGATGGGATTGCTTGTCTATAATATAAAACATTTAATTGGAGCCTTGTTTACAGTTTCAGAGGTTTAATACATTATCCTCATGGCAGGGAGCGTGATGGCATGCAGGCAGATGCTGGAGCAGTAGCTAAGAGGTACATCCTGATCCATAGGCAGAGAGAGAGAAACACTGGGCCTGGAGTGAGGTTTTGAAACCTCAAAACCCATCTCCAGTGATGTATTTCCTTCATCAAGGCCACACCTCCTACTGTTTTAAAAAGAATGCCTCTCCCTAATGACCAAGCATTCAAATATCTGAGCTTATGGGGGCCACTCTTACTCAAGCCACCACAGTCATGACCGAAAAGAATGTTTGGAACAGCATGGAAAATTTGAAGTGATTGAAATCATGACTTACTGTGATAGGATCCAGAAGAGGATCTTTTCTTATGTAAGCTTTGACGGCCATCACAGTACAGATTTTGCTGTCCAGAGATACTGTTCTATTAATGGTCTCAGCTTTGAAATGAGGAACGGCTCGTTGAAGTAAGGCATGGTTTATGTTTCATCTAGCTGTAGGGGCTGAAACAGTCCTGAACACTCTGTTGGTGTTTGTGGAGGTGAGCTTGGAAGTGGTGGCAGCTTTGGTTGTGGGAGAAACGTCAGTGGTTCCAGCACGGTTACGGTGAAGGGTACTGTGGCGTCAGGAGTGGCCTCCACGGATTTGGTAATGATAGAGACAGTTTCAGAGGTAGTGGAAAGTACAGTGATTTGACATTTATGATGATCAGTCTTCAGGTTTTGGAGCCCTGGAGAGAGGAGTCATTGGAGGGATGCACCCCACCCCCTGTGGTGGAGGGGGCTAGTCCTTTGCCCGGTCCTGAGACCAAGCTTTGCGCTGAGGCAGCAACTGTGGCAGCAACTGTGGCGCAGGCAGACAGTTTTCATTTGTTTGGGGCTTTATTTCTTAGCTCTGTCACCAAGGCCGGCCTGATTATCAAGCCTCCCTTCCCACTCTCCCAAACTTTAGGATCAGAGGCTAGGTCAGAAGGTGCTGGTTACTGCAGATATCAGTTTAGTAGAAAGAGTTGTTGGAGAAGTGACAGCAAGGTACAGGTCACAAGAGTTTGTGAGCTCAGCCCAGCATGGTGGTGGCAAGGCCTAGCTGCTCTGGAAAGGATATGCTTTAGACAGTGTTGAGGTATGGGCAGACAGCTTAAGGACTGTCGTGACTGTGGAAATTATGCCAGAACATTCCATAGGGGTTTAAAATAGTTGACTCTTCCCTATCTATGCTCGTGATTGTCAATGTAAATGATAACAGTACTGAATAAATATCCTTAAACATAACTTTTATTTAAAAGATGCTTTAATTAGGAGGGTAGCTTAGTGGAAGAGTACTTCCCTAGCAAGTAAGAGGCTCTGGGATTGCTCTCCAAGACAAATTTTGTCTGCCAAGATTAATCCAAACTCAAACAAATAACTAAAAACAAAACTGATTTAATAATGAGGTTATTGTTTCAGGAAGTGATCTTCCAAGACAGGGGAAAACTTAGGTAGAAAAGTTGGTTACAGGAACACTGGCCAAGTCTCCTGATAGAGTGGGCCTTTTTCTTAGGTCAAGACTGTTATGTTTCAGTTCCAAACTTTTCAGAGTTTAGGAAAACAGTTAAAGATTTTAATGCTGACAGTGGTGTGTAACTAGCTTGATGATAGTTGTACAACCTCTAACTACATTTTAAAACAGTTAAAATGATAAAAGTTATTTTACCATTAAAGATGCTAGTTTGGGGAGATATCAAATCTATTTTTTTTCTACTAATTAGCAACAAATGAACAGGTTTTCTCTGAAAATGCTTTTCCTCAAGAGAGTTCCTACATAAGAATTTTAGACTTTTTATAATTATATTTTAATCAAATGAAGCTGCCATTTGTCCTTCTTATCTACTTTGTAAGCTTGTGTTTCTTTTTCTTTTTTAAGCTTGTGGTTTTTAAAAAATTTTTTAAAGATTTATTTTACGTATATGAGTATTCTATCTGCATTTACACCAGAAGAGGGAATCAGTTCGCATTATAGATGGTTGTGAGCTACCATGTGGTTGCCGGGAATTGAACTCATGACCTTTGGAAGAGCAGATAGTGCTCTTAACCACTGAGTCATCTCTCCAGCCCCCTAAGCTTGTGTTTCTTAAGCACAGAAGTGTGTAGGCGAATGGTGTAAGCTGAGGGGTGGCCATTGAGGAAGCATATTGATAGGATTCTGGCTGTGGACGTTGCCACAGATCAACTAATATTCATAAAAGAAACAAGGTAAAGAGGGCTTTATGGCCATCCAATAAGGTTGTGATTCTTTCAGATAACGATACCAATAAGTTAATCAAAGATCACTTCTGGATATATATTAATTGAAAAAAATCATTTGAAACCTAAGTAGGATATATAACAAAGTTAACATTTAAAATGTTAAATATCTGAAAAGTTTAGTTAAGTATTTCTAAAAACATTTATTTCCCTTTAGTCCTCATTCCTGTTTCTTCACCAAAGTCAAATGGGAACTGATTTTAAACGTGCAGTGGGAGCTGTCTGACAATGTGTGTCTTCTTTCTCGCTTAAGATCCATGTTGAGCTGCATTTTTCTTGGTGTCTGGGCTGGGGGCAGGCAGAGATCAGATTGGTCACCATGGATTACCAACATGATATAACTTAAAAAATAAGTGCTGCTGTATGTTCTTTGTATACTTCAGTAACTAGATGTGCCTCTGGATTATCTTGTCATCAGCTGGTCTCTGGTGCTTGCCATAGAGTTGCTGCTTGAAATGTGCTTTCCACATGAAATGACAAAAAATGTTTCAGTGCTGCTCAAGTTTATAAAAAAAATCTTCACTGTCAGAAACTTCTTTACAAATGTCAGTTTGTTCCCTAGGTCTTTTTTTCCCACCCATTTGAAGTCGAAGGCAGTGATGTACAGTGCTTTTCCCAGCTACTGGCAGTTGTCATTTATGTGTCTATAATTTGGACCTGAAACTAGACTAGTCAACTGTCACCTTGGCCTTTATCCCTGACAAGATGGATTCATTTAAGACTGTATTGTTAAATCCTCAGTACAGAGTCTGGAACTCATGGTTTCTGTGTGGCTGCAGCATGTCCACCTCCAGTGGCTTCAAGCTGCTCTGCTGAACAGACTAGAAAATCTTTTCCTCTTAGTCTGTTTGCCTTACCAAAGTCATGTATTTGAAATAATAAAGCTACCTCTTTCAGCTCTAAATCCCTGGTCAAAGTGTACATTATTTACAAAGCATTTTGGGGTAGCTTATATAACTGGCAGTTTGTGTAGCTTCTAGGAATGTAAATGAACTTTAATATTTTTCTAAGTAAATTATCAATACAGCTTGTTTCTAAGGAACTGTCTTCTTAGAGTGACAGTTGTTTGCTCCAGAATTGTAGGAGACTCTCCTTAAGTAGTGAATTTTCTTTTTAAAAGTGCAAATAATGTGTTAAACAGCTATCATTTTCTCCTACTAACACCATGTGGTCATGTGACATAGAATGGGAAAAACCATTCAAGGTGCTGGAATAGAAGAATTCTGAGTGGTAGATAGGCGTTCTCTGGAGGTGCAGGTTGCAGAGAATACTGAGGGTGATACATCCCTTCCTTCCTCCCTATCTTTCTCCCTCTCTCCCTCCCTCCTTTCCTTCCTTTCTTCCTTCCTGTTTTCTCTGAACCAATTCTGACACATTAAAATATTTTCTACAAAAGAGTTCCTATGATGCATTCCCATTAAAGAGCTAAATAGGGTCAATTGAGGAAATAATTTCTGTTTGGAGTCATCTACAAGTTATGTGTCTGTCTTGATAGATTGCAAATACTTATTCCTCCAGCGAAGTGAACATGCTATAGAAAGATTTTTCTACTCTTCTTATTTCATCTCAGTTATTAACCCTCTTTTTAGTGTCCTTTTTGCCTCTTTTGTCATACCTGCTTTATTGTGCCCTAATAAAACTGTTATTTGTCTGTCTCCCTGGTCTCTGATTGCCTAAAGAGCTTGACTGTCTTGTGTGTACCAAGTGTGTGATAAATGCTTGGAGAAACATGTGCCAAGCAGAGCTGAATAAAAAATTAGTTGTGGGGCCCCTGGAGAGATGGCTTAGAGGTTAAGAGCACTGGCTATTTTTCCAGAGGTCCTGAGTTCAATTCCCAGCGACTACATGATAGCTCATAACCATCTATAATGAGATCTGGTGCCCTCTTCTCTTGTGCAGGCACACATGCAGTACGGAATACTGTATAAATAATAGATAAATCTTAGAAAGGTTGTGGTGTAGGTGACTGCCTGCTGTGTGCATGCAGTTCTACAGGAGATTCTGTCTGGCACTGGTACAGCTGATAGGGAGTTAGACCCCCAGTGTCTTAACACATGCAAAGCTTAGTTCAGAATAAATAAAAAACCCAAACGCAACAACCTAAACTATAAAACTAAGAGGGAAAAAAAAAACCCACTTGGAAATTTAGCTCTGTAATGCCTGCTCTGTTATATCATCTCTCACACTGTTACATAGTGCCCTGCAGCACTCAATACAGGTGCTGTGGAGTGCGGTTTCTAAGTCATAATACGGGGCTTGAGAGGCTCAGTGGTTAGGGTTACTGAACCATTGGACACAGAGGGCACAGGTTTGATTCCTAGCATGCACGTAGCAGCTCACAAACATTTGTAACTCCAGTCCTGCAGGATCCAGTGCCCTCTTCTGGCCTCCATGGCACTAGGTGGGCATGAGTTACACAGATGTACATGCAGGCAAAACACCCACACACAGAAAATAAAGAAAACAAAAATTGTGAAGTTAAGATAAAAATGTGTTCTGGAAGACTCTTAACTCATTGGGACTTAGGTCTTTAAAAACTCAAATGTAATGGGTTAAATGAGCAGCCACACTTAATTTTGACTTCCTAAACAAAAACACATTGCATCTTTCTAAATGCTTCTGTTTTTTATTTCATATGTTGAGTTAGACCACTTGAGGAGAGGTTTGGGGCTAACCGGGAAGAACAGAGTTTGTTTGTAAGGGGGCTGCATGCTGTATCCTCTACTGAGGAGGTAAAGCACCCCATTCTTTAAGGCTAGCAAACAGCATTCTCTCTGCTTCACCAAGGCAAGGTCTGGAAACAAGCCTGAACTGAGCATCCTCTTTTTCTCTTTGACATTTGGTTGATAAATTAACCTGTTTATTCTATTCCATTCTATTCTATATATTATATTATAGTATAGTATGCTATACTATGCTATTGTATTATATTTATATTATATTATAGTATAGTCTGTTTATTATATTATTATATATGACTACCCAAGGGAATTGTCCTTCTTGGTGAATGGCTTAGAATGGTAGAAAAGATTGTCATCTTTTCCTAAACTTGTGTATGGACTAATTGTAACTATATATTCTTTCTAGGAAGCTGAACACCAAGGTGCAGAGGAGCCAAAGCTGCAGTGACACACTGCAGGACAGAGTGAGGAGCAGGCTCAGGACAGCCCCGCCCCGCAGAGCCAAGGTACACCGCAGCCCTGGCCGCGGCAGCTCTCCACCAACCTCTGTCTTCCCTCAGCACACACATAGCTTCCCCTGCACAAGGCAGAATGGATCCCAGGCAGATTATATTAGTTACACAGAAAATTCTACATACAGATATGAAGGAAAAGGTTCAAATTAGTAGACAGATGGGGATATTAAGCCATTATAGAACCCTTATTAAAAGACTCATCTTCAGATTTTGATGTTGCTAACTCTTCCAAGTATGTTGTATTTGTTTTAGGTTGGGGATTTTCCTGTTTTTTTAGGTACATATTATCATTTCTTTGCCTTCCTTCCCAATCCTCCAACCATCCAAAGGACATATGTAGAAAGAAGATAGATTTGTGGAAGGGCTCGAAGGATGGCTTAGCAATTAAGAGTGCTTATTCTTGCAGAGAACTAGACCCATCTCAACCACTTGCTTCCCATAATGCTAGTACCAGGGGATCCAACACTCTCTTCTGGCATCTTTGGACACCTGCACATACATGTACATACCTATACACATACCCATATACACAGGTTTTAAAAGATGAAAAAATAAAGAAAAACACACACATATGATCTTTTATATTTTTTTCAGGTCACAACTATAACTCCAGGCTCCACCCCCATTATTGGTGTTCTCTTGTCTACTCAAAATAACCGCTGCCTCTCAGCTCCTGACTTAACCATAGAAAAGCGCCTGCCCTTCAGCTCCCTTTCATCCTTGGCTTCCTTTCATAAGCCGGAGCGCTCTATCAGCCCGGAAAGCAATGACAGCATCTCTGAAGAGCTTAACCACTTCAAGCCTATCGTCTGCTCGCCGTGCACTCCCCCCAAGAGACTCCCTGATGGCCGAGTTCTCAGTCCTCTCATCATCAAGTCAACGCCCCGCAACCTGAGCAGAAGCCTGCAGAAGCAGACTTCTTACGAGGCCAGCCCTCGGATCCTCAAGAAGTGGGAGCAGATCTTCCAGGAACGGCAGATCAAGAAGACCTTTTCCAAAGCCACTCTCACCTCCCTGGCCCCTGAAGCAGGGGAAGAGTTACTGGGCTCTGAAGCTATCCATTCTAGCAAGGAGAGGCCGCCTTTAGCTTTAAGTACAAGGTTGTCCAGGGCCCGGGCACTCTCAGAGTGTGCTGGTCCCACCTCCACTGCTTATAACCAGACAAAAGTAGAACAGGATTGTGTTAGGAAAAGGAGCCATGAGGTCCCACTGGAAACCTGCCATTCCTCAGAGCACAGAGGAGTACCCAGTGGTCCCTCTTTGGAAGAGGAGCAGTTTGAGGAGTCAAAGTCCACCATAGATGCCACAGTAGTTAAAACTTGTATAAGCACAGCCATGAAGACCTCAGCAGTTAATTCAGTGCTACCCAAAAATGATGTTTTGGGTGGGGTCCTCAAAACAAAGAAACAGCTGAAGACACTCAGTCATTTTGATCTGGCTAATGGCATTCTGGTCAACAGCTTAGGAGAGGAGCCAAATCCTTCCCTGCGCAGGGGCCGGAAACGGAGCTGTAAGACCAAGCACTTGGAACAAAATGGCGTTAAGAAACTGCGACCGTCCAGTGGTGACGTGGGCCAGGCCTCCAGAGACCCAAAGCTGAGTGAGGTGGGGCGGAAATTGCAACAGCCGGAGGAGAAGCCGCTGGTACTGCAGTCACGGCACACGTTTGACAGTGAGAGGCGGACTATGAGCCGGCGCAAAGGAAACGTGGATCAGTATCTGTTGCGATCTAGCAGCCTGGCTGGGGCCAAGTAGCACTTATTGTACAGTGACTTGCTCTTCAGAGGTCCCCCCGTCATTTATCCAAAAGAGCTAGCTGAATGTTCTCACTTTGAATTTCTTTCAGTGGCAAAACACTGTCTAATCTGGTTCTGAGAGGTTTCAGGGCCTTGGTAATCAAAAGCCAAGTGTTTGCATCTTTGGTTCTCTAGGATCTGGGTTAGTACCCCTCACCCCTGAGTGAGCCAACTCTGAACGCTTCTGGACCCAAATCTGGCAGCACCGACTTGGAATGAGATTGGGAATGACCTCATTCATGAACATCATGGCCAGAGTTAGAGATGGTAGGGAGAGGGAATACCTTCTCACACTCATAAAACCCCTAGCTTCTTATAGCAGAGCTGTTTCCAGTTAGCCTTACAGAGGCAAGCAGTGCAGTATTTTGGAAGAGACCAGATAAATAGCTGATCTTGTTCATCTTTCTCTCCTCTTTGCCACAAGTAACTGTACATACCCAAATCAGTTGAGCTCAGAACTTTTGCTTCTCCAGAAGTCAGTTTACATTCTTGTTTAAACTATGACATATGATTGATGCTGTGTGATTAACACCTGGTCTTTCTGAGACCTAACTAGTAAGTGCTCTCAGCTGGGTGATGAAGCCGCAGCGCAGATATTCAGGTTCTCTTAGCTGTCAAGTGGCATAGCGCAATCTGACCACTGGGTCTCCTGGCCACAAGTCCCTTGGATTCTCCACAATCATACAGTGCCCAAAGGAAATCCATCCTAAGGGTGTGCTGGGGCTACCTAGGGAGACTGGCTAGGCACTGAGTGTGACACTGCAAAGCCCACCTAGAAGCAATTAACATTGATGGGATGTAGATCATAGGACTGCAGTGATCTTCCCCCTAGCCTGTTTACAGGCTCCTGTTTTCCTAGGAGTCCCAGCCTATTAGACAAACTACTTCTTAACCACTTTCCACGTGGCAATGGCTATCTGCAATTTTTGATCTAAAAATCATGAAAAACTTGCCCCAAAGTCAGGCAAAGAACAAGCTGAAACTCCATACTGTGGAAACAAGGTATCTAGCTGGATACAGCTGGTAAATTCAGTCCCATGGACCTTTGGGGTTTATTTTTCTTAGCAGCTGACACCATGTGTCATTTGCATCCCTGGTGGTGCTTGGTGCTTCTGCCCTTCTGGGCTCATTGAGAATAGGGATTATGATAGGATTTTAGGGACTCTCAGGTGGGCTGGCCTTCCCTGTGTCTGTATGAGTTGTTACCATAATCATGTGATTGGCATTTTAACAAACCTTCCAGAGCTTTTATACCCATCCTGTGATGTCCCCTTGAAAGATCCCAGCAGGATACTGCATAGTTCTCCAGTGAAGCTGCCTTTGATCAGAATGTTTCCAAACATTCAAAGTCTAGAAGTAGCTGGCACTACAAGCTCACTGCTCAGTGGCTGAGGGAGGTTACCTGTGGTGCTGTGTGCTCAAGGCAGATGGTAGTCTTTTTGGGATTCTAGAAGAGAACTGTAGATTTCAAATTAGCCAGAGCTGGCTGAAGCTTCTGAAGGTAGGGAGGAAGATGTGGAGTCCCAAGCCAGGTGTCCCTTGAAGCAGACAGAGCTACTTTGTCTGCAGCTCACAGTCGACTGTCTCCAGGGACGCTGGACATGTGTGGCCAATACCAAGCCAGCTGGCCTCAGTGGCTGCCATGGCGGGACCTGTGAGTCCCAGGGTGTGGCTGTATGTTTTAAAAACGTAATAGTCTTATTTATACTCATGCCACTTTACTTCTCATCCTAGGCAGCTTAATGCTTTGAGGGCTGCTGGAAGGCATGCGTGTGCCCCAAATAGGAGAGCTAACCCTGGTCTGCAGACACCAGGACATTCCATTGGAGAAAACTGTGAAATTTCTGCCATTTCACTTATTTCCTTTATGATCTTAGTCATTATTATTGGAAGGCTAGTATTGCTGGGTAGTAGCAAAGATACCTATTTTTAACTTGCCACCTTTTATATGGCACTAGTCCTTAGAAAAACACTTTCAGTTGGAATTATTCTTTGGTTTTGGTAAAAAGATAAAATATTTTAATAGATGAAAGATATATATTTTAAATATCCCCCTGCTCCTAGTGACTACCCTGGTAAGAGTGTGCATAGCAGTGGCAGCAAGTGTGGCCTCAGGTGCCATACTGCTGCTGAGTGAGTGTTGCAGACACTGGGCTGGGCTGTGGCTGTCCCTGTGTGCCCTCTGTGAGACCCTGGATGCTGTAGCCACTGAGCAGTGGCCCTTGGAGTAGAAGCAAGACAGCTTATGTTGAGGAGGAATGGCTTACTCTTCAATCTGCTTAGCTTTGAAGATGGAAAAACCGCTCAAGTATCTGCATGCAAGATGCTCTTAGAATTAAGTCACTGAAACCTGAATACTTTGTTTCTGAAAATTTCTGTTGGGATTTGACTGAAGCCCATGGCAACTACAGCTGTTGCCGTAGCTCCCCTAAAGAGTAAGTAGATAGGGAAATAGAATGTTTGGCTTGGTGAGCTGGAGTGGAAGGTACCGTTTCACAAAGTACTTCTCACACATCACTGCAGTCTTAGCCACTGTGCACACTGCCCACATTCTACTGCGTTCCTTGTGTGTATGCATTCTGCTTTTTTTTTTAATTAAAGAGGAAATTATGAGGAACAGAAGAGTAAGTCTTTATGATGGGAAATCCAAGAGTTAATGCCATCCCTCAAAAGGGCTTGATAGCCCTTCCACAGAGAAGGTAACCCTGGTGATAGTCATGAATGACTGTACCTGTTGGCAGAAGCCATCTGGGCCTAGTGAATTGGTATAGTCAGGGATTACTCAGCCAGCACCTGGCCTCTGTCCCTTAGTTGCCTCTTTAAAAAAAAAAAAAGCCTGGTTGAGGCTTTAAGTCAATTAAAGAAAAAAATCATAATTTTTTGCCCCTCATAAATTAAAGCAATTTAATTATCTGATTACAAACTGACCAGTGAGTAAAATGTGAAGCTGCTGGCTGAAGGTTGTGTTCATTCAGTAGACACTTTTGAGCTCTTAGACACCCCATCCTGTACTGAACCATATGGAAATCCTGTTCAGTGCAATATGTGTGGACATGTGTTCAGCTGGAGAGTGCATTAATGATCTTTGAAAGGCCATTTCATCTGTGACAAGGCTCTTCAGGATATTGCACTCAGCAGGTCACCCACAATATTTCCCATACCTTACCAGTATTTATGAGTTTGATTAACTTGGCTTCTTTCATTCCCTAAGTAATTTTCCCAAAGAAGAATAGATTTTCTCCTGCAGTGATTATCGAACAAATTACCCTTGTTCAGAAGCTGCTTTTAGCTCAAGTCCCAAGAAATGGGGCAGGTCTAGATCACTGGTAAGGCCAAAGAAGTCTGTCCTTGAGTGACCTTCTAATGTATCCCAAACTGACTTCTCACCAGAACCAGCAGTGACTTGGGCTTTCTTCCCTCCTCGTCATTGAAATGGAGAGCCATTAGGAGAGGGTAGAGGCTAGGTCATCCTTATGGGATGTAAAATCTGGACCAGCCCCAGCCTCTATCTTTAAATAAAAATCCACTGTAGTTCTCTAGGACCCAAATAATTGTGAACGTTTCACAATTTGTGAATGAAGGGGACATGCAAATGACAGGTTTTAAAATGGCTTTTTCTTCTGTTTGTTTTGTTCAATTAAGATGTACCTAATATCCCTGGAACACACCTGTAATGTGTAGGTACTTAATGGGAAAACCTCCTGGTGTGAGCTAAGTAATGAGTGGAATTTTAGTTGTTTTAATTGTAGCCTTTGTTGTTTCTTTCAAAAATCAAACTCCATAGGGCCTTAATTTGCCAGCCCTTCTCTCATCAGCCTGTAGAATACTATTTAGATTTAGCCTTTAGGGTGAAGGGAGCTGGTTATAAGTTCTTCTGATCCAACAGGGTGTGAGGAGCAGATGTTGGGAACGAGGCTGTTGCACAGATTTTCTCTGGAAGATGACCCGGAAATGCACCTTTCCCAGATGGTTATCCACCATCCACAGCATTCTAAAGATTGTTCTGTAGGGGAGACTTAGAGATATACAGAGGTTACCAGTGTAGTCAAACTGGATGGATGAAGACGTGCCAAGCCCACATGAGCAGATGGCTCTGTGTATTGCCAGTATTTCTTCTGAGGGGGGAAATGTATTCTTGTGTTTTCTAAGTGTTGCCAGAATGTGGGAACTTAAACCATGTGAGAGCTGACCTTACACTGTAAGCTCCCTCTGTCTTCCGGTGTCTCTGGGTCCAGAAGGAGTTAGACATTGCCATGCTAATGCCAGGCTAGCTTATGTCCAGTCTGTACCACTGACTGAGGCACAGACAATTCAGTCTTCAGATGTCAAGCTGGGCAAGGAGCAGCTTCCACCTGGTTCTAGATTCCTGCAGCAGCAGTCAGGTTCTCCCTAGCTGAGCCACCGTGCAGCCCAGCAGGTCCCGGTTCACATCAGACATGTCTATCCCTAAGCCTCCAGCAAAGCAAGAAAACAGATACTATGCAAGATGGGAAATAACTGAAATGCCAACCTGTTTTGTTTTTCACCTGATGTGCTGTTTACTCTTAACTGTACAGATACAGTTGTTCTAAGAGCCAAGAGCAGAACCTTTCCACCTGCAAATTGAAAATGCTCTCTGCTGGCTTTAGGCCACCTGCTACAGCACTTGTGGTCTGGTGGTTGTGACTTACTCAACCTGTTTACAGTAGCGAAGGGCCCTGGATCCCGGGGGACTGTCACTGCTCTGTGTACCCTTGACTCATAGTCTTTGACAGAGGACCTGGGGCCAGGGAATGCCCTGTCAGGGCTTTATCACAAATGGTGTGAGAGCAAATGGGATGATGTATGATTAATACAGTACCAAAGTGCATTCTTCAATGTGTATGTGCCTGTTCCAGGCTAGGCCCAAGGTGAACATGCAGTAAAGCAGACTCATTAAAGCAAACAGTCTATTTCTGATTAGTCTCCAGACAGCTGCGTCTACCAGCGTGGACTAAGCTTAAGGCAGGTGTGTGTTTGGGCGCTGAGCTGGGGCTGGGAGGCACCTGGGTTAGAATGCTTTGGCTTTCAGAATGAGCAGGAAGCACCAGGGTGGGGTCTCCCCTGGGAACAATGTGTCTTTTGATGTGTTCTCATGGATGTTAGTTTCCTGATCTCCTGTGACCATTCCTACTTCTCTGAAGACACTGAAGAGTTTGAGTAAAGAATAACGTGGGACACCAATGTCCTTGTACCTTATGGTCACACTTAGAAATCTGATTTTTAAAAATATCTTTTTGGAACCATTGCTCAGAAAGTCATAAAAAAATCTTTGACACAAGTTTTTCATGAAAAGATAGCAAGTGTTAACCTGTTCCTTTTAAACACAGAAAATGAACCTAGAAGACCATTTTAAGAATTGATGCTGCCAGATGGTGGTAATACATGCCTTTAATCCCAGAATTTGGGAGGCAGAGTGGATCTCTGTGAGTTCGAGGCCAGCCTGGTCTACAGAGTAAGTTCAGGACAGGCTACACAGAGAAACCCTGTCTCAAAAACAAACCAACCAAATGAACAAAGAATTGATGCCCTGTATGGTAAGCTAGGATGTGGGATCTTTGAAGTCACCCAGACTAAGACCTGTTAGGGAGTGTGCTAAAAGTGAGCATGCTGCCAGTTAAGAGACTTGAAAACAGTACTCCACACTTGGTCCCTATAGTAGCAAGATGTTCTACACACTACTAATTTACTTCAACTAGGTTTGGTAGGTGGGAACTCCAGCCCTGGCAGTTCAGAGCTAAGTGTGGGGCCCCCTGACTCCAAAGCCGCTGGTTGCTGCTTCTGCCACTGTGGCCTCAGCTAACCTTGCAGTGAACTGGGCCTTGGCAAACTGTGGCACCAGTTGCTGTCTGGACTGGAACTAGCTGGGCCAGGAACCAGGCTGTCTTCCCACTTTACCCACTGTACTGTGGGGCTCTGAGCTAATTCAATCTGCTTCTCCATCTGCCAGTTCCCTCAGGGCCCCTCACTAACTTCCAGATGGCTCACCAGCATCTTGGGTGACTATAGAGCGAGCTCAGTTTGGGAAGGTTGAAGCACACAAGTAAATTGATGTCAAATGTGAGCTGAGCACTGAGTGTGGAGGCAGGAGGATCAGGGGGCCAAGGTCATCCTTGGCTACATAGTTTGAGGCCTCATTGGGCTACATGAGACCCTGTCTGGGGGAAAAAAAAAGGTGCTATTTCAATCTTAACAAGTCTTACTGGAGTACTAGCAGAGTTGGAGTATTATATAGTGGCTTCTTTCTTGGGGTTCAGTTGTAACATTTTGTTACATATATGTGAAAAAGATGTGCTTGAACTAAGCCAAAGTATTCAGAATGATCAGAAACTTAGCAAGGAGAGGCAACCAGCTTGTTCAGCTGAGGTGGTGGTGGTGCTTGGCCCACCGTAAGTGTGCCCTCGTTGTGATGCCCTCACGTCCCAAAGGCAGGATTAAGGGCTGCCAATGTGGATCAAAGAGCAGAGCTGGAACTGAGGGACGTAAACAGGCTACACAGTCCATTGTAGCGTCACCACCACTGCCAAAGAGACGGCTCCTTACTAGGGAGACTGCTAGGAGCTAGGTGGGAGCAGGTTGGTCTGTTTTATTGCTGACAGCAGGTCCGTTCTTGAGAATATCCGTGAACACATCTGGCTGAAGGGGCTTCTCCAGAAGTAGAACCTGGTGGCTTGGCAGAGTGACTGTCAGGGTGGATTCTCCTAACAGTGAAGGGAAGATGAGTGCTTTGGAAGTCCAGAAAGTTCAGTCTATCAAGTGGTCAACAAGTGGCTGCTACTGTGGGTCACTGTGTCATTGGTATCTGTTCAGGCATCTGTGAATGGGCTAACTGTGCCATTGTGACCTGTGTAGTGACGGTACATTACGTGTATGTCTGGGTATGATCACAGCTGAGTGTAAGCACTTAACTGGCTACTTGAATGAGTCTACTTGGACGTGAAGTTGAGTTCAAAATGTGAAAATAGTTGGAATTTGGGTTTGGGGAGTCTGTCTTGCCGAGAATCAAGAAGCCTTTTACTTCCTGGGCCCGAGGGACTGCAGGTCTGTTGTCCCAATCTGAGGAAGCCATCCCCAGGGGAGAAACCTTAAGTCCAACCCAGCATAGCTCTGGTGGACTGCTCCAGACCCTCCAGGGACAGATGCTGCCTACTGGGCACACACCAACAACACAGCAGCCCCAGTCTGCCTTGGCCAGAAGGCTTTACTGTGAACCTAGGTGCCCATACAACCTAGCATGTTTGTCTTCAGCCTGCATCCTGGATTAGAGGACACTGGGAAATTAAACCCTCCCTTCTACCAGCCATCATCTCAAAAGGGGCCATTCTGTTGTCTTTCACTCTCACAATGGAAAAGCTTCCTCAAAGGAACTCTGTCTTTCTGGTCTCTAGCCCTCCGCTCTGCTACCCTGCCTCTTGCTGGATACTGGCCACTTCTGCGCTTTCCATGCTGCTTCTCTGTCTCAGCACTTACTGAAGCTGTCATGAGTGATTCAGGTAGGTTTCTCACAGCCCTCTTGGGATGCAGGAGTCAGCAGAGATCTTTCTTTAGTGACACCATCGCTGTGGCCCTGGCCTGGCTTCCGAGAAGGATACTTGGCACCCACTGTATTATTTGCTCTATGCACCACTCTTTATTGCTGCTGGGCCAGCCACCTGGTGCGGCCTGGCCGGGCTCGGAGGCGAGGTCCTGCTGAGCTCCCCATGCTGACCACGGAGCAAGATGGAGCCCAAGGCCCCTCTGTTCAGGGCTGGGCACAGTCCAGGGCGCAGAGCCCTTGGGGAGGGCGGTGCGCAGCTCTACTCTTTCGAGTCGCTGGCCGTGGGCTCCTGGCAGAACTCGTCCATGAACTCGAGGAAGCGGCCTAACTTGGGTTGGCTGGCGCTCAGCGCACGGCGGGTGGGTGGCCTGGGCGGCGGGCTGTTGGTGAACACAGTCCGCAGGGAGTTGCGCACCAGCTCCCGGTAGCGCGCACGGAACTCCTTGAGCAGCCGCTTGGCCTCGCGGTACTGCTTCTGGTTCACCAGGCGCTGCTGTGCGCGCCGCTGCAGCACGGCACCTGCGGGGACGAGAAGGGAGAGAGCCAGGCTCGCCAGCTTCCTTTGGCCCAGAGATGCAGAAAGCATCTTGGCCGGTGGAAGCAACCCAGCCCGACAGTGGGAAGTCATGCCGAAGGTGCCAGTGACGTGCAAACCTGCCTCCCCCAACCACCACCCCGCCGCACACCGGCGGGTAGACGCTCAGAATTTCTGCTTCCAACAGCCCTCCCAGCTCTCCATGCTCCCTTCTAGCTTCGCATCAGCCTGGCGGGAGAGGGGCGCCATACCCAGTGGAGCCTCAGTAACATTCCGAGGGTCCCGCATGCGAATCAGGACGTCATCCAGCAGCTGCGCTCGGGTCTTCCGTGGGGGTGGCATCGGCAGTCTTGGGGTCTGGCACAAAGCAAGGAGGAGGTCTGTCACTTCACGCAGTCATAGCGACTGGCAGGGGTTGGGGAGCGCTGGAAAACAGGCCTCAGGGTCCCAGGACTAGGACTGCTAGGACTGCTCCTGTGGGGTGCCCAGAGCAGAGCGCAGGAGGACAGTCTGTGGCGCTTGGTGCTTACCTTCCGCTCCTTGGGGATGTAGGGTTTCGGTAAAGTGTCCAGCCTGGGCTTGGAGGAGCGGCAGACCAGGGGCTGCTTCAGCATGCGATGCAGCGCCTGCGCGTTCTTCTGGATGCCTGGAGGAAAGCAGCAGCAGGTGTCACCCTTGACCCTGCTCAGCTCTGGGAAAAGGACTAGCAGAGCCCAAGAAAGCCAGCCCCAGGGGTCCGTCATGTGCTCCCCTGCCTAGAGCGCCACCATTCACTAAGTAAAATGTCCCAGTGGGCTCACAGTCTAATGTTGGGGGACTTTGGGCCCTACAGTGATCCCTTGGACCTTGAACTCAGGGTGGGGGTGGGGGGTGGTCACAAGGTAGGGCTGACTCCTAAGACCCATTCCTGGCAGGCTATTTTGGTAGGACAGAGAATGAGGCACACCGGAGGAAACAGAATCAGAGCTGAGAAGGCACTGTCTCTTCTACCCCAAACAAGCTTGGGATGGTCTGTTGGGCCTTAACAGGGCTGATGAGAGCCCAGGAAACTGGCTTTGTTTGGTCTTTAGCGTAGCCCTTCTATGTGAGCAAGGGTGACTGGGCTAATCCAGGTAGTCTTTGAAAAACCCATGACCCCAAAACAGTGACAGTTGAACAGCGATGCATGCCCTAAGGAGAGAGGGCTTGGCAGCGCATGCTTTAATCCCGTACCCTTCGGCTCCACAAAGGCCGGGTCAGGCTTGACTTTGAGCAGATCCTCATAGCCCTCGTACTTGGAGGCGGTCATCGTCGACTGCTTCTTCCGAGTCCTCTTGGCCTCTCTGGGTGCTGTTAATGGTCTCCTTTGGTCATTCTCCTTCCCCTCTAACTTTTCCCTTCGGACGGTGGAGGATGGCAGCTCATTCACCTGCGCCAGGAAGATAATGCATCACTCACTCCCTGCCAAGTCCCAATGTGGGCTCTGTTACAGAAACAGTTGACCGGGTAATGGGTTCTAACCAGAGGAAGTGTGGCCAATCTGGGCAGTCTCAGAGGAGACCCCAAACCAGCCAGAAAACCCCACAGGAAGGGATTCTTCAGTCTGGACCAAGTCCTGGGGACAGAGAAGAGCTGTCCCCAGATAACGCAGAGAGAGGCCTGTACTGCAAGCCATGACAAAGATGGCAGCTTGCAGCAGTCAAGGAGCAGCATGGCACTCAGGGAGTAATGTGTGAGACAGGTGGCTAGCGTGCCGGGCAGGCTGGTAAGGGCCTCCCATGCTGAGGGTGTTTGCTTTGGTTTGTATCTTTATTCTTGCTTTGAAGTACGCCAGGAACATGTTAGCTTACCCAAATGGTTCTTATATGACACAGGAAGCCCTATTTTATGTAGGGACATTCCAGACAGACCCTGCCAACTCTTCTCACCTTATGGAGGTTGAGCAATCCTTATGTGAAATGCCTGGGAGTAGAGATGTTTGTTTTTTAGAATATTTACATGACAAGATACCTTGGAACTGGACCCAAGTATACATGAAATGATTTTGTGCATGAAACAACATTTCATCAAAAATCCTCTTGTAGACAATGTTGGCACATAAAACATTTCAGAATTCTGAGCACTTGGGATTTGAGTCGTTCAGATTAGGGGGTGAACCATCTCTATTTCCTCTCTTTACACACTGCTCAACTGACAGTTTGGTGTTCATGGGTCTAAACCTTCCATTTGAATTTCTCTCCCTGCCCCACATTATCTCTGCCCGTATCTCCACCTTGTTAACTCTCCTTAGCCTGAGAAGTGCAGCTAGCTCGACCCTCCTTCCTACCCTCCTGGTCTGGAACATAGGCATCATCCCTCGGGTTCTGGTCCCTGGGTACCCAAGTCTCCCGGCAGAGATGGCTCTGCCCCTCCCAGCTTCCTCACTAGACTCTGAGCACCTCGAAGGTGGCATCCCAGAACCCAGGGCAGCACGAGAAGTGAGGTAACCTTTAGCACAGAGGGACAATCCTTTGCAAACTGGCCAGAACCAGATCTCAGTGAGATCTGAGGTCCTGTCTGTGCTGCCACAGGGCCACTGGTGCCCTGAGCCCCCTCTGACCTGCCTGAGAGCTACACAGCCTTCAGGGGTCCCTGCCTGCCCTGGGCAGTCCACAGCAGTGCAAGCAGCTCAGGAGCTGCAGGAACCTGTGGACACTGAAGCGGGCAGGTGGGGGGTGGGGGTGGAGGAGGTGAGGACAGTCACCTGGGTCAAGAAGATGGACTCCGTACTCTTGGCGTCATCTGATGGGTGGTCTGGGCTCAAGAGGCCCGCTGTACAGCTCGGGTGGGACACTGTCTCACTGTGCACAGTGGAGTCGGAGCAGATGGGAGGCATTGGCACAAAGGTCCGGTGGGTTACGTGAGGGCCTTCTGGGCTCTCATTGGCCAGCAGTGCGTCATGAGAGGTGTTTTCAGTGGCAAGCCGCCCTGGCGCTCCCGACTCCGGCTCTGGCATAAGACTTGAGGGAACCTCGTCTGTGGTTACGTTCAGGTGATGGGGGACCAGACAATGCTTTGGCACCTTGGGAACGTGGGTTTTCACCTGTGTGAGAGAAAGGCTGTGTTGACAGGAGGGCAGTCTCTCACACCCTGCACAGAGAACAGAGCTTCATTCCACACCACCATGGAGGCTCAGTGGGGAAGGAGAGAACTGGCTCCCACAGGCTGTCTCTGACCTCCACGTGGCCGGTCACGCAGTGTAAGTTTTATAAATTACCAAAGGAGCAACTAGCCTGTTTCCCAGGCGCAGAGAATAAAGCGACTTGTCCAAGATCAGCGGCAAGTCTGCACTTCTGCCTGGAGGCCTGGGCTCTAGGCCTCACTCTGCTCTTGGCAGCTTCTCTTCAGGGTCTCCTCAGGGAGTCCTGAAGCAGGTGGCAGTGGCCCTGCTTCTCCTGAGCCAGGTACCTCAGGAGCAGTGGAACTACTTCCTAACTGGCAGGGCCTGTCACCATTTCTCCTGTTCTGTCTCCCTGTTGGGGTGGGGGTGGGCAGCATGTGTGCATGCGTGCTGTGCCTTCTTTTCTACTTTTACAGATTGACTAGTGGAGTGGAGAGGCCCTAGGCTCTCCACTTAGGAGTATGTGGGCTGAGCCCAGTTGCGTCCCTCGAAGCTGCTTCCTCCTGTCAACATGGCAGACCCCCAATCCCTGCCTGTACCTGGATCCAATACCTGAGGAACAGGAAGAACCACTAAGGAGCGCTTCTAAATAAAAGGCCGAGAATAAATTTTATTTTAAGAAATTATTTTTTCTTTTTGACATGTGTAAAGTCCATGTTTTGAATGGAAGCCTGAAGGGCATGGGCCTTTAAAACCCATGTGGGGGGCAGGGAGGCACACACCAGGCTTCTGCACAGTAGGAGCCCTCGCTGGCATGGGGGCTGTCTGTGTGTGTGGGGGGGGAAGGCTGCTGGAGAAACACTTCCTCAGTCCTGCCCTTCCCACAGGGTGACTGGGCAGTCTCCACTCCTGCCTCACTGGTGGCCTGACCCCTGCCCTCAGGACCAGGCTGGTCTATCTGCCTGTTTTGTCCTCACAGGGGAAAGCCCCCAAGCATGCTCTCCAGTTTTTCCTCATGCCCGCGTACAGGGGCAGGGCTGGTAGCCTTTGTCCAGGGAATGGAGTAGGAAAAGTCCCAGGGCTGCCTGTGTGTGTAGCTCTCCCTCTCAGCAAGCTAGAGGAAGACTGCTACCCTCAATTGGCTTCAGGCCTAAGCCATGGGTCAGGTGGTAGGTTTGTGCCTAGACATATACACTACTGTGTTGTTTCCCTGCATGTTGGGGCTTGTGTTTATTAATATCTCAAATACTCAGGACCCTGGACAGAAGGGGCGTGAGGAGCACCTTGAACACAATGCTGGCTTGTATCTCGTGAGCTGGGGCACCTTTCTGAGCCTGTTTCTTGGGTGAGTGAGGGCAGAGTTGCACTGTGAGAGACAGAGGTCCGTGAGGAACACCATGCTCACTAATATCCCCTCCCCAGGTGGCAGACAGGCAGGGGTGTGGTAGATCGTCAGAGCAAGCAAGAGAAGCCCTAGGAATTTCTATTTCTGACTTTAAACCCTTGCTGTACTCCTCTGAAGGCTTAAGAGCTTGGTTGGACAGAAGCGGCCACAGAGCAGATGGCAAGGGGCAGATGTGTCTATCTTTGGAGACAGAAGCTTCTCACAGATTTTTTTCTTTCTTTTGAAATTCCTTCAGATCAAGAGGATGATAACTACTAGTTTGTGGCCCCCAGAAGTAAGGTCTCTTACATGCTAGAGGGACAGAAGCCAGCCTGTCTGCGGCAGAGCTGGGCATCTAGTCCTGGGCACTCAGAGCTGGAGCCTGCCCTAGAAACTTGTGCGGCAAAGGGCTTGGGCTCTGCAATTAGCTTCATGACTCCTTTCAGCCAGCCCTTTCAGCAGCTCTATGAGGCTCCAGAGCTGAAACACCAGCAACTCAAAGATCAGAACTCTTGCCAAGTTCAGCCAGTTATAAAGACTGGTCTTCAAACTTCAAGGCTGATTTCTCCCCACTCTTCTGTGGGCCTTAGTTTCTTTGTGAAACTAGGGGATCACTGACTTAGTGACCGGAAAGGCTTCTATCTTCCCTCCTCTTATGGGGGCTCTCTGTCCTGTTACCTCTGCTTCTAGCTGTGTTTATCAAGGAGAGGAAAACACACTGGAGTCAAGGGAGAGGTTCCCGGTTTGGCCGGAGGAGCGGGGTTCCCGTGCACAGGCTACTGTGTGTGTTAGAATAGGCTCCACTTCCCCGGGGCCAGGGTCCTGTTGGAAGGCTTACCTTCCGTGACTCCTTCCGAGGCATGATCATATGGTGTTTGGCTTTTACCAGTTTCCTTCGAACTAAGCGAATGCCCAGGCGCTCCTGGAGGAAGCTCTTCAGCAGTGGGGGGATCCCTGGTGTCACGGAGGAGAATACGATGATGATTAGCTAGTCTCTCCGGGGGCTTACTGTGTGTCCAGCAGCGGTCAAATCGCTTTGCACGTATGAATGTAATTGCATTTCTCTTTGCAACCAGAGGAAGTAGGTGCCATATTATTCCTATTCCATAAGCAAAGAAGTGATGCGCAGACAGGCTACTATGACATAGTGCGGCAAGGTTCAGCACCCCACTGGTGTCACAACAGGCCCAGGACTCTAATGCATCTTCAGCTGTTAGGTCTTGGCCAGAAGACGGTGGGCACTGTTATAATATTGATTAAAAATCCACCGCAACGTATTTGGTATAAGGAAGGAAGTTTATTGTGGGGAAAAGGGAGGGAGGAGAGAAAGGAGGAGACCACCCCAGAGAGAGACAGAGACAGAGAGAGAGGGAGAAACTGAGGGAAAAAGAGAGAACAAGCAGGCGGCAGGCTCTTAGATCCCCAGCACCTGGCCATGGCAGGTGATGAAGTCAACCTAAAAGCAGGCTATCGGATTCACACTCCTCCCTTTTTGTTTAATTAAAAAATGAGGAACTATGAGGAGGTAGTGAGGTGGGAATGAGGGCATTGGACTGCTTCTTATGGAAGACAAGTTAAAAGTATATAAATGCAGGTTCATTGGAAGCAGCTCTTGGCCACCATGCAAAAGGGAAAGGGGAAGTGGCGAGAGGGAGGCAGAGAGACGGTGAGAGAAAGAGGGAGAGAGTGAGGGAGAGGGAGGGAGACAGAGAGAGAGAGAGAAAGCAAGAGCACCAAAATTTCTGGATTATATGTTGAAGGGGAAGGGGAAGCCCCTGCCCTGGAAAGTTCAGGGTACAGGGTAGGGTATGCCAGCCATGTCCTGTAGCAGGTAGGGACGGAAGAATGCTGGGAGAACCTAGATAAGTCATGAATCTGAGTTATGGCACCAGTTTATAATATTGATTAAAAATCCACTGCAACATATTTGGTTTAAGGAAGGAAGTTTATTGTGGGGAAAGGGAGAGGGAGTGGGAGAGAAATTGAAGAGAGAGCAAGAAAACTCACAGGAGAGAGAGAAGCAGGCTATTGGAATAACAGGCACCACAACAGAACTCCATTCAGACTGCTGGCAGGGTTGGCCCAGCGGCTGGGCCAAGCCCAGATGAGAAATGGAAATGAGACCACACAGACCTGCTCTGCAACCCGGGTGTGGCTTAAAGAACTGAAGTAAGGGCTAGAGAATTCAGAATTCCCAGCGCCTGTTTGTTTGTTTTTCCCTCTGGAGTGGCCCTGGGCAGATCCTAACTGATGTGAGCTTTGACTAAAGCTCTTGAGGTTAACACCTGCTTGCCAGGGTATGCTCTCAGGGCAAGTACTCAGCAATGTCAGCTGTGCTCATTCCCTACGGTAGCTGGGCCTCCCCCTCTCCACACCAGGTCTGGCCTAGCATCTAAGAGGTGAGAACTACAGCTAACAGAAGCACTGGGTTGGGGACAGATCTGTGGCCATCATACCTCGAGTGTGCGCCACCAGAGGGTTGTTGTGGAAGACAAGCTCACAGAGAGAGGGGAAGAGAGCTGCTGGCAGGACAGCATCCTCCTTTGCGATCTAGAACAAGTAAGTACAGGAGACATATTAGTGGATGCTGGCCAGCAAGGAGAGGCTGCAGAAGAGATGCAGTGATGATGGACGGTAGGCAATGCCTTATCCATGCACCATCCACCTGCCTGGACCCAGAACATTTTGCCCTCCTATCCAAGGGTTTTGCCACCACTGTTTCATCTTTTAAAAAAACTACATTTGTGCAGTGATCCCAGAGGCCAGAAGAGGGTGTTGGATCTCCCTAGAAGTAGAGTTACATTATAGCTGGTTTTGAGTTACCATGTGGTGCTAGGGATTGAACATGGGTCTTCAGGGACAGCAGCCAGTGCTCTTCACAGCCATACCTCCAGCTCCCATTTCTGTATCTTTAAGAGTAAAACTCTCTTATCCACACTGGATATGGCAGTATCAAGGATGCTGGCAGGCAAATAATCAGAAGAATTTGTCTCAAAGAGCCTTGAGGGCTGCTGGCATAGGACTGACTTTTTATGTAACTGGTCTTCCTGACAACATGCCTGCACACCAGCATCCCATCAGCTGCCCTCCTGGGCACTCCTTTTCATCAGTCCTAGGCACCAATATATTCAGTGAAGAGGGCCAGAGGACAGGGACCAAGACATGTCATGGCTGGCTAGGGCCAGGAGACCCTGAGCACTGTAAATTGTCAAGCCAGAGTCTGCATGACAAAACGTACACAAGTGATGTTGAGTAGAATAGCTAGAACATGGAGGCGGTAGTGGAATGGGATCAGGGCCATTGGTGTCAGAGGCACCCAAGGTGGGGTTGGATTCAGGGACACAGAAGGCACAAGGGTTGGCTACTGGAGCCTCACTGGGATGCCCTGGAGCAAATGACTTCTCTTATGGTTGTTCCTTCAGCCAGCCCAGCACTTGAACCTCATGTAGACCATGGGCTACTAAGCCTTCTTGTCAAGAGCCAGGTGGGACACAGCGTGTGTTGGGACACACAGAGTCTCTGTCCCTGACTCAGCACTGCTCTTACAACCTCAATGCAGCCATGGACAATTCATAAGCACATAGCCAGAGTGTTTCTTTTCCAGTAAAGTTTCATTTATGGACTCTGTAAAAGCCACCCAGTCCAGAGGCTGTGCTAAGACTAGGAGGGGCAAATAGCCATCTGCTGTTGGGGGTTGGTCTGGTGCGCCATGTATTCAGATGCTGATTTCTGTGCCCCTAACATCTGGGTACAGACCAGACATGGGCATTGTCATATTCTATGAAGAATCTCCTGTATCAATATTGTGTAAACATTGCTCCCTAATTTTCTCTGATGGGTTAATAAAGAAGCTGAGAGCCAATGCCTGAGCAGAAGAGAGAGAAAGGCTGGACTTCCTATTCAGTGGGGATGTCTCAGAGAGGGACCATGAGTAGAGGGAGAAGAAAGAGGAAGAGAAAGGATGTGGTCATGAAGAGCTGTCCACAAGGACTGACCTGATGAAGCAAAAGCAGCCATTATACCATAATTTTACTAATGGCACCCAATGTGGGGCATGTAAACTTAGACAGAAATCCAAGCATAGAGCCTGAGGAAGCTCAGAGAGCCAGACGAGAAAGCTGTAAAAGTGGCTACTTTGGAGCAACAAGGCTGACTACATTTCACAGGCTTGGCTCCTTAAGAGACCCTACTATGCAACAGAACATTTAAAAAGCAGTGAGCTAACTCAGCTGGCAATTTCAGAGCTACACTACAGCTTCTCTTTCTGTGTACTGTGCTGACAGATGAGCTGAGGAACACCCGGCCACAGCAACTTCATGTAGCTGGGTCAGAGCTTAAAACTGCAGCCCAGTCCTGTTCTATGGGCTTGGAAAGGTGACTACCCTCCTGAATGAAGCTGCTCTGAGAAGCGTGGTAGCTTGGAGAGGCTATGGGCAGACAGAGGTCAAAAGCAGCAGCCCAAGGCCAGGACAAGTGGCAACAGATCACAGAAGCATGCCAGAATATTTCCCAGATCCAAGCTGCTCTGAAGAGCCAACCTCTTGGTGTGAAGCTGGCGGCTCACTGAAGTGCTTTCCAGAACAATCAGCAGCAGCTTACAGGTGTCTGCCATGGGGAGGAGAGGGCACGCAGCTCTCCTGGATTGGCAAATGCCAGCTAGGGACATTGGAGCCAGCAGGAACACTTCTTCCCGGTGAGCTGAAAGTCAGGGACAGCGATACCAGCAGCACGAGGTCTGAGCTGACCAGCAGAGGGAGATAGAGAACACACAGAAGAAATCTGAGCACAAGGAAACTTCTAACAAAGTTAAAACAAAACAAAACAACAACCTCGAAAATGTACTTAGATGTGAAGAAAAAAGGGAAACTGGGTACAGACAGTTAATAAATAAATTATATAGATAGATATATAGATAGGTAGGTAGGTAAATAGATAGATAGTTTGAAAATAATAAAATGAAGTCCTTAAAGAGTAAGTTAAGTAATATAAAGAGAATACTTTAAAGTTGGGAAAGAATTTATAAAAAATTACATACAAAAGATATTAATTAAAAAGTGATAAAGGAGAGGTAAATAAATGCATAGAAATGAAATACTCCAGATAAAGGTGAGAGAAAGAAAAATTTCCAAAGAAAGAAAAATAGAAATGTTTTCAAAGGTACGTAAATGCTAAAGACAACAAACTGAACATAGAAAGTCATACAAAGAAATATTAAGTTTAAATAATAAAGCAACGTCTCTGAAAGAAGAAAAACTTGGAGAAATATGTATTTTCCATATTAAAATATGGAAAACACTACAGAAGAGGACACTTGAGCCTGAAATAAATTTGTTTTGACTATCAGCATATAAATAATTATATGTTCAGTAATTATTGCTTACTTAGGAAAAAAGACTAAAAATGTAAATGCCTTGAATGGATGCCATAGAACAGAGAGTAGAGAATTCTTTAAATCAGAATAAAGAATCTTCAGAGGAATCCAATCTGGAACATACAGCAAAAGCAAAAAGAGGTAGTTTCAGATGAAAGAAATCCCAAAGGCTTAAAGAAATTACAGAATGGCAGTCCATAGAAATGCTAGAAGAAAAAAAGCTTCAGCTATAAACCAACATAATCAAACTAGATTATTATATTTATATTGTCAAGGATCAATTACTAGATAAAGGTCTAAATGCTGAATTAAAATGCAGATTCTACTCAATGATGTCACCTTAGAACAATTTCATACAATAGCTCATGTGTTTCATTTTACAGAGTTTAGAAAATTAAAAAATGTGCACCACTCCACAGATTCATATTTAGAATTACCTTGAATGGGGTTTTGCCATGAATTCTGAAAAAAAATGATTCTGATATTGCACATTTTTTAAAGGCAATAGCTCTCTTGGAAATATCTTTACAGGTGAAAGTTAATGATACTCTAACATATGTATCCAGTAAGGTACAACAATGTTTTAGATATTATGGCATAAAAAAATTTACAGATATCTCACAATCCTAAAGGACAAGCATTTATGGAGAACTCTAACAGGACTTTAAAGAAAATGCTCACAGAACATAAGGAGAATATGGGATCTCCCGGAAATAAGTTTAATAATGATTTATTGGCTTTAAATTTTTAAAATGTCAATGAGACAGATAACACAGCTATTGAAAAGCACTGGATTTTAGAAGAGACTACTGAATTAGATCATCCATCCTATATAAGTCCTAACTTCAGAATGGAAGAAAGGAAATATGTTACATTGGGGAAAAGATTTTGCATTTGCTTCAGTGGGAGAAGAAAAGCTATGGATTTCATCCAGATTAATAAAAATTAGATATGACTGGGAAAACCCCCTGAAGATATTGGCCACAGACAGGAAGAAAGAATCAAGAAGAACAACAAATTGCTAGGCCACAGAAGAGGACATTGCAGCCATTCCTGAAGAGACCTGATAAGCTAGAGTTAGCTGGAAGGGGAGGAGGTCCTCCCCTATCAGTGGACTTGGAAAGGGGCAGGGAGGAGATGAGAGAGGGAAGGGGGAATAGGGAGGGAATGCAGGAGGGGGCTACGGTTGGGATACAAAGTACATAACCTGTGATTAATACAAAATAAAAATGAAAAAAAAAAGAACAACAAAAAAGCAGGCAACATGATTTCCTGACCCTTCTACATGGAACAGCTCTGAGACTGGCTGAGACATGAAAGTGCCTCCAGCCAGGACTTCAGTTATGCTTAGTCAATAAATATTGTTGGCTACAGAGTCCTTAGGACTTATCATGCCATCCTCTCATATGGCATAGGTAAAAATTTATATTATAGTTTGGTTATATTGTCCAGACTGGCTTATGAAGAAAGACAGTTGCTTTTCACCTGCTCAAAGAACAGAAAATAATTTTCAGCTAAATTATGCACACTGAAATTCCATACATGTGTTTATGCAAAAATGTATATTCCCTGTGAAAGTTTATATGTTTACAGAACAAAAGGAGAGACATCAGTGAAATTAAAGCAGCCCTAACAAGATTCTCCCTCAAGGATATTAAGATGTTGAGACACGTTTATTCCATCGTCCTGCTTGATTAAGCCCCACAGACTGCTTCAATAGCTGTTTCCTCAAAAATCTCCATCCCAAACAACTTTTTAAAAGGCTAGCTAGATCATTCAGCATCACAGACTGTTCCCAGCAAGGCTTCAAATAAACCCTGTATTTTCCCTGCACACAGAGACTGGACAACAAATTATACAGCTAGCTCTCCTTGGACTTGGCCATTATTCCAATTTTCTTGCTCCCCTAAAAGGGAAATGTCATCCCCAAAACAGCAGAAAGCAATTTAAGAGAATGATACCCCATTTCCCAGAAGGGGGTGGGTGGGTTTGGGTCGTTCTATGGGTGATGAATGATGATTATTGTCATTAAAAGGGGGTTGGTTACAGGTTGCTAAATGTCTTAATCGGGGGGGAGACAAGGTATAGAGGCTTAGGGTAAGGTATTTCTTTCATTTTCTTCCTTCTATTTTTCTTTCTTTCTTATCTAATATTAAAGGGGAAAGGGGGAATAGGGAGGAAAAGAAAAAAAGGGGGATAGAGAAATAAAATAGAAATAATAGGGTAAAAGGGTAGATTATTGAATCTACTCTTAAAGAGCAAATATTTTTACATTGGTATAGATTATGATATATTGATACACATTTAAAATTATTTTTGATACACATATTGTATATATGTTTCAACTCTTTTTTTTTCCAAGACAGGGTTTCTCTGTGTAGCCTTGACTGTCCTGGACTCACTTTGTAGACCTTGAACTCACAGAGAGATCTTGAACTCACTTGTAGGGCCTTGAACTCACAGAGATCTGCCTGCCTCTGCTGCCCTGAGTGCTGGAATTACAGCATGTGCCACTGTGCCCAGCTGTTTCAACTCTTGTATAAGGTACTGTACTTATGCAACTCATTTAAGAATGCTTGAAAACTGCTATTACAAACTGTGTAGGATAATGAAATAGTGCAAGTTAGCAGTCGGTATAGGCATAAGGTTACTGTGTAACTCAAATGCTGATTTCTGTATCTCTCCCCTCCCTGCCCATATCTGGTTGCAAGCCTTGTCCTGAAAATCTCCTGTCTCAATGTTGGATAAACCCAATGGTTCCCTGATATGTCAATAAAGCAGCTTATAGTCAATCACTGAGCAGGGGAAAGAATAGGGCTGAATTTCCTGCCGGCCAATGGAGAAGTAGTTAGAAAAAAAAAAAGTAGGGGATTCAGCTGTGGGCAGAGGTCCAGGAGATACCAGGAAAAAGAGTTCAGCAGGAAAGCTACAAAGTGCAAGTATCCTGGGATGTACACTGGAGGAAACCATATTAGCCTAAAGGGTTAAGAATATAGTAATAACTACTCAGTTCTTGTGTTGTGAATCTTATTATAAACAAATACAGAGTATCATTTATTTGTCTGATAGCTGGGTTAAGAGTGAAACTAAGAAAAACAAACACAGTTAATAAAAATAACTGTAACAAGTCAGTCAATTGAAATTATGGTCATGTTAGATACTAGTTAACTGCAGAAAAATGTTTTTTAGGTTGAACAGATATTAAGTAGCTAAAAATAAGCAACATTTACTCATTCAGATATACTATATAGAAAACCTTCAAAGACCACAGAGAACCATAGAATATGACATTTAAAGGTTATTAATAAACGGATCTTTGACTGTGAGATATGTCAGCTCCTGACAGCAACCTCCATTCTACTTCAAAGAAGATGATGGGCATTGAAGAATCTCCATATGCCAGTTACTTCAAAAGTGCTAAGCTATCCACTGGACAAGAAACTGCCCTTGCTTCAACTGCAGACAACATGCTGCAAGCTGTGGATAAGTAAGACATATAGAGAAGTCAACTGCAAGGTTGGCATTCCTTCATAATTCCTGCTTAACAAAAAAGTCTGTCATATACTGGGACAGAAGGCTGAAGATGATGCCCCGACATTGTAGAGAAAATTTGGGTGACTGAATTTCTTCTTCTTTCTTCTTCTTTTATAAAGAAAAATCTCTTTATGTTAGCAGGCATTCAGCTCTGACTATTGCTTAAAGAAGAACAGCCCAGAACAGATTTTGCATTCTAAATCTATTGTCATCCTTAAGCCTCCTTTAGGTTCAATCCCAGGTTATACTTTCAACACTTTAAGTAGGGATAGAAGACTACAAGTCTAGCCCCGAAGGTAGAAGGAGACTTACAGAGACAACCTATCTTCTAGGTTGTAATATATGATCTAAAATATAGATTTAAATGATTTATCCATGCCACAATTCTCAAACATACAAAGGACAGAAATCATAAAGGAAAAGTTACCCTCTGCAATGTGGTCATAGTTCTTATTTGAACAGCTGTGCTGAACCATTCTAACATCAGAATAAGGTAGTTGTTTGCCTCTGATCGGGCTGGCTCAGAGGAAAGCTGCTTTCATGAAGTTCATTTCAACAAGTTGTTTGTCTCAGAGCTATGACATCACTGTAGAGAAGTCCATTTTTTTGAGTGTTGTGACTGGTGGTTCATGTCTCTTGGTGAAGAAGAAGAAGAAAAAAACCTATGCCCCAGGGTGGACTTTAAACCATAAAAACAAAGATGCCAAGACCTTTAAAAATTTTAAAACTTAGGCCTTAGCTGGGCAGGTTCTCAACTAGCTTACCTAAGCTAGCCCATCCACCTCACTCCATTCAGCCACACGGCCAGCTATCTTCCCAGGCTCACCATTACATCTGTCTTCCTCCATGTCTCCTGGTGAAAGTTTTTTCCTCTCTTCCCTTCCCAGAGTTCTTATCCCCTTACCAGGAAGTCCTGCCTTCCGCCGCCTGTCCTTCTGCCCATCTGATTGGCCAACCAGTTCTTTAGTGACAGCTGCTACAGCTACACAGGACATTCCTCCACAATTCCTCCTTTTAGTCTTATAAAAGGTCCCCTTTACGTATATATCTATATTATTATACATATATACAATAACCTACATACAGCAAGAAGAACCACAAAACAATCAGGAAAACCATATATAAAAGTTGCATTCATAGTATTTTACTTATTTGTATTTGGCAACCTTGAAAATATCATCTGTCCTACTTTGGTTAGTCTAAAATTCTGAACTTAAATCAGTCTCTATCAAATCTCGTATCTATCAATCTAAAACCATCTATCTAGACATATAAAAAAATCTTTTTAACTCCTAAACAACTAAGCTTAATTGTAAGACTATATATGTTTCTAGTCTTCAATCCCCACCAGAGACTTAAGGAATAAATATTAACTAAATATGTTGGAAGTGTAGGTAAGCACCTTCCAAAACTATAGAAGTGACAGAGCTATTTGGCTGCCTGGACAGTCCCCCTAAATTTCTCTTTAATGGAGCATCATTTCAGCCTTCTGGATTTGAATATTTGACAGACTTTTCTGTGAAGCAGGAATTATGAAGGACTTGTCTACCTTGTCCAGCAAAGCTCAGCAGTTGCATTTAGTTACAGTTAGTTCCAAAGCTCAGCTCTGCATTTAGTTTGTCCAATTTTAGATGGTATTTTGTCTCTAATTGAACTAAGGGCATTTTCTCACCCAGCTTGCCACGTATGAAGCCTTTGATGCTCTTTGGAGTAGAATGGGAGTGCTGCCAGGCACAGACCTGCCTCATTGTCCAAATTAATAAACTCCATACATGCCATATTCTGTGCATCTCTGAGGTCTTTGAAGACCATCCATCTGTCTAGCTTATCTGAATGGTTTGTTTGCAGCTATTTTTTTTAAATCTGTCAATCTAGAAAACATATTTTTGTAATTAACTAAACTAGTATGTAGAGGATTATGAGTTTGATTGTCTGACTGCCATAAGCACCTCTCACTTATTCTAGACAGTTTATAATAACAGCTTTTAAAGAATGGAAGTAAACCTTAAATTTATAAATGAATTGTATAAAGTCCAATACCTTATATAAGAGTTGAAACAGATATATGTGTTTCAAAGTTAATCTTAAATTTGTATCAGTATACCAAAATTTATATAATGAAAACCTTAAATCTATACCAATATATAATAATTCATATTGCTGTATGTAAAATTAACCTTATTTGAGAATGACAATAGCTCTAAGTTGAAGAGTAGATTTAATGATCTACCTTTATATCCCATTATTCTGTATTATCCCTATATCCCCCCCTTTATTCTTCTCAACCCCATCCCCCTTGCCCAAGAAGGAAAAAAGGATAGAGAAAAGGAAAGAGAGAAATCCCTGAATCTAAGTTCCTAAACCCTGTTTTTTCCCTGATCAAGACTATCGAATAACCTGTAGCCAACTCCCCTAAATGACAGCAAACATCCACAGCCCGACAGAGCAGCCACAACTTAGCTATCCCAACCTAAGGGAATAGGACGGCATTCTTCTTAAGATTACTTCCTGCTGATTTTGGAGCAAACGATGTCTTCTTGGAAGGTCCAAAGGAAATCCGGAAAAAGGTGGTTAATTAAGTTAACAGTAACATTTGTGGTCTAGACTGCACATGCTGAGAAATTCTAGGCTTAGTGAAGTCCTGTTTGGAGCAGTATGAAAGGCTGGACCAATTGGGATCGGTAGCTCTCTTTAAAGCTATCCTGGAAGCAAGCTCTTCGGCAGGACAATGTAAGATGCTGCAGTATCTTGTGTCAGAATACCAACATCCTTCAGGATGAATCCTGTCAGGTCTGATCCATTGTCACTGGTGTCCTGTTCTTTTGCTCTTTTGTGAGGCTTCTTATATTTGTCTCAGGATGTGTGCTTTTTGTGGTGGGAGGGAGAGTGGAGTGGCTTAGGGGAGGGACCAGGAGAGGGCATGGACCACGTCAGTCCACCCTAGAAGACTGCAAAGGTTCAGAGACCTGCCAGGAGAGGGCATGGACCACGTCAGTCCACCCTAGAAGACTGCGAAGGTTCAGTCAGTCTTTTAATACCTGAATATGAATTTTAAGGGGATGGATAATGTGTCATCCATGTTGAGTACCAATTGTGACCAGAGGTTTATATCTCCTGTGCCCCCAGGATGGCCTTTAAAACTTGAAAATAAAGACACCAAGACCTTTAAAATTTTAAAAACTTAGGCCTTAACTGTACAGATTCTCAACTAGCTTACCAAAGTTAACCCATCCACCTTGCCTTATCCAGCCACGTGGCCAGGTATCTTCCCTGGCTCATGATTACATCTATCTTCTGTCTCTGTCATTTCTGTATTTTGGAAGCTGCTTGCTCTGCACTTCCGGCATACTTAGGTAGTATTTATTCCTTCTCAAGACTGTGGTAGGGTTGAAGACTAAGATGGTCATATTCTCACAATTAAACTTAAGTTGTTTAGGATTTTTAAAAAGTTTTAAAAAGATAGTTTTATATCTAAGTAGATTTTTAGATTGATAAATGCAATCTATGACAGAAAGTAATTTGGGTATCTAACTGAACTCACTAGGATAGGATAGACCATACTTTCTCCTGAGTTGCCAAATACAGATGGACTGAACATTGTAAATGTAATTCTTACATGATAATTTTCAAAATTGTTTCATAATTGTTATTATTAGTTTACTATTTTAAGAAAAAAACTGTTGTATATAGTTTACTATTGTACTTCTATCAGACTAACAAAAGGTGTTTGTCTGGTACACTGTGTGTTCAGTTGCTGATCTCTGTGCCTTGAGATCAGGGGACAGTCCAAACATGGGCCTTATCATTTCTATGAAGAATCTCCTGTCTTATTGTTGTGTAAACATTGCTCCCCAATTTTCTCTGATAGGTTAATAAAGAAGCTGAGAGCCAATTACTGAGCAGAGGAGAGAGAAAGGCTGGACTTTTGATCCAGTGTTGGGGGTGGCGGTGTCTCAGGTAGAGAGAAAGGGAGGAGGACAAGGGAGGGAAAGGATGTAGCCATGCAAATCTGGCCATGAAGACTGACCTACCTGATAAAATGAGAGAGCAAAAGCAGCCCAGGCGGGACTAAAATGGCAAGTAATTTGGGGCATTTGGCTGGGAAGTAGCCAGACTAGCATAAAGGGTTAGAAAGGATGACTATCTGCCCAGCTGTAGTGCTTTAAAGCTTAACAAGTCTAATAGGTCCCTGTCTCACTAGAAAAGGACCCACAAATTATATCATAATTTTACAGTCTGCTCACTCACTCATGCTTCAGTAGACCGCCATCTTTCTCCTTTGTGTTCATATTGCCTTTGCAGCGCTAAGTAGCTACAACAGACTGGTGTATCATCTGGCCCTTAAAAAAAATGGCTGGGCTTAGGGGTGTGGCTTGGTGGTACCCATTTGTTTAGTGTGCAAGAGGCTCAAGGTTTAATTGCCAATGCTGAAAACATTACAAAAAAAGCTTGTGGACCCATTTGCTAGAGTCCAGAGAAGGAGGCTCAGTCTGCAGAGGTGCCTGTGGTGTGTGTGTATGTGTGTGTGTGTGTCATGGTGGCCCAGGATAGCACAAAGCCTCTGTGGACAAACCAGGAAGTGAGAGACAACCACTGCAAATGGGGAATGGAAATATATATTAAGTCAACTAAGACACAAGATCCTGTTTATAACTAAAACAAGGTAAAAGTTGAGGGACATGCAGGGTGTGTGTGTTTGGGGTGTGTGGGTGTGTGTGTGTGTGATATGGTCTGTGATACCAAACCCTAGAAAGTCATGGACCCAGGGTTCTGGCTGATTGTCAACCAGAATCTGACCCCAGGCTAGCCTGCTCCCTATGGGGTGACCTCAGGGACACGGGTTCCAGTTGTAACCTTTGATTTCTGCCCACCCTCAGTGGGTTAGTCAAATAGCATTTCACCCAGCCTTCCCAGATTAAGAAAATGTATCTGCCAAATCTGATAGCTAAATAATATTGGGTAATATTTGAGTAAAAGTGACTGTTTAGCATTTGACACAACATTTCTAAGTGAACACGTTAAGGGGAGAAGTTCTGTTTGGAGGTAGAATTGGTTTTTAAAACTTGTACCTCTGACAAACCAAACAGAAATTTTACCACACTCAGCTGTGACCATGTCCTGATACAGTGTTCATGAGGATTTACTGCACACCTTGAATCAGGTTATTCTGGACACTAAGGGTACACATCCGGGCAACACTAAGCCCATTACTCAAACAAAAATATATCCCAGTAGTCTACATCAGGTAACAGACAGATAACCACAGAGCGAGGAGTTAGCTGGCACACACAAGACCAGCAGTCCTGGTGAGGACACGGAAGATGGAAGGAGTCCCGCCCCCTCTGTTCTGAAGCAGGCGGGGAAACTCCGGCCTCAGAGCAGTCCTAGAAAGCGGGCATCTCCAGGGAGAATGTGATATTGGCTCACCTGGGTTTCGTGGCAGGGCTACACATGCTCTGAGGACAAACCAGCTAAAGACTGTAAATTGACAAAGTCCAACTGTGGCCCCAGAGCGAAGCAGTGAGGCTCCTGGGGGTATGGTTATGATGTGTGGATGTGAGAGAGGACCACAGAAGGCTTCATTGTGACACGGCACAGTGTGGCA
This sequence comes from Pachyuromys duprasi, assembly GCA_028658305.1. Classification (NCBI taxonomy): domain Eukaryota; kingdom Metazoa; phylum Chordata; class Mammalia; order Rodentia; family Muridae; genus Pachyuromys; species Pachyuromys duprasi. The sequence goes on along the minus strand of CM053758.1, from coordinate 73,174,683 downwards.
TAATGTGTGCCTAGAAGAGAACAGCTGAACTTCTGCGTTCCACAAGGAACAGCCAACTGCCTAGGAAGGCATGACATCTGGGAAAGGGGGCACTTGCTATTCCTTAGATGGAGTAGAGAAGGAGGGTCCTGCACGGTAGAAGCAGAGGCAGGACCAAGAGAATGGTGGTCTTGGAGATGCAGGGCCACAGTGCTGCCCAAGACTAGGACTGGAACTCACCTTAGCTCCCTACTATGAGCTGGCAAGTGCCAAGGAGCAAACAACAGCAGTCTCCTGGGAGGCAGGGATGTTAATGGCCGTCAACCAGAAATACAGGGACCTGGGGGCGGGGTGGCTGGTAGCTGCAGAGGGTAGCAGCAGAAAAACATCCGCAAAGCCTGGCAAGGATCAAGTCTCTCTGGTCTGACAGGGATGCACTTTAGCAAAGATGACGCAGGCTGCAAGTGCAAGGGCACAGAAACAGACCATGCGCTGGGGAAGCATCGGGAGGCGATAGAGCCATGTTAGAATAGGACAAAGGCAGCACCAGTAGCGCGGAGAATTGTCGGAGGCAAAGGGACCGAGAGCCGGAGATGTGTGCTAAATATGGCGTCCCTGCTAGCAGCCTTCAAGGCAACAGAACCAAAGGTGGACAAGAACAAAACCACTGACAGGAGCGGGCTTTTCTTTCTTTCCACGTGTGGTATGCACCTGTGTGGGTGCACTCGCCCGCGCATGTGCGTGTGGAAGCCAGACATTGGTTGCGTCTTCCTTTATCATCGATATCTTACTCTCTGAGATTGGGTCTCTCTGTGAACCTGGGACTGTTCCAGCTAGCTGGCTGGCCAGCAAGGCCCTAGGACCCACCTGTAAGCCGCCCCTCTCCATCGCCTGGTTACAGGCGTGTGCTGCCACAGCTGGCTTATCCATGGGTGCTGGAGATTTGAACTCAGGTTCTTATGCTTGTGTGGCAACTTACTGAGTCATCTCCCCAGGTCCACGACAGACATTCGGCTACAGCGCTGTCAGTAAGCGATAAGCAAGCAAGAGTACGCAGAATAGGAGGACACTACCAACATCTTATCTTCACTGACATCACTAACACTGTCTCCACACTGCAGATACGTGTTGCTTTAAGAGCTCATGGAACAATCATCAGTTTTAGAGGGAACCTCAAAACAAGTTTAAACAGACTTAGAAACAAAATCTCACAAATCACGTTTACCTAGCAGGAGAACTAATTAGAAATCAACAAAGCTAAGATGCCCAGAAAAGGCTTATAGACTTGCAATTAGTCAACTGACTCCTCAGGAACACACAGGTCAAGGGCAAAAGCCACAGGAAAAATTAAAAATACTTTAGTTGAATGAAAAACACTGGCACTAGGAATGAAGCTCAGGTGAACATATGCTTAGCATGTGTAAGAGCTGGGTTTGTTTGCCAGCACCAAAACCAACTGAGAGTCTATAGAAAACCAAGCAAGACATGGCTACTAGACGTGGGGAAACATCTGAAGCCAGACACATGGACTTTTCAATCTGTTGTGTCTCCCAATCCCCTTTTTGACCTGACTTTTTCACCTTTTCATTGATTCAAACCCAAGCTTGGACACCACTTTCCCTCGGCCACGCTTTAGGCCAGAGCAGGCACCGTGTGCATACTTCCCAGCGCTGTGGGCTTCCCTCACAGCAGCAGCGTACTGACATTGTGGCTGCCTGTCCAGTGGTGATCTTCTCCACAAGCTCTGAAAGACCAAGTCTTCCCTTTCTTTTACCCAGTGCCTCCAGCCAATACTAATGTCAGACTCGTCAGGCGGCTGGCCCCGATCCTCCCAACACTGCCTCCCAAGTGGTGGGGGTCACAGGGACGTGCCACTGTGCCTACTTTATGCCCTGAGCCCTGGCTTCCACACTAAGCAAGCGTCCATGGCCCCGGTCTCCTGCTCACTCCTTTCACACCTGTCTACCCAGTGCCTAGCCCAGAGGCTAGCACATAGCAAATGACAGGCACCCTCACCCACCTTGAGAACCTGGGCCACACACTTGTATGCAGGGAAGAAATGGCCAGGCTTTGGGCTGGGATGGTTCAGGTTCTTTCCTCCCACCTATGAGCCACGGACACAGTGAAGCAGTTACCTTGTTGTAGGCCAAGCTAAGGTATCTCAGCTCTGGGAAAGGTGGGGCGAGCGTCTGGTTCCGAGCTTTCAGTGACTTCACAGGAAGAATCTCAAATATGGGAGGAAGTGAACATACCTTGGCTGTCTTAGAAGGGGAAAGAAAAAAAAAAGTCAGAGTCAAAGTGTCACAATGATCAAAAAGAAGTCAAGGCTTGTAGCAGCCAGTGCCCTTTCTATTGGGTGTAGTGAAATATCTCTGTTGAGAGTCTAGCCAAAGAGACACCTAGGGTCATAAAGGCCAGAATTCTGACTCCACATTCTCTGAGGCCACATGAGCTAATTTCCCAGCATCCAAAGTTCCAATGTCAAGTTCTCTGGGGCCACAGAATACTATGGGAGTGCTGGACACAGGGCTCCCTGCCTTCCTCCAGCCCTGCCGTGCAGCACCTTGGCCCTGGTTGCCGCCCCTTCTGTGCATCAACTGACATTTCCCCAGAAAGCAGAGGAGGCATTTACCCTGATGAAGACAATCAATCAACTTAGTCAGGACGAGGACAGCAGCAGGGAACTCCCAGCACCCAGGCCCTCAGCCCCCAGCTCATTCAGGACAGAACAACAGTGAAGTCCTGACCAACCCTGAGCTGGGCTTGGCCTGATGATGGGTTGGTTCATCTGGATCACCTGGTGTTCCCAGGCTCCCCAACAGCTTGGACTGACTCAGGGCCAGTGTGGGATCAAGCATGAAAAGGGAACTGGTAGATCAACCAAGCCAAATCAACTCGCTTATGTTCCATGAATTACAAGGAGCCCAAGGACATGATGAGGGTAGATATTGGACTAAGACGAACCAAATTTCCCTAGTGCCACTAACTGTGGTATGATCTTGATCCAATCATTCTACCATCCCTTGTTTGACAGATGAACATGTGTGGAACAACTGCTTTGAGCAAAATGATTTGTATCCTCCTGAGCCAACGTGTGAAGCCACGCAAATGAGACAGGTCAGTGTGAGGTAAAACACAGACGAGGGGGACTTTTTAGAAACTTATATGACTCCTCTGATCCAGGTCATCCACTGCAACCTGATAGAGCAGGATAGAATGACAGCAGACAGCAGCCTCCCCCACTTTTCAACTCCCTGTGACAGAGACTGAAGGGCTACCTCTGACCCTTGAGGGGGCCTACAGCTGTCTCCTTAACAACTTTGAACTCTAGGTCATATCCCTGCTCAACTCCACACATACAGACGTGAATCATCCAAAAACTGGCCACTGAAGGTTAATTAGCCCTAAACTTACCTGACATCTCCCATCATCCTTCAAGGCAGAAGACACAAAGATAAAAGCAATTCAGACATTCCCACACCATGGAAACAGAGGCACGAGCAATCTTCCTCTAACAGTAGTAGAGGCTGCTGCCCAAGTGGGAGCAATCCTCTCTTGACTGAACCAAAGTTTCCCATCAAGCAATACTTTGCTCAACGTCCACAGGACTTCTAGAACCAGACCTGAAACAATGATCCACACAGAGATGGACCAAGACAAATGGATTATGTGGACTTATGGCCCAACCACACAGTCTTAAGTCCTTCCTCTACACAGCCCTTGGCGCTTATCAGTACCCCAAGTATAAGGGTTGGCTGCCAGTCCCCCTATTTCTTCTTAGTGTGTTCGCACTGCCTAATTATTTTCTTCCTTGACCACCACTTGTGTCTCTGAACTTTTGAGGAAGTAGGTGGCAAGAGTCTGGTCTGTTAGAACCCTCCAGGGTCAGAGTTGGAGCAAGACTGGGTACACAATAAAGGGGCAGGTCAGAGCAGAGCACAGAGCAAGAAATCGGAGAGCTGGTGTAGGGGATCTGAGCTGAGGGCATGACTGGCCCTCTCTTAGAGGGACATGCAGTCTACTCTTTACAGAGAGACCCCTGGACATCTCCACCATCCTGTGCACCTGCCAGGTTCTCAGACACTGAGCTGTGAGCACTGATAATCTACCAACTGCCATTGACTTCCAATGAATATACATCAACCAACCAGAGGTCCCTTCACAGAATATGAATATCCATTTGCAATGTGACCCTTGGCACTGGACAACGCAAAGGAGCAGCTGCCATTTCTACATTCCTAAAACTATACTGGCTGCCTTATGGTGAATAATTTATCTGGTTTCCTGCCCCAGACTCTTGGTGTTGAGCTTCTAAAGCCCCAGAACTTTGCTAAGTGATGGGCTACCTGTTAGCCAGGGTCCCTTGAACCACATTTTCACTCTGCTAATGGGATGGGGATGGTCAGACCCACTTGGGCAGGTGGGGCCTCTGAGCTCCAACATGCATCTAAGAAGACCCTCTAATGAAAGTTGTGCACTGAGCTGTGGGCAAGCTTCCTGGTGGGTGAGTACATCAACGTGTCAGGAGGGTGGGATGCTAGGTTCCATGGGAGAGGGTGCAGGAGCTTGGCAGGGGGGACCTTCTGGATCTCTCCTTATGAGCCTTCTCATTTTGCTGGCCTCGTTTTCTTGTCCTACTGCAGCTGTTTGAGCAGGACCCTTACTCAAGGTCTTTGAGTCCTATTGAATTATTGAACCTGGTATGGGGTTGAGTGAAGGGGTGGCTTGTGGGGACTCCCAAATTTATAGGTAAGTTGGTCACAGTGTGTCTAGCTTACTGTCTTCTCCCTCCTTCATGACTGGCACCTAAAGTGAGGATAGTTTTCTTAGGAACTATATCCCTAGACTTGACCTTAAACTCTGGGTTTGTTAATGTCAGCACTGTGTTGTAATGTTATGCTACCCTTTGAATTTCCTTTGACAACAGAGTGTGGCCAAGGTCACACATTCAAATCTCATACTCTGCCATTTCTTTCTTGCTCTCTAAGGACCTGATACTGTCCTGTTGTTAAGAAGACCAAGATGAAAAGATGACGAGGAAGAGGCTAGGTCATGCCATATCCTTTGAAGCTTAGCTCCCAGCTGGCCTGCCATGGTGGCAAAGCCAGCAGAATCACCTTGTTAGCTCAAAGAATTTTGGAAAGTAACTAGCTGAACTGAAGTCAGTGGTTGCTGGTTGTATAGCAGTACTTAACTGGTACAGTTTCTCACACGGTCCTGTGAGGTGGCAGCTTACAGGGTAATGTCTCAAGGGTACGGGTAGGCTAGGTGTAGAGATGTACGTCTTCTTGCAAATGGATGCATCGATATTTAGTTTGCCTTTATCAGTCTCCATGTGCTTGGTTATTGCTTAGTGAGCTCTGCCCTGAGACAAAAACTGGTATTCTATGCTGACAAAATCAAATACTACACCTTTGACAGCAAGGTTCAGATCTGGGCAGCAGTGTACCCAGCAGGAACTCTTCCACTTTTTGAGGCCTTTGTGAGAGGGCTCTGTGAGCTCCAGCCTGGTGGCAGCCCCCAGTTTCATTATCTGAGGTAGCTGCTGCCACTACACTAAGCTGAGCAGTGTCTGAAGGCACGGGAGTGAGGCTGTGGACTGATGAGCTCAGGGACCCGTTCAGTCCCCCTCCCACATCCCCACTGGTCAGCGTAGGGCTGACTCACAGTAGGTGCTTAGCAAACACTTGTTCACTTAGCGGCACTTAAAGAAATGTCTCTTGTGGCTCTATTTAACTTATTCAGTTTTGTGTTTTACCATTTACTGTTCTTGTCAATATTCTCTAATTTGCACAGTACAACTATTTATAAGAATTTACTCTGTATCCAGTATTTTAAGCAATCCAGATGAGGCTGGGAGTGTAGCCCAGGGGGTATAACACTTGCCCTGTTAGTGTAAGGCCTTGGGTTCCATCCCTAGCAGGACAACAAACAAACACACATTCAAAGCAGTTCCTCCTACCTGTGAGGTTGAGAATCCAGGGTAAGATGAGAACACAACCTCTGAAACAAGAGAGAGAGAGGGCGGGAATGTTGGTGAGAGTGCTTATGGACCCCATAGGGATCAGGTCTGGACAGGTTCCAGTGTTAACCCGGAAAAGGATCAGATTGGGATAAAACCCAACTCCTTAGCCAGGCTGCTGGGGACCCACACAGTTGGTCCCCTCTCCAATTCTCCCATCTCATCCCTTCTGGGGATGCAGTGGGGACCTGAATGGACCCTGTCCTCATGCTACCCTTCTGCTCACTCAGTGTTTCAGTCACATGGACCTTCATCATAACTTTGCAACATGCAAGCTCTTTCTAGCCTCAGTGCTACTGGCAAGCTTGAATGGTAGAAAGCTAACCAGCGGTCTCCTGAGAGAGAGGCACAGAGAAGACATCCCAGCTGAGGACTTGACAACACACCGAAAGTCTGGAAACAATGTCTTAGTTGGTGAGGTCAGTGAGAACAGCTGGGATAGGGAAGAGGCTGCAGAATGAGCTCATCCAGGGACGGTTGGACCAAGGCAACCAATTGCTGGGTTTAACCTAAGGACCAAGGTGGAGCGTCTGTGGCACTGCATCCTGTGCGGGCAGCACTCTCCTTTACCTGGCGCCTGGGCCCCTCCCGTGGTGTAATGAGAATGGTCACATGAAACTAGACGGTAGGAGCAGGTGGGACAAGGCTTGCACTGAACAGTTCTCCTAGCTGGCAGTCTATCAGGGATTGGGAAAGGTTCGTGCAGCAGACAACCAGTCTGCCAGAGAACGGGCCTTATTAGACTGACAAGAGGTGACTGGGGTGAGGACTTTGGCAGCACGGGGGGAGGGGCTTTCTTGCTTGCGTCTGCATCCCATAGCTCCCATAGTGAAGCTGTGTTTCTGATGAACCGCAAAATGGAATACTTTGGTTACTGTGTGAAGCCAGTTAGCACAGCCTAACTGGTGGGCCTGCCTGGTGGCTCCTCTCTTCCAAGACCTGTCTCAGCTCTGCAAGGCCAGCTGAGCTCGAAGATACCAAAGCTCAGTGGCAGCTTGGCCTGTGTCTAATTAGGTCTTAGGTCTAGAGTCTAGGAGGATGCTCCTCCAAGATTCTCATCTTCCTGGATTCCAACCTCTTCATACAAAGAAAATCCGGGCTCTGGCAGCTTCAAAATAGTCTTCCAACACTTAAGAAATGAAACAGCATCAAACTCTCCTGAGAAGTTTGCAAACACTGAACACTCCTGAACTCATTTTCTGAGGCAAGCTCAGCCTTGCTTGCCAGTTCTCACAGAAACACCATAACAGAGGAAGACACTACCACCAATCACCTCTTGGACATGGATGCAGAAAACCCTCTACAAAATGTCAACAAACTCAATTCCTGGACCACCATGGCCAAGGGATGCTGGTCTTGTCCTGGGAACACAGGGTTGACTCAACATTCAGAAGTTCTCTCGCCTTCACCACCCCTTCAGATAAAAAATGTGGTCCCTACCCATCAATCTGTTATGGGGGTTGGTGAGGCAAGTCTTTAATTCTAGTACTGGAGAGAGAGGCAGAGGCAGGCAAGTCTCTGTGAGTTCCAGGCCAGCCAGAGCTACATGGTAAGACCCTATCTCAAAAATTTTTTTCCCACGTTCCCACCACCAAAAATCAATCCATGTAATTATCAGCCTGATCAGTTTTTTTAAAAAAGCATTCAATAAAATTCAACACCATTTCACAGAAGGAAAAATAAAACTCTCAGCAAACTAGGAATACATGTATATTTTTTAAATTTAAGGCATCTACAAATATATATACAGCTAATATACTTCTGAAATACTGAACACTTTCTCCTAAGGTTGCAAAAAAAATTTTCCATCATCGATTATATTCAACACCAACTATACAGCTTTGGTCAGCCAGCGAGGCAATAAAAAGGTGCTAAGAATTACTACAACAGGAAAAGGGAGATTAAATGGATATCATATATAGAGGCCACCACCATGAACACAGATAAATTCAAAAGAGCCTGCTGGCCAAAGGAAGCAAGAAGTGAACTTTGAAACGTTGCTGGCTATGAGTGCACTATGTCTGCATACTTGCAATAAATGGATGGGACTGAAATATAAAATGCAGGACCATTGCTGAGAGCATAAAAAGAGCTCAAAGACCCCGGAACACATCTACTGATAGATGTGCCTGGTCTCAGACTTGGAGATAGCAGAGTACTCCTGGGAGAAACTTTAAAAGACCTGAAAATCAGGCTGGAGAGATGGCTCAGTGGTTAAGAGCACAGGCTGTTCTTCCAAAAGACCTGGGTTCAATTCCCAGCACCATGGCAGCTCGCATCTATAGCTCCAGTCCCAGGGGACCCCATGCCTTCTTCAGGCACTGCATACGTATGGTGCACAGACATAACACGTAGACAAAACATTCACACACAAAAAATTAAGGTTAAAATTAAAGAAAAGACCTGAAAATTGATAGGGTGTATTCTTTCACTATTATAGAAAACATACCATAAAGACGTCATTTCCCCCTTGACCTATAGAGTCAGTGCACTTCTAGCAAAATCCCAGTGGGATCTTGTTAGAAACTGATAATTCCTAGATTTAGGTGGAAATGAGGAGGCCTTCACCTGCCATAGCTATTTTCCTCAATTTGAAATGCAAACAAACAGTTGGCAGACACATCGTGACATAGCTAGCTCAGGGGCACCAGAACATCAGAGATGTGCTCCCAGAAATTGTTGGGCTCTGAAAGTAACCCAAAGAACTTCACTAGCAAGCAGCAAACCTAGCTGTGAAGCTATAGTGGCTTTCATTTCTGGTATTGTTTCAGTTTGGGAGGGTAGCAGGGAATGGGGCAACCTGTTAAAAAATACATTTGCGTGAAAGCAGCCTTATGTAACTGTATAATAAAATAAATAAATGCAAAAGTTTATGAAAGTCATTGTAGAGAACCATTGAAGGGGACAGGCCAATGGTGGGACCAAGCTCAGGGCTAGCCAGATAGCCTGTTACAGAGATGAACTGCAGTTGGGGGCCTGCCCACAGGAAGTGCATTCACAGAACACCCCTAGGTGTTCATGTATAACAGTGGGGAAGGGAGACATTTGGTCCGTGCATTCTCAGGAAGAATCATTTTTTGAAAGCTACCATACTTCGGATGATCACACAGTTGCCAATAGTGTCTCCCCTGGGAAGACAAGACTTGTGGGAAAAACAAGTCACCATTTCAATTAATGGTGCTGGGTCAAAAGTATATGCATGTAAACAAGTAAACGCTGACTCTGCCTCACACCACATGTGAAAATCCTAGGCAGATCACTGACAAATATTTTAACAATCAAGCTTTTATAAGAACATAGTCTTGAGATAGGTTCCAAAATTTTAAAACAGCAAAGAAAAAACACTGACATAAAATACTGATGAATCAGATTTCATTAAAAGAACTTTTGAGATTAAAAAAAAATGGCCTGGGAATAGCTCAGTTGGTAGAGTGCTAACTGAGAATTTGAGGGCCCAGGCTTGATCTCTAGCAGCAGCAGAAGAGAAGGAGGAAGAAGAGGAAGAAGAAAAACAAACTATACATTAGATTTTTTTTTGGTAACACGTTTATGAAGAATTCGTGTCCAGGGTTATAAAGAACCTGACATCAAGAAAAAGGTACACATTCCAATTTAAAAAATAGGTGAAAGACAAGTATTTCCCAAAGGAACATCAAAGTGACCAACAAACATAAAAAGGTACTCAACATCACTAGTCATCTGAGAGATGGAAATCGAAACCACAGTGCAACGTCACTGCATACCACCCAGCAGGGCAGCTAACCCAAACTCAAGCATGGGCATTCGGGAGGCTGTGACCGGGCATCACACACATCAGGGTGGGAGTGAACTGGCACAGCCACACTGGGAAGTGTGTGCAGTGTCCACGAATGCTCAAGATATCTGGAGATGTGTAACAAGTCCGCTCCTGGGCATAGTCCCCAAGGAAACGAGGGCGTGTGCCCACCTAATGGTAAGAGGATGCCCACAGTAGTCCATAGCCCCAAACTAGAAACAACCAGAATGTCTCTCAAAAGTGGAAAGGAACTAAATTGTGGTATACATGGAGTAAATAAGAGCAGGAAAAAGGGGCTGGAACGATGGCTCAGAGGTTGAGAACACTCACTGTTCTTCCAAAGGTCCTGAGTTCAATTCCCAGCAACCATCTATAAGAGCCATCTCTATAGTAAGATCTGGTGTACAGGCAGAATGTTGAATAAATAAATAAATCTTAAAAAAAAAAAGAAACAGCATCAAAAAAAAGCAGGAAAGAGATACATGCGGTGATATTAATGAACCCAGACATAACACTGAAGACTGGGCACAGAGCCATGCTGTACAGTTCTGTACATGCGCTTCAAACTGGGCGAGGGTGGGCTATTCTTGGAGGAGACTTGCTGGGAGGGTCCCACTGGGACACTGGGAAAGTTCTGGATTGTAATGTGAGAATGGGTAAAGAGCGTATATAAAACTTCAAGCTCTGCACAAGATGTCTGTACTTCACCTGCCATAGCTATTTTCCTCAGTTTGAAATGCAAACAAAACAGTTGGCAGACACATGGCTAGCTCAGGGGCACCAGTACATAAGAGATGTGCTGCTCTTCTGCCCGGCTTGGCTTTCTGCCTCTGGGAGGGTACCCTGCAGATATGACTCTCGGGACTCTGGAGCCATTCTGAGAACCTAGTAGGAACCAGTCTAACAGGAAAGGCAGGATCACTGGTGCCCAAAGAAGACAGCAAGGCCTGAAACCCATGAGACTGTGGACACACCACAGGCTTTCCTGACTTCTGAGCTTACTATATGGGATTTTAAAAAATTTTTATCCACTTTCACTTAGTTTGAAAGCATCTTACCTGACAGAACTGGTTTGGAAGTCACCAGGAAGTTCATTTAGAATGCAGGAGCTCCCAGAATCAGACTTTTATTCTTAACCCAAGAAGCTCACTCCACAGTGGAGTGAGCACTGGGGAAGAGGGACATGGCTCACCTGTGCGGTCAACGTCCTTTTTCATGGGCAGTACAGTGTAATTTGGTTGCTCATCCGGGGTCTCAAACACCCACGTCTGGGGCTGCAAATCTCTCTGGGAACTTGGTCCCTCTGTAACCCAGTCCCCTGTGCCATCACGGAGCTGAACCTGTTGTAGGTACGGGATCCGGAAAATCTTGTTTTGGTCCAGGCTCAACTTCTTCAGTCTTCAATTAAGGAAAGTAAATTCAGAACCACAGCAGTGATATTACCTCTAGGGCATTACTGTGCAAGCTGGGGAACACACATGGATTCAGGCTTGACATGGATACCTGTTGTGTATCCTTGAGTTGGGGGACTTACCCCCTGTGGGGCTCAGTGGCCCTACCTCATAATTGGGATAATGTTTATTGATCTTTAAAGCTCTGGTAAAGACTAAATGAGACAATATGTAAACAGTGGGCACAGGGGAGTATCCAGTGAATAGTGACAATCCAGAGGAGGGATCCTTGTCAAATATGCAGAACTTGGAAGCTAGTTCTCTGTGGGATTTTGTGTGTTAGTGTATGTGTGTGTGTGCTCATTGGTGGGGGTCTCTTCAGGATCAGGGTTTTATTATCCTAGGCAATCCCACCCATGACCAGAAATAACCCTGGTGACCTTGCACTTCTCTGCCAAGCTAAGCTTAGAGAGAGAACTGACTCGGCCAAGGCAGCAGAGACGCGGTGGAGCTGGGACTTGGCTCCATGCTGGGTAGCCCGAATGCAGCACTCAGGCCGAGGACACGCAGGAAGGCCCTGACTGACAGTACCTCCGGAGCCCAGCCAGGCTGGCGAAGCAGTTGGGATTGGACAGCTTGTTGTCGTCCAGCATCAGGGTCTCCAGGGCCGGGAACCTCAGGATGTACTTCTTGCTTATCAGCTGTGTCACAGATGCCTCCCTGCGGGCACAGAAATCTTGGGCACTGAGCAAGGGCAGAGAATGAGAGCCACTATCCCCACAAGAGGTGAGACAGGCGCTGGACAGGAACATTAACTTTGAAGCTTCCCTAGTGCCCACAAGTGGTCCATAAGGAAAGGAGCAGCAGGTATAATCCCCCCACTGACCCCTCCCCAGATCCCCTTTGTCCACACAGGCCACCACATGGAGAAAGCTTCACTGAGTAGGCTCACTGGCTGTGCTAACAGTCACAACCAGGGTGAATGAAGCAGACCAAATTGTAGAGAATGCAACTACAATGGCACTGTGCAAGCCTGCTCACAGCCAGGCCCTGGGTATCTTTTGTCATCTACCCTGAGACTGGTAACCATGGCAATGATATGCTCTTGGCTTGGATCATGGTTGTGCCATCAAGGTTTCCTTGTGAAATTCCAAAAACACACGAGAGCGGCATTTGAGAGGCCGAGGTCCTGATGTATACAGGAAGTGGTGGCATTTTTAGGTATGACTGTTAACATGACCTCATGTTTCCAGGTGGAGGAGGCCTCAGCTGCTCTAAAGACACATGGCAGATGACTCAGATCACAGTTTCATCCCTCCCTACATTCCATCCACATGAAATAGAAACACCCGTGACACAAACATACATGCCATGCATGAGCTGTAAGCACACAGGCAAGAGGTAAGATGAGCAACATCTCTCCAAATCCTGCTTCATCCCTGCACTGTGATGAAGGCTCCTCCTGTTCTTTGAGGACATCAATGGGAGGGGTGCCTGCTTTCCAATCAGGAAGCTCTGCAACTTGCTGAAAGATTCATAGCTACCAAGCAGCGGAGCTCAAACTGGAGCTTAGTTTTTGCCAATCCCCAAGGCCACACCCTTCCCACTACTAGCCTCCTCTTCTGGTTACACTTTTCTGTCCCACATGGATTACAGAGTGAAGAGATGGAAGAGGACATTGTTGCCTGGTCTAGCCAGAGGTTGGCAAAGGTAGATGATTTCAAAAGCAAGTACAAAATTGGGGTGGATCTGGGAGGAGCTGGAAGAGGGGATGAAGAAGGTCAAAATCTTATGCACAAAATTCTTAGAAAAATGAAGGTGCCGGAACATGCACCTATGCCTTAAGTCAGAAATGCTTCGAGGGTGGATCTGGGGACGTTTACAGGGATTTCCTTAGCAGATGTTCATGTCAGCTACTGGGAGGAAAGAGCCACTCCCTGCCCCTCAAGGCTCTTGTCTTATGGAGTAGGCATGGAACACTGCCCACACCAAGGCGATTGTGCTAACTGAAGCAGGCGGGGGGGGGGCGCGGGGGAAGGCTGCAGGAAAGGTAATGATTAAGTGAATTAATAAAGAACGAGAGGAATTCTGCCATGCTCTTAACCTCTGTGAAAAGAGAAAGCAATGGGGGGTCAATCCTGGACCTGAGCCTCCGGGCAGCCATTCTTCCTACAGTGCCCTCCACGCACTCACCACACACCACACACACACACACACACACACAGACATACACACACTCACCACACACACACATACACACACTCATAACACACACACACACTCACTCACCACACACACAGCACACACACTTACCACACACACACACACACACACAACACAACACACACACTCACCACATACACACTCACCACACACACACAGCATAGCGCTAAAGACACATGGGTAGAGTTACAGAGAATAGTGGCTACATAGCTGAGAGGGAGAATTCTGGGACGCTCTCCAGTTCTTGAATCTACAATCTCAACACAGACCTTGTCTATCTTTAAGATAGACAAGATACACTTATGAGATTCCTGGGTGTTCTTATAATGAATTCTCCTTTTTTGGACTTATTGTAAAACAGACAGACTTCTGTGGATGATTACCATCTTCTTAATGAACTAAGGGCAGGAAAGATTCAAAAGGGACATTGGCAACAGGGGGGATGGGGGTCTTTAGTAAGAGGGAACTTTCTTCAAAACACAACTTTTGCTCAATGAGTTTTGAATATTGCTGCAACAGGGCAGGCAATTGCAAAACATCTGAGAGCTTAGAATGTCTAATGCTTTGGCTGTGGAAGACCAGGCCATTGCCTCAAGGACTGCACACAAACGTTTCCTAAGGATAAATTTTTCTTTAGTGATAATCCAGGGAGAAAGCTTCCTGGATATGTAAAAGATGTGGAAAGGGCAGACAGGGCTTATGAATGTAGATCATCCAGAGATATATGAGGCAATTCCTTACAATTAGGAAATAGCCTAAGAGGCTTTGCTCAGGCCCTGCCAAAAAGCAACATGAGCCATTCATTCCATGTCAGCCAAGGAGAGACTCTTCTAGAGAGCAACTAGAAAAATTAATGCTTGACATGACAGAACTGCTCTAAGCCTTGTTCTATCGCTTGGATAGAACTAGAGATTCTGAAGATACTAGAAAACAAATATTTTGGAAAACTGCTATAAATTATCAGAGGCCAAAGTTTAAATTACAATTAGATGGAATCGAGATTGAAGGCCTACTGGATACCAGAGCAGATGTACCACTAATTTCACTAGATTCTTGGAATCCAACTTGGCCACGAAAGGTGTCTGCACAGCTCCTAGGAATTGGGACATTATTCCAAGTCTGCACAGCTCTAGGGTTTGGAACATTGTCCCAGGTAAAACAAAGTCTAAAATGGGTTAAATGTTTAGGAACAGAAGGTCAGATAGGAAGAGTAAGGCCATATGTGGCAGATAGAGCCATCAATTCATGAGGAAGAGATCTACTGCAACAATGGGAAACACAGATTAGCATTCCTCCAACTTCAGGGACAAGCCAGAAAATAAGATGTGTTCCTGAGAAAGACAGTTACAGACTGTCCAGGTGTCAATAGGCAGGACACAGCAGAAGTCTGCTCTCCAAATGTATAAGGATGGCCACTGCTGATTGATAGAGTACCAACTGCCCTACCATTAAAATGATTGACTAACAAGCCTATTTTGGGTAGAGCAATGGCACCTGAGTGAGAAAAAGGTACAGGCCCTAGAACAGGTGATCAAGGGTAGCTGAAGGCTCAACATATAAAACAGTCCACCAGTAATTTGTCATTAAAAAGAAATCTGGAAAATGGAAGCCGTTGACATATCTGAAAACAATAAAATAATTCAGCCTTACCTTTTAACTTCTTTGTTACCTCAGGCATGGCCTGTTATGGTGATTGATTTAAAAGACTGATTTTTGTCAGCACCCATTAAGGAACAAGATTGGCAAAAAGTTTGTTTTCACTATGCCCACATTTAAGCATAAAAAGCCAACTCAAAGGTGCCATATATTTTGTAGAACGACCATTAGAAATAACTTGTAAACAGTTTCCTCAATCTATAATTTATCATTATATGAATGATATCTTACTGGCTGACTCCAATAGATACTTTAGAAAAAAATGTTTGATGAAGTAAAGAGAATTTTTCCTTGTTGGGAATTACAACTTGCTCCTGAGATAAAAATTCAGAGGAGATTCTGTTAATGATTTAGGCTATAAGATAGGTGCACAGAAAACCCAGCCACAGAAGGGACAGATCAGAAGAGATCGATTACAAACCCTTACAGATTCTCAAAAATTACTGGGAGATAGTAACTGGCTACAGCTGGCAACGAGATCAACTAGTCAAGAGCTAAGTAATTTATTTCAAACCTTACAAGGTGATTTGTACTTACAGAGTCAAAAACAAGTATCAGCTGAGGCTGAGCAAGAATTGGCTCTGGTAGGAAAGAAATTACAGGATGCACATGTGGATTGCTTGGATCCAAAGATGGGTTTTATTTCAGTTATTTTGCTGTCTACTAATTCTCCCACAGGAATTCTTATGCAGAAAGAAAATAATATCTTCTCCCGTGCTCATGGGTTGGTAGGATTAACATAGTGAAAATGGCTATTCTGCCAAAAGCAATCTACAGATTCAGTGCAATACCCATCAAAATACCAACACAATTCTTTACAGACCTTGAAAGAAAAATTCTCAACTTCATATGGAGAAACAAAAAACCTAGAATTTCCAAAACGATCCCGTAAAACAACAACAGATCATCTGGAGGTATCTCCATCCCTGACCTCAAGCTGTACTACAGAGCAATAGTAATAAAAACTGCATGGTATTGGCATAGAAACAGAATAGTGGATGAATGGAACCTAATAGAAGACCCAGAAATAAACCCACACACCTATGGAAACTTGATTTTTGATAAAGAAGCCAAATCCATCCAATGGAAAAAAGATAGCATCTTCAACAAATGGTGCTGGACCAACTGGATGTCTATATGCAGAAAAATGAAAATAGATCCATATTTATCACCCTGCACAAAACTAAAGTCCAAGTGGATCAAAAGCCTCAACATAAAACCAGACACATTAAATCGGTTAGAAGACAAATTGGGAAAGACCCTAGATCTCATTGGCACAGGAGACTACTTCCTGAACAGAACACCAACAGCACAGGCTCTAAGATCAACAATCAATAAATGGGATCTCATGAAACTGAAAAGCTTCTGTAAAGCAAAAGAGACTGTCATCAAAACCAAACGACAGCCTACAGACTGGGAAAGGATCATCACCAACCCTATATCTGACAGAGGGCTAATATCCAGTATATA
>CM053758.1:73132360-73157667 GCA_028658305.1 Pachyuromys duprasi | reverse complement strand
TGCTTGTATGTAGCAAATGGTAGCTCAATTCCCACGTGGGTATACTAGTAAGGGGAACAGAAACTATTTTGGACATGAACTCAATGGCTGGCTCTTCAACCTCCCTGTCCCCCGAGGGAGGAGCAGCCTTGCTAGGCCACAGAAGAGGATATTGTAGCCATTCCCAAAGAGACCTGATAAGCTAGAGTTAGACGGAAGGGAAGGAGGTCCTCCCCTATCAGTGGACCTGGAAAGGGGCAGGGAGGAGATGAGGGAGGGAAGGGGGTGGATAGGGAGAGAATGCGGGAGGGGGCTACGACTGGGATACAAAGTACATAACCTGTGATTAATATAAAATAAAAATGAAAAAAATAAATAAGAAGATAATATCTTAGAATGTATATTTTTAGCACACAAACAGTAAAAAATTTAAAAACCTCAGAAAAGGTTTCTGAATTGATTGTGAAAATAAAAATGAGACTTTGTCAATTATTAGGAACAGACCCAGCTGAGATTATGATACCTTATACTAATGCTGAAATTACCTCATTATGGGTAATCAATGGGGTTTGGCAACTAACTTACAGGGTTTTTTTTTTTTTTAGGAGAAATTAACAACAGATAACTCAAAAGCAAGCAACTTCAGTTTATGAAAAGAACTAATTGTATTCTTTCTTGTGCAGTGAGAACATTAATTTCTAAAGTGCCTATCTTTTCTACAGATTCCAGTAAATCAGGAATGGCAGATTATAAGTCAGGAAATATAAGTAATTCAAAACCTATATGTTTCTGTTTAAAAGTCAGAACTACATGCTATTCTCATGGTTCTTTTAGATTTTCCAGAATCTCTTAATGTAGTTACTGACTCTCAATAAGCAAAGTTGTTTTGTTATAGAAACTGCTGAACTTATTCCAGATGACTCAGAATTAACTTTGTTATTTATACAAATACAAAAGATAATTCAAATATATAACTCATATTTGGTCTTATACAGGTGTGCCAGGGCTACTGGTACCGGGAAATGAGGAGATACATAAGTTGTTAATAGAAAATGCATTAGAAGCTTCAATTTTTCATAAAGACATCATGTAAGTAGTAGAAACTTAAAAGAATTCCCATAACCATAAGCCAAGGAAATTATTTTCAAATACTCAACTTGTTCTTTATATAATCAAGCTCCCTATGGATACTCATGGAAATGAAATTTGGCAGATGACTATATTTCATTGTGCAGAGTTTGGAAAATTAAAATATTTATATCATAATAATTGATACCTAGTCAAAATTTCAGCTATCTTCTGCCTTGAGTTCTGAAAAGGTTGATTCCATAATTTATTAAAAGTGATGGCTATCTTAGGGATACCTTTACACACGTTAAAACTAGCAATGCTCTGGCATATGTATCCAGTAAAATGTAACAATTTAAAAAATATTATAACATGAAACATGTTATAGGCATACCTTTCAGGCCTACAGGTCGAGCAATTATGGAAAGATCTAACTGTACTTTAAAGGAAATGCTTATAAGACAGGTCTGAGATCTCCCAGTGATAGATTACATAATGCCTTATTAACTTTAAAAATTTTAAATGTCGGGGCTGGAGGGATGGCTCAGTGGTTAAGAGCACTGTCTGCTCTTCCAAAGGTCATGAGTTCAATTCCCAGCAACCACACGGTGGCTCACAACCATCTATAATGTGAACTGATACCCTCTTCTGGATAAAACACTCATATACATAAAATAAATAAATCTTAAAAAAAAATTTTTTAAATGTCAGTAAGACAGGCATCACAGCTGCTGGAAAACACTGGATTTTAGAAAGACCTGGTAAATTAAATCAATCTATATACTTTGTGGACGTGTCAACCTCGGAATGGAAATTGGGAAATGTGTTGCATTTCCTAATACGTTTTTATTTCTACAGGTAATGAAAAGTGTGGATTCCCTCCAGGTTAATAAAGATTAGATTTGACCACCTATGGAAGGCCTCCTGAAAGTCTTGGATTCTAACATGGAGGAGGAGCCCCAGAAAAACAACACAACGGGTGATACAAATGCTCATCTCCACGAGTGGGAACAGCTCAGGGACTGGCTGAGACATAAACGTTCTGCGTAGCCACAGATCTTGTGGCTACAGAGTCCTCATGACTTGTTTCATGCCATCCTTTTACATGGCATCAATAAGTATTTATATTAGTTTGGTTATGCAGTCCAAACAGACTTATAAAAATTGACAGATGCCTTTTACCTGCTCAAGCATAGAGCAGAGAATCTTTATTAGCTGATTTGTGCATACCACACATACCATACATGTGCTAATGCAGAAATGTCCCTCTAATGTTACCTTTAAAGGTTGTGTATTTTCAGAGCAAAGGGACCAGATACCAACAGCGACAGAGCAACTAGTCCCAGATTATCCAGCCTCACAGACTGCCTCATGTAGTGGAAGTTTTGGTTTCTTTAAAAACTCAGTTATGTTACATAGATGTCTTGTTTTAATCCCAGGTGTGGGATATGGGGCTGCCTTAGTTTTTCCACAGTTGTTAACCATAATTGCCTCATGCAGGGGAATGGTCTTTGCCAGCGGCACTTAGTGGAATTCTGAGGACTCAGAGAGGCTATAAATACCAGAGCCCAGGGAGAGAAAGAGAACGCTTCGAGGAATACTCCAAGATGAGTTGGTTGGAGGAGAAACAGGGCTGCTGCTGGTTCGTTCTGCTGCTGGTTCGTTCTGCTGCAGTGTTTGCTGTTTGTGGTTTTGCTGGTTAGCTAAACTGCTGGATTTTCTGACTACAAACACTGGAATTGCCCAAAGGAACTAAGTCTAAAGAGGTCTATGTTCCCTGTCCCTTCTAACATTCCTTCTCTCCTACCTGGTTTTTGTTTTGGGGGAGGGGGGAGACTTGGTGGAAGGGAGGTAAAGGCATAAGAAACCAAAATAAAATAGACATAAAAAGTAGTACCAACAGCCTCAGCTGCTGTTTCCTCAAAAATTACATCCAGGACAGCTTCAAAGCAGCTAGCTTCAGGTAGTCCAGCCTCGTAGACTGAACTTTCCTATCCCACAGATCCTGGGCAGTGAGTAAAACAGCCAGCTCTCCCAGGACTTGGCCGATTTTCCAGTTTTCTTAAGGTCTCCAAAAGATGTCCTTGCCCCCAGACAGCAGGAAGCAATCTAAGAAAACAGAACCTTTATTCCCGAGAGGTGGGGTGCTGGATATTGGTCATTCAGTGGTTTATGGATGTTGGTTGCAAGTTGTTATTGCCCGTGGTCAGGGAGGAACAAAGGAAAGGAGGTTGGATTCAAGGATACCCCCCATCCTTCCTTTTCTCCTCTCTACTGTTAGGGGATAAGAGGGGGAAGAAGGAAGAGAAGGGATGAAAGGCAGAGGGTGGATTACAGTAGCTCCTTGACAGGGAAAAGAAAGGTGGACTGTTGTATTTCCTCTTAGACTAAGAAAGCAACAAGTCTAAAATATTTTCAATTGGTATGGATTTTTATATGATTCAACTCTTGTTTAAAGCATAGGTGCATATGCAGCTTACTTAAATGTAATGTAAACTGTAATTAATATAAAAAATTAAAATTATAAAATGCAATGTATATTTCTAGTCTTATGAAAGTTATTATTATAAACTGTTAAGATTAATTTAAAAATGCAAGTCAGTAGTCAGTCACCTATAAATAATCAAATTTGTGATCATGTTAGGTACTAGTTTAGTTAATTACAGAAATAAGCTTTATTTAGCTTCTCATATATGTTTTCAAAATCAAGCAGAAAGTAAATAGCTAAAAAAAGCAACATTTTGTCTAATTGATATCTCTTCAGAGATCTACACCATATGGCATTTAAGTTTTAATAATAAAAGGCTTTTCATGACAGACATTTCAGCTCCTGGCAACACCCCCATTATCCTGTGAAGAAGACAATGGGCACTGAAGAATCTCCACTTGGAGCTTGCTTCAAATGTGCCAAAGCTGGCCACTGGGCTATAAACGGCCCTTTACCTCAGCAGCTGAAGCACGCTGCCAAATGTTGGACAAACAGGACACTGAGAAGCTGATTGCTCCACTTTGCCTAGACAAGGTATGACAGGCCTTCAAAATTCCTGCTTCACAGAAAAGCCTGTCAGATATTCTGGGCCTGGTGGCTGAAGATGGATGCCCCACTGACCACAGAGAAACCTTCAGTGACTGTCTGGGAAGCCAGTAAGTCTCTGTCATTTTTACATTTTCGGAAGCTGCTTGCTCTGCACTTCCTGTTTATACAGGTAAAACTTATCCTTCTCAGATCTCTGATGGGGTTGAAGACTAGATAGTTACAGTCTTACAGCTTTCCTTGTTATCAGATTCAAAGAAGAAAGCTCACAAAATGTATAAAGTTTATGAAGGTTGAAAGGCAAAAACTTATGTTGTTTTAGGGTCTAAGAGGATATTTTAAGGTTGGTAAATTCAAGTTATAAAGATTATAAGAAAAGCATGAATAGTGACAGAAAGTGCTTTAGGTACAGAATTTTGGACTTATCAAGATAAGGATAAATAATGGAGTACTTTCTCCAACATTGCCACATACAAATGGACTGAATATTGTGAATGTAACTCTTACCTGATAGTTCCCATAATGTTCTCATTGTTTATGGTTTATTGAGTTAGAGATATAAATAAATAAAGCCATTTCTTGGTCTAAAAGGGGCAGATGCTGGGGAGACCTTCCTTCTCAGTGAGAAGATATATCTTTGTATTTTCAATTGTATTTTCAACAAAAAGCTAAGAGCTGGTAGGATTTTGGTACTGTAATTTCTATGGCCCATCACAGGCTTTTCTATTTGTAAATGCTTGTCCTTCCACACCTGCCCAAAAGCTAAAGGTTGAGCAGCCCTCAATGCCTTAAGACAACCAAAGAGATGGATTGGGTGTTGACTTAATGCTGATTGGTTGTAATAAAGAGCTGATGGTCAATATCTGGGGCAGGAAGTAGGGGAGGGGAGACACAGGATGGATGCAAGCAGAGGCAGGAGAAGGGAAGGGAGATATGAAAGAAATCAGAGGGGACACTGGAGAGGAGGAGGGAGGTAAAGAGCTAGTCATGAGGTGAGGACAGAGGCCAGGAAGTCGGGTTAAGTCAGAAGCAAGCTGAGAGTCTGCCCCAGCAAAAGGCCTAAAGCTTTAAACTATGTTTGAATCTCGTGAAAGCAGGTCAGTGAAAGCCCTGACTAGGAGGAGAGACATGACGCAGCAGGAGTCAAACCTTCCAACAGTCCTTCTAAGCACCACATGGGGAGCCGTTTGCTTCTACGGCAGTGGTTGTACCCTGACTTCCTAAAGTCTGCCCTAGTGAAAACATAGGAAAAGGGGTTTCATTTTGTTTTGTCTATGAAATATATGTCTTAAAAGAGGGACCAGCGCTGGCGAGATGGCCCAGCAGGTAAAGGCTCCTGCCACCACGGCTGACAGCCTGTGTTTGATTTCTGGGACCCACAAAGTAGAAGGAGAGAACCAACCTTCACAAGTTGTTTCTGACCTCTGCACATGTCCGCTCCTGTAATAAATCAGTCTATAGAACCCCACAATTATAAATGAATTGGGTGGGGGTCATGGGACCTAGTGGGAAAAGGCACCTACATCTGCAGCTCTTCTGCAGAGCTCTCCCCCGCTGTCTCACCAGATGAAAGCTCCAAAGCGGCATTTACCAGGGGTGGCGAAGCTGAAGCTTCCAGCTCCTCATGCTAGAGATGGCATTTTCATTGTTCCTTGCCTATGAAAATGGATGACTAGCTTTTAAAATGGGGCAGGTAAATGTCTTTTTAGAAGCTGAGTACACACACACCTAGCAGTTGGACTTGGCCATAGGAATGCATGCTTCTTGTGACGGAAGTGGGGGCTGAGCACAGGCAGCCCAGAGCTCCAGCTCAGGAAGCATACTGTGTTGCCCTTGACTGAGGTGCCAGGCCGCTCTGGGCCCAGACCCTCCCGTCATACAGTAGAAGGTAAGTTCTTTTTTTACTTTACGCTCTCAAAGCACAGTGATTTCAGCTGACCTCCTGGTGCAGAAAGGGCCACATTTACTCTGCACTTCTTATATAGAGGGCAATGAGTGTCTATTTGGTCCTGAAATATCCCCCAGAGATCACGTGCTAAATGCTTGGTGCCAGCTGATGGCATTATGGAACACTCATAGAAACTCCAGGCTGTAAAACCTCATGCAAACAGTAGTTCACTACTAAAAGCAGGGTATAACTTGTCCCCGGTCCCTTTCCCATGTTTTCTCTCTTTGCTTCTTAACCACTGCATGTGTTCTAAGACACCCTCCTTCAAGACAGTCTGCCTGGCCACAGCCGGAAACAAGGGAGAGACAGTGACCATGGATTAAGCCTCTGAAAGTGTGGGCCAAAATAAACCCTCCTGTCTCGTACATTTTTTCTTTCCAGTACTTTGTCATCGTGACACAAAGCCAACACAGGAGGAAGCAGAGGAGGAACTTGCTTTACTTTATGCAACAAGGCTTCCCACTGAAAATACCTAAGAGTGGTGAATAATGAGCAAAAAGAAAAAAAAAGATGCATCATTTTAAAACCAGCAAGAGATGTGGAGGCCACAAAGAAACAGTATACAGAATCTAAATCCCAAAGAGAACTGAATCTAGGAAGATGCGCAGCCTCAAGGGCGCTGGCTGATCCTGTTGTAATTGAGTTATGGCTTAACGGTCTAGAGAACCAAAGCCCAGAGCATGCTGACAGAAGGGAAGCCAGTGAGAATCGAAGATGCTAAAGGGATGTCTGGTGTGAGCCAGACAAAGTCCCTCTCATCCTACAACCAGGAAGGCCATCGTGGAGTGAATAGGGATGGAGAGTTATCAATGCTGTACCTCAAATCCGTGTCGTCAGAACAATCAGAAAACAGCCATTGTGAGTGTTCCTGGGCATTGGCCAAATAAGTGGAAAGGTTTATGGTTTTGCAAAAAAGTGACATGAGTCAATGTCCTCTGTCAGAGTAGAGAGAGTCCAAACAAAATATATCTAAAACAGTCTCCTTTAGGTGCCCCCAAACTAATAAGCTTTGAGGAATCGTGGGGCTGAGTTTTAGGAGGTGGCCCTGAGGCGTTCTGCCCACTACAGGACTGCAAGGCAGGCTGGGAAGTTAAGGCCCTTTGCTGGTAGTGCCAGGAGAGGGCCCAAGCCTTAGGTCCATAGTGTGCCACAAAAAAAATGCCTACGGGTATATGTTAGGGTGAGGCAGTGTGTACTAGAAATTCCAGGTACTATAATCGAATTAGGAAGGTTTAGAATTATTCATGTAAGATAATTCTCATTCATGTAAGAGACTCTCAACCTGACAAAATAAGTGATTTAAGTTCAAAGGGAGAGTTGGGACATCTCACGGAATTCTGTATTTGCATTTAAATTAGACACAATTGGGCTTAAATGATATAGAAAAGCAAGTTCTTGCCTCATATTAGCTAATTCTGATGACCCATGACTGTAGCTACCACGCTGAACAACACCCATACAGAACAATCCCCACACTGCAGGGAACGGCACCACACAATGGTAAGCTAGACTTACACAAAGCATCAGATAATCCCTGCAGTCTCTGAGGGTGTGAAAGGCACAGGGGGCTGCCATTCAGTGTGGGGATCACGGAGGTCAGAGGAAGGCCAGAGACTGAGCCCACGTGTGTTTCCCCACAGTTTGAATTAGACACACCAAGTGCCTGGCAGAACACCCACACGGTTTACTCAGTAACCAACTGGTGGGCTGTTACTGTGGGAAATGCCACGCTGCAGGTGTGGGAAGTTTTCTTCCCTAACTGAGAATAACCACTGTGATCCCGAGGTCACTGCAGAGAGCACTGCCAGTGTGGAAGGCAGGGACATGAGGCCACTGAAGCCTATGACATTCCTACAAAATGCCCCTTGTTCACAGGTCTTGACAAATGACTGTAGACTATTCAGTCTTAACACCCTGATGAGCCCAATTCCAGCTGCTGCTGAGGATGTGAAATCTTCCTGTGGGAAATCAACAGAACTTGTGGTACTTGGCATCTGAGGACTTAAAAATGGTTCCTTCTCTAGCAGTTAACGAGGACTTCCAGAGGTGTCTTGATCGGACTGGGACAACAGTGTATTCCTGTGTCCTCTTCCTTCTGGGCCATATTAACTTCAAGCCCGATCATAATCGACCCATAAGGTTTTTCATTTTGTCCCACAGAAAACATCATGCTAACTGGACTTGGTGATGAGGCGTCACATGCTACCCACTGCCATGGCTTAGTAAGATATGAATGTGTCACAGGCTAGAGGTAAACCACACAAGCATTCTGGGGACTGCCACCTTGCTTAATTTTCTTGGCATCTGGGTATCTGGAGCATGTTGAGCTGTATCTCCTGTACTTTGTACCACCTGTTTGCTAAGAAAAAGTACAAAACTTGATTGGTTTTTTTTGGGTTCATAAATGACAAAGCGTTTGTGCCATTCAAACCATTGACTCATAATTATTTCCTGACGGCAACAGTTTTCAAGACAAGGTTCTGCAGCAGGAGCTGCTCTTCTGCGGGGACTCAGCATGCCCACTAGGTGCGAAAGGTCCATAGCAACAGATGAGTCACCACACCTTCTGCTTTTCAAGGGAAGCCTGTGTTCCTCCATTTCCTCAAATGACTGTTCTTTTGTTCTCCCTCAAATATGTTCAAGGTTTGATGATGAAGGACAAGGCCATGTTATAAATAGAACCCTCTGTAGGTAGAAATAGTGGAAGTCATTAAAAACAAAGTAATGCCCTTGTTCTAATCACTGTTGTCCTTTTGAAAATCAGTTTGGCTCACTACTGTGTGTTGGCAGAGACTGAGCTCCTAAACACAGGACACAACATGGCCATGTGACATGAGTCACTTATCATGGATGAGGTGTCCCGCAGCCTCAGTAACAGATTTGCTTTTTAAAATAGTGGATTTTTCTTTTTCCTTTTTGTTTTTTCAAGTTTCACTGTGCAGCCCTGGCTGTCCTGGGACTCACTCGGTAGACCAGGCTGGCATTGAATTTACAGAGCTGTGCCTGCCTTAAAGGTGTATGTATTTAAAATGTATGTATTATGGAGTGCTGTGTGATGCTTTAAACCTGATACATACACATTGTTTAAACCAGCACAAGCATATCCATTTTCTCTACCATCTACCATGTTATGATAAAATATTCCAAATATTTTTCTAAATATTTTTCTTCTCAAATACATAGTACATACTTGTTATCTGTAATATGATTTATCCTAGTGGGCAGTAGATTATGAAAACTCAGTTCTCCTATATACCCATAGCTTAATGCTTGTTGATCTGCCTCTCCTGGTTCTCCTCTCCCAACTTTCCCCAGCCTCTATTTTATCCCACTCTCAGCTTCTATGAGATAAACCTTTAAAAATTTTCTGTGTATGCGGAGGTTATAGTGTATGCATATATATACACACATTTGTGCAACTATGTGTATCCCTGTGCGTGTGTGTGCATGCACACGCCAGAGGTCAATGTCAGGGTCTTTATCACTCTCCACTTTTTTTTCTAAGGCAGGCTCTCACTGAACCTGGAGGTCACTGTTTTGGGCAGGCTGGCTGGCCAGTGAGCTCCTGGAACCCATTTGACTCTATCCCTGCCCTAAAGTTGGGGTTACAGGTGGGTGCGCAAACGCGTCCTGACTTTGCCCACTGAGCCGTTCCCGCCCCCCTTTTAAGATAGGATCTCATGTATCCTTGTGTAGCCTATGCTAGGACTGCAGGGGTGTGCCACCACACCTAGCTTATGCAGTGCTGGGGGTGTACTTTACCAACTGAGCTAAATTCCCAGCAAGGATCAGTTGTTCTAGATTCCATGTATGAGTGAGACCTTGCAGTGTATGTCTTTCTGTGTCTGGGGAAAGCCTTGTTTAAGGTCAGTTTCCAGAAAGTTTGGAACACATGGCTTAGAGTCCCATGGTGCTTAGTTCGGCAGCGCCACTGTCTCCATTAGCCCACAATTAAAGCCTCAGGACGAGCTTGCCTGGGAAGATGCCTCTGCTGCACTCACAAAACTATTTTGTGTGACATGCTAAATTGGTGAAAAATGAGCTGTCATGGTATGGCTCTATGCAGCAGTAAGCTTAGAGGGATGCACCTGACTATTCATCTGTTTGCTTGCTTGGAGAGTCAGATCTTCCGAGGCCAGTGGGTGAATAACAAAAGCTTGTTAAAACAAACAAAAAAACAAAAAAACAAAGAATGGAAAATTGCTAGCAGGGTGGTTTGAGGTGATCTCTGAATGAACTTTAAGAACAGGTGGAGGGTGTGGAGGCTATTCCTGTCCTCTGTAGATGTATACACTGCAGAGATCTCGGTGATCAGATGGACAAGGTGACCTAATTCCATGAATGTCAGGCAGCCAACTGGCCTCACGGCAGGGAGGAGGACTATGCACTTCCCCTCGTCAAAGCACAGCTGTGCATCATCTGGCAACAGCACAGGTCACTGCTGTGCCCCAAAGGACACTCTGCGACAGAAGCTGCTATACATCCATCCTTCAAAAAGAAGCTTGTTTCTGTTAAAGTGCTTCCACGCAGTTTGAGACAGTTGCTTCTCTGCCCACAGTGTTCTACAGCCGGAACTGCAGTATTATTACAATAATACTGTGTTGACTGTGTATTGACCTAAATACAATCTTTGTTTCTGCTTATAGCTTTGGGTCACTGTCTAGGGTTCTTTCATCCCCATCTCAGTCCCAACACTTTCTATACAGTAAGTCTAGAGGTGATAAGTTCATTAAATGAACTAAGCTAAGCTTTTGCTTATCTTGAAATGTCTTAATTTCTGCCTTGCCACAGAAAGATACTTTGTTTTTATTTTTAATTGTGTGTGTGTACATACAAATGTAAGTGTACATATGAATGCAGGTACCCTAGGGGGCCAGAAAGTATTGAATTTCCTGGAGCTGGAGTCATATGCTCTTGTAAGCTTCTGGATATGGGTGCTAGGAACCCAAGTTGGGTCCTCTGGAAGAGTAGTCTCCACTCAGCCATCTCTCCAGCCCCTGAAGGACAGCTTTGCTGGGCACAGGGCTCTTGGTTGGCAGGTTTTTTCTTTAGCACTCTGAATATGTCAGACTTCTGCCTTCTGGCTGCTAAGTTGATGTGAATTTGTTGATAATCTTACTGAGACTCCCTTCCACGCAAGGAGTCATTTCCCTGGTAGTGGTTTCACATTGGTCATCTTTGACATTGATTGCATTGTGTCTGCATGTGGGTATGAAGTCCACTGAGCTTTACGGTTGTTTATAGTCATAGAAACTTGGGAGGTTTGGGGTCACTTTTTCTTCAAATCTCTCTCCCTCCTTCCCTGCCTCTTTCCTTCCTTCCCCTCCCCTCTCCCCCTCTTTTCCCCTCTTCCTTCTTTTCTCTCCTTTCCCCTCCCCCAGCTTGCCTCTCTTCTTTCCCAGGGCTTCCACAGTACATACATTGATTTACTTGTCTCTGGGTCCATCTGGCTTTATTTCTCAGACTTGGAAACTCTAATTGTCCTAACTTTAAGGCCACCAATTCTTTTTTCCCCTGCCTGCTCTAATCTGCTTTGGAATTTCTCCAATGACCTTTTCACTTCAATAACTTTTAACTGTATAGAATTTTTGTTTTCTTTTCAGGTTCTCTCTTCACTATTTACATTTTGTATGTCTTTTTCTTGACTTTCTCCTTGTCTTCTGTTAGTTCTTTTGGCATCTTTACCACCATTGAATTTTTCATTCTCTAGAAGATCTTCCTTCATATTTTTCTGAGAGATTTCTGTGTGTTTAGTTTTTATTTGTAATAGCCCACATGTTCTACAGCTTGGGGTTTTTAGCAGTAAAATGAAGGTTGGAACCCGCTAGTGATAGCTTTGGAGGTTAGACTCTGTTCTTACTGAGGTTAGATGGTTTGGTTTATTTTTATAATTTTATAGGTTGTCTTCATGGTAAGGATCATTCTGCAGTATAAATGTAAGGTCTTCTCAGATCTTTTCTGACCCTGTGCCTTTCTCTGGATATTTATGGGGAGTTACTAATTTCTTCCATATACACAACTGCTTTTGGATGTTCTAGACTTGTCTGGCTCTCCCAAAGGGGTAAAGACTATTGGAGGGATGAAGAAACACTATCAGGTTTCTCTAACTGAAGATGGGCTTGAAACTGTGTGGTGCAGGGAGGAAGCTGGACCACAATAGATGACTGACTACCTTCCGTGCTTCAGGATCACAGAACAGATCTCCAACACTTGGAGAGTAGGGTCCCTTCTGCCCTCGCTGGGAACTGCAAGCTTTTCCTAGTTATACTCCAAAAGCACATATGTGACTATTACCATGAGACTGGGATGGCAGGATGGGGCCAGCTACTGGGAAAAGAGCTAATAAAGTGAAATTATCAGCAGTTTTGTGACTAAGCCTTCTTCCTCTGGAAGATATGTCTCCAGCAAGTTCCAGAGTCCCCCAGTGGTCTCCTGAGACAGATTCTGCCAATGCACTTGCTGCTAAGTGAGGAGACAGATTTGAGGTACTTCCTGTTTTGCCATATGCCCCCATTCCTCTGGTAAAATAGCCTTTATGATTCATTACCATACCAGGTATGTAGAGTTGGGGAAATTGAGACACTGACTTACAGTGGAGACATGGCAAAAATCGGCAATCAATACGATGCTGGCTTTCATGTTAGCATTCTCATTAAATACTTAGAGATTAGTGGAGAGAGGAGGAAGTATGCTCTCACGGTGATATCTGGTAGTGGAATAATAAGAGCATTCTGTTTCCTGCTTTTCTAGCTTCGGGGGGGGGGTATGCGCGTGCGCGCACACGCACTCCCATGTCACAGCATGTGTGTGGAGTAAGAGGACAGCTTTGTGGAGTTGGTTCTCTTCCTCCACCTTTACATGGCTTCCAGGGATTGAACTCAGGTCATCAGGCTGGTGTGGCAAGTGCTTTAAACAATCAGCCATCTTATTGACCCCACTCTGGGTGCTTCTGATTTAGAGGTCTGTCTTCTCAAGAGAGGCATTCCCTGGGGGTCACAGGAATAGTCTCACTGAACTAGAAGCTAATGTTACTAATCACTTGGGTTTCTAGTTTCTTTGGACCAAGAGGCAAGCAAAGATGGAGCCTGCTTTTCATTATATGAGCAATTATCAAATGTAAATATATGGTTATTCCTCCAAGACCCAAAAGAGTCATACAGTAGCTGATAAAACTGCACCTCAGCTCACTCTGTGGAGGAGGGTGAATGCCTTCAATATAAGTGACATGAAGCCTGTGGTGGTGGTTACCGTTGTATGGAAATAAAACATGGAGAGGAGAGATGTTAGGACTCCAGGGAGTGGGCGTCATCTGCCTCCATGCTGTCAGCCTTCACTCTTTCCCATACAGTGTTCATCACTGTATGGTTGGGAAACAACCATTTTACTTGCTAGACCACCTTTTTAAACTGGCTTCAGCAAGGTGCTGTCACGGAAAGGGACTGGGAAGATCCTGCTGAGCACAGTAGATTGGGGCAGGTCCTCTGCCTGGCTTCTGGCAGCAACATGGACAATAACCGTGGCAACTGTGTAGACAAAGGCTGAGGCAGTTGGGCTAGAGCATTAGCACAGTGACTCTCTAAAAGTCTGGTGGCGGATGTAGATTCCTGACTCCAGTCCCCCAGAGTTAGCTTCCAAGAGCTGAGCACCAGCCCTCCTTCCCTCTGCTCTTCCACGCCCCCTTCTCCAGTTGACCCAGCAGTGTTCTAAGATTTATGTAACCAAGTCTCTCTACCAATCATTAATTCCGGAGGCGGGATAAAGCTTTGTTGGTTGTGAGTTTTAGAAGAGCCCTTATCTCTAGAGGCATATATTGAATATTTATAGATCTAGAAATCTTCTGATTCATTTGTGAGTAGTCATTTATAGCTGGGTACATTTTTCCTAAGAAGAATCTGTACTTGGTATGACAGGGGTATAGCTGTCATGGTTGGCTATGACCTTGCAACCATCACATTCTAATTACTGGGAGGTAGGAACATGGGAACTTGCTTTACCTCCTACTCTCCTTGCATTAATCAGTCTGACCACTGCGGCGACAAACACCCATCAAAAGCAACTGACAGGGAAGAATCATTTCTTTTGGCTAGTCCTTGAATCTCTTGATCCTGGGCCTGCTAATGGGAGCCTGCACAGACATTACCAACCTCAGGGAGGGCAGGAATCAGACAAGAATTGGAGAAGTACAAGATATCCCAAGGACCTTTCCCAGGAAACGACTTCCTGCAGACAGGACTCAGCTCCTGGCACTTTCCAGAACAGTACCGCCAGCTGGGGAGATATTACATGCCATCTGAGGGGATATTACATGCTTTTACACACTTCTGACATTTTCCATAATAAAATACCAATGATGATCTCTCTCTACTCAGAGCAAGCAAATCCTCTCTAGTCACAATACTTTTTTGAGAGTCTGAGACATGTCTTATCGGCACAAAGGCAAACAAAGCTATGTTCAGAGGTCTAAGAGCACACAACAGGCACAGTGATAGAAGTTTACATATGGGACTAGAACCCTGACAAGTCCTGTCCCCAGTGTGCCTCTACACAAATCCAGCAGATTAGTTTTTAGGACTTCTCAGATTTATAAACCCTTTCCTTTTTAAAAGTGTCTGCTTGTGTGTGTGTGTCCATCAAATGTATGCAGTACCCAAGGAGGCCAGAAGAGGGCACTGGATCCCGTGGAACTGGCATTACAGATGATTGTTAGCTGCCATGTGGATGCTGAGAACTAAAGCTCTGACCGTTCAAAGCAAGGTGCTTTGAACTACTGAACCAACTCTCCAGCCCTTTTTTATAGGAGATAAGGTCTCATTATTTAATTCAGGTTGACCTTGAACTCCCATGATCCTCTAGCCTCAGCCTCTCACAGACTGGGATGATAGGCACATGCCACCATGAATGCTTCTTAAATGCCCTTTTGTCTAAGTTTGAACTAGACTTTCAAAAATACAGCTTGGAAACAAAATGATTCTATCTAAAGAAACCCTAACTCCAATGATCACTATTATCCTAACCCTTTGGAGCAACTAACTGCTATCATCACTCTTTGCTACCATATCCTTCCTCCTGGCAATGAACATCATGAGGGCTGTCACCATCAGCATCTCTACTGGCTAACATTGACATTATATGAAAAGCACCAGGTCCTTGTCTAGCTGCTGCAAATCAGAGATGAGTGAGACAGAACCCTAGCTCAGAGTGCTCCTGACCCACATGGAGAGGCCAGATGTGCCTGCCATCTATCTACCTTCTATAAGGATACATGTTTAGGTACCCACGTCTCAACAGACTAGCCAAGTATTACATGAGCTGGGGAAATATTCAGTTCACCTGATGGTTAGAGAAGAGAGCAAGTGGGATAGAGCTGAGGCCTGGAGTATGAGCAATCTACGTGAAAAGCCATGCTGGTGACGGTAAGTTCTGCCTCTAGAGTAAACAAAAACCTTGATTTGAATCTTGGCTCTGTAAGAAACTAGTTTTGTAAGTTTGGGGAAGTTATTTAATTTGTCTCTGCCTCAATTTCCTCATCTGAAAAATGGGATGATACCTATCTCATGGAACTGTCAGGAGGCTGAAAGTGTGGAGAATAATGTCTGGCACACAGTAAATATTATTTATGTGTTATAATTCAGAAAAGAAAGTATGTCTGGCAGTAGAAATGGCCTCAACAAAGGTGCAGAATGGAACTGTGCAAAGCTCATTTACAGAGCAGCAAGTAGACTTAACGGGCTGGAACAGAGGGCTTATTAAGGGGAGCAGCTAGCCAGAGCAACACCCACAGCCTACAAAAGATCAGAGGCAGGGAAAGGAGCTTTGCAAGTGTGTGTGTGTGCGTGTGTGTGTGTATAGGAACACAAGTGCTTGTGCGCGTGCACACGCATACATATGTCTGCACATGTGTATTTGTGTTCATTGTGTGTACATGTGTGCACGTACGTAAACATGTTTTGAGAAGGTCTTGCTATGCAGCCTTGGCTAGCTAGAACTTGCTATGTAGACTAGGCTGGCTAAAACGCAGAAAGATTGACCTGCTTCAGCCTACTGAGTGCTGGGATTAAAGGCCTGCCCCATCATGCCCAGCTCCAATCTCTCAATAGCACACAGGATACATTGGAGGCACTTCCTGGAAGGATAAATAGGCAGCATTTTCACTTTGGGTACCAAAAACCTGTCTTAACAGAACTTCCAAGAAGAGCTGCTCTGAAGTATTCCTTTGGTGTCAGGCCCCAGACAAAGGTTCCTGAGGGGACACACAGGATAAACTCAAGGATGTAAAACTTACTGTTCTATGACAGCCATGTGGGGTGGCAGAGAGGTGAGCCCATTGCCTGTGAGGAGCAGCACACGGAGATGCGGCAGAATCCCGAGATCACAGATGGCCTCCTCAGTCAGGCTGTTGAAGGAAAGGTCCAAGAACTACCATGCAAGAAAACAAAACAAAAAGATGGGATAAACAGAAGCAACACGTGACAATGAGGCCCAAACATGAGGTGGGAGCTGGCTATGCTCCCTCCTCCACTCCCAGGGACCCATCACCCTCAGGATACACTCTCTCGGTTTAACACTCGCAGCCTGTTGGAGTCGGGGTCTTCCCTCTTTCAGGCTCCGCCACCCACAGGATCAACCCCTCGGTTTAACACTCGCAGCCTGTTGGAGTCGGGGTCTTCCCTCTTTCAGGCTTAGCTCCACTGTGCGTCCTTGTCTCAGGCTCCTCCCTGCTCCTTGCCTGTCACCTTTTTATGTGTCCACTAAGAGAACACCCTTCTCTGGGCATCTCAGCCCCAGAAGGCATCGCAAAGCTGCTTCCTCACAAAGTACTTCCCAATCCTCAGCCAGATGGACTGTCTCCCAATCCTTTGTCTGTTTTATCTAAACTACTCTAGTTGTCCAGATCTTCAGGGTCTTAAGATAGCTAGAGATGTGCTTTGTACTATGTCTGGCATATAGTGAAGGACTGGATCATATGCCTTTGAGGTCAGGGGCCACGTCATCATCGCAATGAAGCCTTATAACTGAACATAAGCCCTGGCACGGTGCAGACCTACACGAAAGGGAACTGAAATGAACTAGCTCAAAACAACAATGAGTCCAAGTAGTCACTCCACCTTCACATGTCCTCCTCTTCCTCCTCCCCTTCCTCCTCCTCCTTCCTTCTTGTTGTTCTAGTTCTTCTTATTCTTGTTGTTCTTCCTTCACCATTAATCATCATCACCGCCCCCAAACTGAAGGCTTATCTTGTCCTTGCCCTGTGGGAGCTCACTGTTCTTGAGCTGCAAGCTATCTATATCTGTCTATGAAGAAGTGGTCTGCTGGGATCTCAGCCTTTATCGGAGAAGCTTCTTTTGTAGTGGATGGTGGCTAATACAGAGAAACTCACAATGTGACCCAAGTGCAGAGAGTAAGTGGCTGTGGTGTGGTCCGCCTTAAATGGGCCTCCCATATCTCCCCCTTCAAGGCTCTGGGGATATCACAGAAGGAGGTGGAAGGGTGTTAAGAAACAAAAGTTGGGAGGAATGCTGTAGAACTTTCTCCTGGATATGACATGGATGGTGCACTCATGACTTGACTGCAGTTATGGTCACCTGTGCAGGCCTGGGCCCATCAACCATTCATCACAGAAGATACAAGAACAAGAAGAAAGGGCTCACAGGGCCCAGTCCTCCCTGAAGGACTACTGGTAGCTAAGAGTGGCAAAGGAGAGTATCAACTTCCTTGAGCGGTGACAGTTCTGGTAAATAACCTCCTACCTATGCTCATGTAGGCAACCCAGGCACACACACATGCACGCACATACACACATCATTTAAGTAGGAGGGGGACTTGGCCAGAGGGTTTCAGCAGGAGAGGAAGGGGGATGAAACAGGTACTCGTGGTAGAAAAGATTAAAATTCTTTATATGTATACATGAAACTGTCAAAGGATAATAAGTAAAAGTTAAAGAAAAAAGGGAGTTATACAGCTGCGATAGATGTCTAGACACACACCACAAGCCACAAAGGCAGTAAGTCAAATCTGCCAGAGTATCAGGACAGGCTTCGCACAGAGCCAGCGTCTGAGCCATCATCAGACCAAACAGTTAAAGGCAAAGAGAAATGATGTGAGAGAGGCATGAGACAGGAAGCAGGAAGCAGCCATGTTGCTTGTTCTGAGAACCACAAAGGCTTTGGGTACCAGTGAAGTTTGTGGTGTGGAGAGTTTGATGAGACTGGCCAGGACGTGAAAGGTCCTAAGTACCAGCAGGAGAGACAGGGCTTAAGGTGCACAGAACAATGCCATCTCACTGGGCTGGAGCAAGGAGAGGAGCAGGGCTTGGGAAAAAGCACAGGTGAAGATGAGAAAATCCTTGTCTCATACTTGTGTGTGGACTGCCAGGACCTGTGGATTTTACTATCTTCAGTGTCTCATGTTTCCTCTAACCCATTCCTCACACAGTAGCCAGAACAGGTTTTCTAAAACACAGCTCTGACCACCGCATGCTCCAGTTTAAAACTCCATAATGCCTACTCCATAAGAGAGTTTCATCCCTTAGCAAAGTGTCTAAGCAACCCCAAGGTCTGTCCTAAGCTACCTCTGCAGGCTCACCCAGCACTACCCACCATCTGCTCTCACTCTCCACCCATCCTCTCTGAGAAGATTCACTGGTATTCAAACTCAGGAGCCAGCAAGCTGAGTCCAGCCTGATGATATTTTATGCTAATGAGGTAAGAATGAGCCTTACGCTTAAAATAAAAATATGAGGCCAGTATAGGTGGTACGTGTCTTTAATCCTAGCACATGGGAGGCAGAAGCAGACAGATCTCTGTGAGTCAAAGCCAGCCTGGTCTACAGAGTGAGTTCCAGGACAGCCAGGGCTACACAGAGAAGCTCTGTCTCAAAAATAAATAAATAGATAGATAAATAGATAAATAGGGAAAAAAGAATAGTGTGCTCCATTTGGCAATTATGAGAAGTTCGCATTTCAAGATGCTTGTTTGCCTCCATATTGTCTATAGCTCTCTCTCCTCCCACAGAGGCATGGATGATTAGTTATGACAGTCACAATTAATTATGAGCATATGGACCTAAAGTTTAACATAATTTCTTGTCTCTTACAGAAAAAAAAAACACATCTGTGAACCACAATTCTAGCTGCTTTGGATATTTAATGTTGGATCCAAATTTGCTTTCCATGAGGGGAGTTCAAAGAAATATACAGTTGTAGAATCATAACATTTTAGAGCTAGTGTACAGTGAACACAGGAGGAAACTCTATCCTCAAGGTGAAGTGCTGTGAGGACAAGGCTGGAAGCAAAGCCCTCCAGCGGGGGAAGGGTCCTTCTGGAAAGTTTTCAGATTTGTAAACAGAACCAAATCACCGCAAAGGTTAAGTTTTCCAAAATCGACTATGGAGGAATTCCACTCTGGGCTGCTCCCCTTGGGGCAGGCTCTCTGACAAACAAGGACAGATGATTCCTAGCCTGGTTGCTGTATCCGCTGAGTCACACTGAGTTTTATCACATATCCAAGCATTCATTACTGTGAGATGCAAATTCAGGATATTTGACATGTTTATCTTTTTTCCTGGGGAGCCCTTGCAAATCACAGAGAGAAGAGAACAGATGACTAGTCCAGAGCTTTCCGTTTCTCATTTATAGTCTGCATCCTAAAATGAGTTTCTTTTCTTTTGTAGACAAATTCCTTTGGATAAGGCTGAGTCTGTAGGATAAGTAACCATTAGATGCAATCAAATTACAAAGTGGGGCATGTACAAAGTTATTCATGATCAACATTAGATCCCAAGCTAGTTGTAATCACTCGGAGAGTCAAAGCATGTGATCATGTCCCTCTGGATGGCCACTGGTACTTGTGGCATCTTTGGGATAGCAGGAATCTGAAAGGAGGAAGACAAGATTCATGGCACAACACGTAACTCTAGGGAGTTCAAGGACTGTTCTCAGAAAAAGTCAAAGCACAATGGAAGTCCATAACAAGCACCTGGGCCCTGGAGGCTGAGAAATGGCTCCTTGGATCTCTAGTACCTCCCACTGTTGACACCAAAATATAAAACAGAACCATGCTTTAATTAGCTCCAAGCTGTATCAGTTAGTTCCTTTGGTTTTTATTGACTGTGAGAGTTTGCTTACAGAATAACTCCAAGGACCAGCTCATGTGCCAGGTCAGAGCAAACTGCCGCCATTCTCATTATGACTTGAAACCATGAGGGAAACGTCAGCATTGCATTCAGCACAGGATGTTTTCAGCATGTAAGGACATGCCCACCGTCTTGGGAAGATGCCCATTCCAATATGTCAAAGTGTTTCCAAACTCTGGCATACGAAGGCTCTCAGCTCTTTGAAAAGGTCATTTTCTTGAAGAAAAGTTAATTGAGGCACATGTGAAGCCTGGCTGACCTTTGATGTTTGTGGATTGAAGATACCAAAGCTAACAGCACATAGACATGCTGCTAAAGTGTGAAGGGAAAGGCTTTACTCTAAGGCCAGTGCACAGGGAAGGGTACACCACTCAGGGAGAGTGTGAGCCTGGCCAGGTGGCTGAGTTCCACTTCTGGCACTGTTCTCCAAACCATATGTGCAGTGATTCTTAGGTGGGGACAAAAACCTTCATTCCCTCCATCCTTTATCAAAGTCAAAAGAGGTAATGAAGTATGAAGATATGCAAACCAAATTTCCTGTATTTTCTGTCCCATGGTTCTGAGGACAGTTGAGGATGGGCATGCACCTAGAGTGTGCGCTGAATTTATAGGGGCCTGTTTCGCCTATTCTCATCTCTGGGTCAATGGATGAAGGAAGCCTGCACTAACCCAGCCCAATGGAACCAACCTAGTTTACTGAGGTCAGGGTGCATCTTTGGTATTGGGCAACAATGTCTCTAGCTCACTGTACTAGGCTTTTAACTTCCACAGCCCTCCAAACACCCGAGGAGATATATTTCCTGAGAAATTCCTCTTCCTAGGATACTCCACTTAAATTCACTTTTCTGTAGGTTCTCCTGAACATGAACAGCCCTTGGCACTTATGTTCCAGGATCAGACACCTTGGCCATAGGTACCTATCTGCCACTAGTACCATTAACACTATTATGACCACCATCACCATCACCTCCATCACCATCACCACCACCATCATCACCACCACCACCTCCACCACCACCACCATTATCATCTTCATCATCATCATCATCATCATCACTACCATCACCATCACCACTATCACCACCACCACCACCATTATCATCTTCATCTTCATCATCATCATCACTACCATCACCATCACCACTATTACCACCACCACCACCATTATCATCTTCATCTTCATCATCATCATCATCACTACCATCACCATCACCACCATCACCACCACCATCACCACCACCACCATCACCACCATCACCTCCATCACCACCACCACCACCACCATCATTATCATCTTCATCATCATCACTACCATTACCACCACCCTTTCCAGAAGCCAACCATAAAGCAAAAGCCTAGCAGAGAACCTTTCCCCAAAGTCACAATCTGTTTGTTTGTTTGTTTGTTTGTTTGAGACAGGGTTTCTCTGTGTAGCCTTGGCTATCCTGGACTTGATTAGTAGACCAGGTTGGCTTCCAACTCACAGAAATCCACCTGCCTCTGCCTCCCCTGAGTGTTGGGATTAAAGGCCTGTGCTACCATGCCCAGTTCAAAGTTACAATCTGCAAAGCCCCCTATAATCATTGCTTACAGGGGAACGGGTAGGATCAAAAACTCCCTACCTCCAACTTACTTCCAATGTCTTGAAGTCTCCATATTTCACATAGACCGTCTTGATGCCATTGAATGCCAGCTCCAGTTCCTTTAGGGCTGGAAATGTGTGAAAGGCATCTGCATGGGCAAACAGAGAGAATCTTGAGTTTGTAAAGACTTGAAGAGACCGAGCTTCCACAGGGGAAGGCCAGGCGGTGTGGAAGATGCTTTCTAGCCCCGTCCTCAAATCTCCAAGCATAGGGCTGGAGTGATGGCTTGGGGATAAGAGAATTAACTGCTTTGCAGAGGACCAGAGTTTAGTTCCCAGAATGCATATGGGGTAGCTTCCAACTGCCTGCTACTCTAGCTCCAGGGGTTCCAGTGACCTCTCCTGGCCTCTCTGGGTACCTCTATCATGTATACACACACACACACACACCACATATGCACACACAACACAACTGAAAATAGTATTTTAGAAAATTCTTAATCTCTAACCACACTCACTAATAGAAATTGTGACTTTCATTCTACGGCTAGGGAAATGAGGCTCAGGAAGCTGAGCGACTTGTTAGAAGTAAGATTGCTGGTAAGTGGGGAAACTAAGAATTGGATGTAAGTCTACTCACATGCAAAGCCCATTTAAAAATTATCTCTGTTCTTTTTTTTTTTTTCTTCCTTCCCAATCCAGAGATCAACCTCAGGGCCTTGTGCATGCCAGGCAAACTCTCTACCACTGAACTATCCTCCTAGATAATCTCTATCACTTCTGATTAGAGATGCCAACATGCCCACCCCAAATAGTCAAACATCACTGACAAAAAAGTGTTCCTTTAAGCCCAACTTTTAAAAAATTCCATGTATATACTTCATATTTTCTAATGTATGTATATATCAACATACATTTTTCTTTTTATAAACACCTATATTGTGGCTTTCTCCCTTTAACAGTGTGACTTGAAGATCATTCCATGTTAAAACAGATTCATCCAATCTTTTAGCTACCTTCTAGAATAGACATGACCCAGTTTAACCCTTTTCTATTGGTAGCATTTGGGAGATATGGGTAAGAGGTGATCAAACACTGCCTCTTGCATGATAACTGGATCTCAGATTCACTTTCTAGCCCTGTCTCCCTGGCAACCTGAAGTGCATGCTGTGATCACTGTTAGTAGGCAACTATTGCTTGTGGTAAAAAATGATTGCACACTGGTAAATTATGTCTGGGCCGGGAAAGAGTATAAATTATACCCTCAGATGGGGGTGCTTCTCAGTAAGTGGTGACTCTATGATCAGACATGTCCTTCATGGGAAAGCTGCGGGCTGCAGGCCTATGGAATGTCACAAGGGACATTGGTTCCTGTGGTCGATGAGATTTCTAAACAAGGGCAATTCCTGCGTTTACTCAGTGAGTCTCTGTCCTGCATCTGGAGTGACGCTGGGCTAGTGGGCAGCCCTGCTGGATGGCCAGCCATGGGGGCTCCACAGAAGAACTCCTGGAGCGGCGGGACTGGCACATGGTGCAGAATCACTTAGAACCTGTTGTGCTGGGCAGCTGCAAAAGCTTGTGAGTCAATGTTCAGCAAGGTCTAACAGGAAACTGTCTGGTGGGAGTTCCCTTGTGTAAGTCTCTCAGTGTAGAATATACCCCTAGAAATGGAACTAATAAAGGCAGTTACTATTTCGATTTTTTAAAGATAGATTTATTTATTTGCTTATTATATGTATGTGTGCCAGCATGGCTTCATGTGCAGACTGTGCGCAGAAGCCCATGGAGGCTTAGGTGCTTGGAACTGGAGTTATAGGTGGCTGTGAGCGGCCCCAGGATGCTGGAAACTGAACCTGGGTCCTTTGCAAGCGCAGCAAGTGCTTCTAACAGCTAAGCCAGCTCTCCAGCCCTATTCTATTTAAATTTTAAGAGATACTACCAAATTACCTCCACGGTGACACATTGATTTCTTATATTTTATTGTCTCCAAGAGTATCCATGTCTACACCAGTGCTGGCAGTTATTATTAGTCCTTTTCATACTTACCAGTATTTGATGGACATGAAATAGGATCCTCACGATGTTTTCATTATTAGTAGGGCTGATCATCTTTACACTCGCCTTTTGGCCTGTTTATGCAGAGGCATCTTCTAGCAGATAACGCCTCCTTCTAAGGCAGGGCTCTCACTAGATGTTTCTTTAGAAGCTCCTCTCAAGCTTGCTGAGATGAACCAGGCTCATGTCATTAGCGCCCCACCCTGAACTTTTTCTACGTATCCCCTCGATTCATCCCTTTCCTTACATCCTCTCAGGCTGCCAAGCTCAGTGATTCCTATTTCGTCCCAAATCACTCTCAGTCCCCTTCACTCCGCCTGTCCACAGCTTTATCTCCCCTCCCATGGAAAACTGAATTGAACATGGAAAGGCAAACAGATCTCCTGGTCTCCATTTTTACCCCTTAGAATCCACCCTTCCTCACTGAGCTTCCCTGTTTCCAACCTTCCAAGACTCTTCTGTCTAGAGGATTAAGTTCAACTCTGGAAGCCCTTGAAGATCAAGTCCCTGCCAATGTATCTAACCTCAGTTCTTTCTCCTCATGCATCCCCTGTAAGCAATCTTCCTGACCAGGTAGTCCCTTTCCTCAGCTGCCCCTCAACCCAAAATGTCTTTACAAATTCCTGAGTGTCTCTCTCTCTCTCTCTCTCTCTCTCTCTCTCTCTCTCTCTCTCTCTCTCTCTCTATCTATCTGTCTCTATCTGTCTCTCTCTCTCACACACACACACGCGCACACACACACACACACACACACACACACAGGTGTCAGAGGACAATTTCTTCAGAGATGGTTCTCTTCTACTATCATGTGGGTCCCAGGGATCAAA
The DNA here is from genome assembly GCA_028658305.1 of Pachyuromys duprasi. Taxonomy (NCBI): domain Eukaryota; kingdom Metazoa; phylum Chordata; class Mammalia; order Rodentia; family Muridae; genus Pachyuromys; species Pachyuromys duprasi. The sequence goes on along the minus strand of CM053758.1, from coordinate 73,133,043 downwards.
TTCAGGTCACCAAGCTTGGTAGCAGGTGTTTTAACCCTCTGGGCCACCTTGCTGGGTCAGCTTATTTATTTTTCGATCCCATCTTAGGGGCTGTTTCTCAGTTTTCCTGACTTGCTGGCTTGGGCTAACATCCCCCTTGTATGCTTGCATAGCGTCTCCTAATTTCCCTGTGCCGTTGCTTATATGTGCCTTTCTTTTGGTCTGAGTCAGAGCCCATGTCTCCTACCAAATCACAAGCTTTCCAGAGCAGGAATTGGGCAGGCTTCTTTCTATAGGCCACACAGTCCTAGCACCAGCAGGGGTCACTGTAGATTTGCTGAATTACTAAGAGGCTTTTTCTCTCCCTGGAGTTTGCAAGATAGCTTGCAGGGTTGGAGGAAAGGATTGTCTGTTTGTGGAGAGGAGTGTCAGCTCGCAGAGAAATGTGCTGAGTGACAGCACGGGGCCAGAGGGGAGATTTGTGTTCTCCCCAGTTCCTGCCACTCTAGAGAGGCTGCTCCCAGGCTCATGGACAGACAAATCCTAACACAGCGATTCCTGTGCTGGGAGGACAGTCTCTAAGAAGAGGAAGCTCACCTAGAGGCAGCAGGTTTTCGGAGGCATTGATATAAATCACAGATGTAAAGTGTTTGAAGTCCTTTTCCTTTGCCTGTTGGAAAGCATTCCAGAAAAACACAGCATTA
>CM053758.1:73051330-73132260 GCA_028658305.1 Pachyuromys duprasi | reverse complement strand
GGAGATTAATCTGTGTTGATACACATAGTTCCAGTTTTTCCACTTGACTTCCTTGAGTGTAGGACAAGTTATTCATTTCTAGCAGTACACATAATCTGTTTCTAATTTTCCATCATTACAAATAATGGTGCTACACATATTCTTGTATATTTCTCCTCATGGTAAGAGTTTCTCCTCCCCTACCATATGGTAAACTCATGTGGTGGGAACTCCACATGAGGAATTATAGTCTACCCTGGCTGATCCATGCATGTTCTATGCCCCAGTCTCAAGAACAGATTCCTAAGGTCAGGTTTTCTAATTCATGTGTATGGATATTGTTTCTGCACAGTGAGTCCTTGCCTGCCCTCCTCCCCTCCGTCTTTCTACATAACTGATTTCTAGTTACCAGGGATGTGGAATTGCCACACACAAACCAGAGCATCTGGACACCCCCTCACATCTGGCTTGGTCATGTCTTTGCTGCGGGCCTCACCTTGGAGAACTTCAGGCCGCTCACATTGACAGTGCAGAGATCTGACGGTTTTCTCACACTGTGGTGCTTCACCTGGAACACAGGACACAGTTAGTCCCCAAGGCCCCAGAAGAATATGATGAGTTCAGCTATTTCTGTTGAGTGTTTTCTCACTGGGCACTTCCATAAACTTGCCATTTGTTTGTTTATGCATCCATTCATTCACTCACTCACTCACTCATCACCAAGTATTAACTGAATACTACTTTGGTCCATGAACTGTGCTGACTATATTAGCAAGCTTTTGTTTAGCCCTAACTGACCCCCATTTAATGTGACTAGTGTTTATTACTTATTAGGTGTGTTAAAGCTTTCTTTTCCAGTATTCCTAGGTAAAGGGTTTACTTCTCTCTTTTAATGAGGCTAAGAGACAGAAGGTGCCTTGCGTGGGGCTCTACAGCTAGTATGTGATAGATCTATGATCTGGATTCAATCTATAATCATTAAACTGTATACTTATATCTGCTGTTGGGGGTTAGTCTGCTGCTATCTGTTCTGTGTTAATTGCTTCCGCCCCCCCCCCCCACTCCTGAGGCCTGCTTGCTATATACCCCAAATGATATTGTAAACTTTGTCCCTCTGTTTAACCAATAAAATGCAGACAAACCTGGGCAAGGTGGACAGGGAGGTGTGGCCAACGTTTGCAGGCTTTCTGGGACTGAAAGGATCTTGGTGAAGGGACAAACAGGAAGAGAGAAGAGAGGGGGAAGCCACAAAGGGTTAGCATGGAAAAGAAACTACGTGGGCCAGGAGGAAGGACTCCGAGAATGGTGTGGAAAGGATCGATCCAGATGAAGGATAAGCAAGTATTTATGGAATTATGGATGGGAGGCAGCCCAATTAAGAATGATTAAAGCAGATAAATGGGATCTGAACTCTGAGATATGACATAATGTAGATGGAACTATCTGACCAGCCCAAGGTGAAATAAGGCAATTACAAAATCTAACAGGGTCTGTGTATTAGTGATTGTGATAGTGGGTTAAATAATACTGTAATAATTATAGGGCTAATAAACATTATTAGCCCAATACTATTTATTTACAACAACAGTCTGCCTTATGTCACCGTACACAATATCAGGATCAAATATCAGCTTCAGAATATCTCCTAGCTCAATGCTGCAGAGTTCCTTGTCCCAGTCCATCCCATATGGTACCTACTATGAAGACACTCTACTCAGACTCAGAGAAAAAAGTGGGGAAGCAGCAGACGCTTTCCATACTTTCACAGAGTGCCCACTTAGTGGGAAGCCAAATGGCAAGTACTTAAAAATGTAATGATTGTTTTAAAGGAGAAATTCAGGAACCGGTGGGATGTGGAAACAGGGGGCCCAACCTTAGCCTTAAAGGAGGAAACATTTACTTGAAGTGATTTTTCCAATTGATAGCTAAGAGTAGAACAGGAGATGATCCCGTAAAGCGGGGGGGGGGGCTGGGGGGGGAGCAAAGGCCTCCCAGGCAGTGGAAGGCAAGGTGTTTTTAGAGAGGGAGTTGTGAGACCATGCAGATCCACACTGGCTCTGAACAAAAGTGTGGATTAAGTAGGGGCTGACAGCAGTTTCATAAAGATTGGTATGTCTGACCTACTTAGAAAAGATAAGAAGACAGAAAAGATCAATGTGCCAGATGTTGTTGACAACATTTCCACTAAACGCTCATCTACATCGTCCCTGTTAGAGAACACGAAGGTCATTCACCTTCCTTAAAGTGGGCATGTTCTCATTGCAGCCCCAAGAGCAAGCTTTAACCTGTCCCAGACAACTGTCAAGGCCTCGTTCCTCCTACCAACGACTGGATGTATAGGTCAGGCCAACGAGGTGTTGGCTGCTGAGAGGGGGGTGGGTGACCAGTGTAGGGATGCCTTTTCTTCTAAAGACAGGCATGGTACAGTGGTAACCCCTTCTCTACCTCTGTGTGTGTGTGATGATCAGAATTGCTGCAGCCGTTTTTGAATGATGAAAGGGGTCAGCCCAAGAGGACAAGTCAGCAGGCTGAGAATGACAGGGCAGAAAGACGAAAGGAGGCGGAGCCATAGTGCTGCTCCATAACCGTTATATGACAGATCCCAAGTACATCATTTCAGGTACTATTACCTCCATGTTGGCACAAACTAACTGGTCACCAAGCTAGTAACCTGGGGTTATCTTTATTTTTGCCCCTCACCCTCTGTCCACACCCCCACCTTTACCAAGTCCCGGAACTTCTATAAAACAGTCATCCAGTCTATCTTCTATCTTCCTTTTGTCTCTTCTGCTACAACAATTTTTTTGTGTGTTTTGTTTTTGAAGACAGGTTTCTCTGTGTAGCCCTGGCTATCCTGGCTAACTCTGTAGAAAAGGTTAGCCTCAAACTCACAGATATCTGCCTGCCTCTCCCTCCCAAGTGCTGGGATTAAAGGTGTGCACAACCACCACCTGGCTCCTGCTACAACTCTTAACTGGGCCACCATCATCTCTTATTGAACTAGCCATGTAACTCTCAAACTAGTTCAAACCAGCAAACTGACAGGCAGCATTACTCTGAAAAGCATTCTCATTGCTTTTTCTACCCTTAGCAGCAATGCAGGTAACAGAAGATGCCAATTAAATGTGGAACTACACATGGACAGTCATCCCCCACAACTGCTGGAAACACCAGCATACGAAAATGGGGGCATTTAAGTATCTCATTTGTAATTTAAAAAATTACCCTTACTTTCTATACCTGGCTGTTTGCCTATATGTCTACGCACCACTTGTGTGCCTGATACCTGTGGAAGCCAGAAGACGGCTTCAGATCCAGAGTTACAGAAGTCTTAAACATCTGGGAGTGCTGGGAATTGAACCTGGGTACTGTTGTTCTCAACCACTGAGCATCTCTCCAGCCCTCAAGTCCATCATTTAAAATGGTGTGGTACTTAAAAAAACTTATGTATAACCTCCTATGTACTTCAAACCATCTCTGGGTTATTGATAAGACCTAATACAGTACAAATAATAATATGAAAATAGTTGTTATGCCGTATTGTTTAGGGAATAGAACTATAAAGGTATGCACATGTGTAGTACAGAGAAAATGTTTTCTTTAGTTTTGAACATTTCAGTTTGTGGTTGTCTGAACCTGTGGATGAGGAATAGTGGCTGTGCAGGGTCAACTGTATTTGAAAACGAGGGGGAAAAAGCACTGTGCAGTGACGTGGTCTGCTTCCCCTCGGCACTGCGGTTTCAGCTCTCTGTGCTCTCAATCAGCAGTGGTCATAACAGGGAAACACACCCCGCAGGCTCTGCAGAAAGCTTGTGCTGCTCAGTGAGGTGGGGTGGGGCCAAGCGCGCTCTCTTGCGACCTCTGATAAACATATCTTAGGACTCAGAAGCAGAACGTGGGAACAAGCTGGAGAGGGGGCTACCAGAGTTCTACTTTGGGAGCAATGAGAACCCACACTGCCCATTAATATTAATATATAATCCATCTTTGTTCGCAGCGCTACTGAAGCATTGCATAGAGCAGATGTGAAACTACCTGGCTGCTCTCCAAACCAGCACCCAGCTTTTTCTGAAAACATGAGTCCTCCTGCTTCCTGGAAGATGCTAAAACCAAAGGGTAAAGGCGTAAGGCTTTGGGAGAGTGAGACCTCCCTGGTCTCACCTGCTCCTGGGGAAGTCACCCCAGAACAGGGCACAGCATGGCACACAGGAATCTCTCGCTCCACCTCAGCACTGGCATGGGCTCCCCAGTTTCCCTCTATTGATGAAACACTTGCCTGTCCAGCTCACGTAAGATGTTTCACTTCATATAATGTACTTTTTGTTTTACGGCCAGCATCTCGCTATGTAGGCTCACTGGGACCTACTCGTCCCTGCCTCCCAAGTACAGAGATTAAAGGTGCATGCATGTCTGGCCATTTTACACAATATAAAGGTACAACTCTTAGAGTTGGTAATCAGGGTTCTAATTCTGGCCTGGCCATTTATTGGCTGCATGTGGGCTCTCTTTTTCAGCCTCTACCAGTGGTAACAATATAATCAGGATGGTAAGCCTGGGCCTATCTCGCAGGGCCTATGCAAAGGCTTCCCATGTCTCAAAGGAAATTTCCAGGGTTCTTTCATCAGCAGCCACACTCAGTTCGCCACCGTCACCCTCACAGTTTGGAGTGGGATAGGAGTAGTGGTCCTTGGCCCTAATCAGACAAGAGCCTTAGATAATGCTGCCAACCACTCAGGAATGCATTTACTCTCACCAGAAAAGCCCGGTCCAAGGTGTGTCCAAGAACGTCTGCCTGGTTATCCCGCCGAGACGCTTTCTTCAATCCAATCTCAAAAGATACTTTCTTTGGGTTTTCCTGACCTTCGGTGGGTGCCTTACCCACACTCTTCATGTTGCCTTTCCGAGCCACTAACCAGTGTCCTCGGCCTGTGGGAAAGATCAGATCAGTGAGAAGGGCCAAACTCCTCTGAAACCAATGGTATGAATATGCAGTATTTATCTCTAATGCTAAAGCTCGGATAGCTCTGAGTGCTAACACTATGCTCACTACTGCTGGAGGGTGTCTGTATACATGTCTCATTTAAGCAGCTGCTAAGCGCAGTGCCACAGAGGAAAGGGCTTACAAGGAAAAAAGTGCATGGCTTCCAAATTACTTTCCTTATCTCCAAATGTGTGCCTCCTAAGTCTATTGTTCTTTTAAGAGACAAAATCAGCTTCTTCCTGTTATGTGATGTCCTCCCTGATCCCTCTCTCAGATCTAATAAGCTGAAGGAATTCACTAGATGAGAATCAAAACCGTGGCAGTCTAGGCAGAGGGGAGATCAGCAGCAGCAGCAGCAGCAGCAGCAGCAGCAGCAGCAGCAGCAGCAGCAGCGAGTGCCCAGAAGTAAGAAAGGCCTAGATGACACAGAAGAGCACAGCTCTGGGGCCCGGGCTGGGCAGCTGGCTCTGGCCTGCAGCAGCTCCTGGCCCTGCCACTAGGAGCCGGCCCCACACTAGACCACTGCTGCCTGTTCAGCTTGCTCTGGCCCCACGTAAGGCATTTCCCGCTCCTGCTGTGGGCCAGGCAGTCTGGTAACCCCACCACCAAGGGCTGTCCCATCTAGGACGTAGACTCTGGTGCTCCTTGCCTCATTCTTCATATCCTGGACACCTAAAGATAACAATGTGAGTGGTGTGAAAACTCAAAGCGGCCAAGAGGAAAGGCTCAAATGTGCCAGGGGATCAGTGTGAGATGAGGCTGGAGGGGTCGGGACAAGTAGACCATAAAATGTGCTGAAGCCAAGCATAGCCTTTCAGCAAAAAAGGGGAATCAAGGGAGGATATTTTTGTTTAGTTTTGTTCTTCTTTATAATTTTTCATTTTGAGATAATTTTAGACTTCTAGAAAAGTTGTAAGAATGGTACAAATTGTCACATTGCCTTCACCCAGCTTCCCTAATGGTCTGCTCTTATATAACACCCACGCAATTACTGAACCTGGGGCAATTAGCACTGATGTAACAGCAGCTACTAATGTCAGCCCTTCTTTGAAATTTGCCAGTTTCCTGACTAATGCCTTCCCTCTGTCCCAGGATCCAGGTCAGGATCTCACATCACACGCAGCTGCCATGGCTCCTCAGTCTGCTCCGACTGGAAGACAGCCCTCCATTTCCCCCTTCTGCTGGCTTCACACTTGAGAAGAGCACTTGTCAGTTAAATATTAAATGTTAAAGTATTCAGAATAAGCTCTCTCCCAGTGTGAACTTGTCTGATGCTTTCCCATGATCAGACCCACGCTTTAAAATTGGCCAGCGACCACAAAAACAAGCTGTGCCTTGCTCTGTGCATCATTTCAGGGAACTTGTCCTGCGCTATTTCTGGTGGTTGTAACTTGTTTCTGAGACAGGTTCTCACTATGCGGCCTAGGCTGGCCTCCAACTCACAATCTTCCTGCCTCTGCCTCCTGAGTGCCACAGTGTTTCTTTTATGTGTGTATGTGGCATACTCATGCATGATGTGTGAATGCATGTTCACATATGTGTGCAGCGGTGCATGTAGAAGCTGTGCATGTGCGTGACATGAGTGGTTGTCTCTATCGCTCTCTACCTCAGTAAACTGGAAGCTCACAATCTCAACTATGCTGGCCAACCAGGAAACCCCAGAAATCTCCCTGTCTTTGTCCCCACTTCTGGGGTAACAGGTGTATAAGGCCTAGCTTTTACAAGGTTGGGGGTGGGTCCTGATGCTTGCTGCAAGCGCTCTTCCCCACTGAGCCGCTGCCCCAGCCTACAATGCTAATCTTGATCACCCATGCAGAATGGGTCTGCCTGCTTTCGCTACTGAGAAGTTCCTGTTTTTACCTTTGTTATTAATAACTCTACCTATAATGTTGTTCAAATACCTCATTTCTCATACTTCTACCCCCTTTTTGTATCATCTTCACTGCAATTGTTATTGCAGTTATAATCTGCAATTGTTCAAACACTGTGTTTTGTTGTGACAGTATTTGGTAAGTTCAATTAGTGTCTACGATGAAATGATGTTAGTGAGAGAAGTACTTGATAACATAGGTGGCCTTACCTCACTCTGTTAGCTGAAAAACTTGAGCAAAATCTGAGATTTCCTAGAGGAGCAATGTGGGGTGAGGCATGGTGGTGCACACCTTTAATCCCAGCACTCCAGAGTCAGAGGCAGGTGAATCTCGTGTGAGTTCAAGGCCAGTTTCTCTACATAGCAAGTTCTAGGACAGCCAGGGTTACCTAGAGAGACTCAGTTTCAAAAGAAAAAGAATGATGGCCTGGGATGTAGCTCAGTGGGAGAACACTTACCAATCTTGTGCAAAGCACTGGATTTTATCCTCACCATCAGGAAAAACAAACAAACACCCACTTCAGAATCAGCTCTTCTCCAGGAGTTACCTAATTCTCTACAGCCACAAAAGCCAGTTCCTGTTTATCTACTCACATGTTCTGTCTACTGACTTGTCTATCTCTCTAGCCATCTATAAATTTATCTATCTTTTACTAGCCATACTCCTTTAAAGAATCCTGACTGACATATTATCCAAAAGTGGGTTTCACCTGCAAAAAAATATTACTATGACATTTGAAGAGTGATTTTATATTTCCCTCATGTCATCTCAATTCATTAATGAGATTTTAGCCACAAGAAAAGGATGTTTCTTCTCTCCCACTTTTTTCTTGACTTAAATGTTTATTTGTATCATTATGGGCTCATGAATACTTATTGCATGGTTTGCAACCCAGTCCTACCATTATTTATTTCCCTGTTTAGCTGTCCCAGATTTGGCTATATCATCTGGCTCCTGTGTCCATCTTACCCGCCCTCAATGTTTTTCTGAGCATGTCTTTACTTTCTGGTACCACAGATGTTTAAGGTCCAACCTGAATTCTTTTTTCCTTGCTTCAGACCTGTGAATTTCTATTTTTCTGGGGAGCTATCACTCCTCTCATTGGAGAATAGTATTTAGAAACCAAAATCTAAAAACACGTATACTCTTCACTACTTCTACACCTCCTTGCCCTCAGTGAGCATGTACACCAATGCACGCAGATAACACCTCCCTTCCTCCTTCCTCTGTCTGTCTGTCTGTCTGTCTGTCTGTCTGTCTCTGAGTCTATCTCTGACTCTGTCTCTCTCTTTGTGTGTGTGTGTGTGTCGGAGGAGATATTGAGTGAGGGAGAAAGAGAAAGCATAAATCCATACTGATAGTTTCCTTAAAGGACTCAAGCAAGTAGATGGTCAGGAAGGACACCTAAGTGAAAAATGAAATCACTTGGGAGAAGCAGGAACAGGGCTGGGATGTAGCTCAGTGGTAAACCCCTGGCCTGTCATGTGTGAGGCCCTGTGATTGGTCTCTATTTACTATATCCCTGAACAAATTGAAGACTAGGCTAGAGGCCATTAGTATCCTGTGCATTCTGTTCTCCCCACCCCCACTTCACCTCACCCTGTGCCTCACCCTCACCCCCCCCTTTTTTTTTTTTGGTTTCCTAAGACAGGGTTTCTCTGTGTAGCCTTAGCTGTCCTGGACTTGCTTTGTAGACCAGGCTGGCCTCAAAATCAGAGATCTGCCTGCCTCTGCCTCCCCAAGTGCTGGGATTACAGGTTTGTGCCACCACATCCGGCTCTGTGGTCCTCTTTATTCAAGGTTTTTCTGTGATTTTGGTTGCTAGTACTCAACTGTGGCCTAAAAATATGAAGTAGAATTCCAAAAATAAAGAATAATTTTAAATAACTTATTTATTCTGCATATTGATATAATTGTTCTATTTACTATTAGCTAACTAGAACTCTGTTTTAACTCTATATGTTAATCTCATACTCTTCCTAGTTTATAAATTAAACCTTATCAGGTCTATATTTATGGAAAAATACGATATTTATGTGTATAAATGCACATATATGGTTTTCATTACTCATGCTTCGGGCATTGACTAATCAATACCCCCACTGATGAAAAGAAAATACTTAGAGTAGGCAACAAGTCACAAAACCAAAGATTAAACAAGGTGTACTTCTCTCTTGACCACCCAAAGCAACAGAGCTACCTAACTTCTAGACAGTGTTCCCCTTGTGCTCAGTTTAGTCCCTCCTCCAAGGGAGTTTTTAACTAGGTGGATAGTTGAAATACTACCAGAGAAGTATAAGTATTTTCACTTAGGAGCTGAATAGAGTTTGATTCCTCATCTAATAAGAGAAAAGGGGGGAAAAGATGCTTAAGACTAAAGTGTCATATGATGGTCTGTTGAAAAAGTGGGAGAAGGATGGGGCTTCGTGGACGGGAAGCCTTTGGCTAACTGGAATGAAGGCTGGAGTGCGCCAAACAGATCGAAGAGCTTTGTGAAAAGAGCATCCTAGGAAAGAAGCATAAATAAAGGGAAGAGGCGGTAGCAGAGATGGAGGGTTGGGTTTGACCGAATGGCACGGAGTGCCCCTGTAGGTGTCGGCAATCAGAGGCCACTGAACAGAGGCCACTGAGGTTAAACACGTGAAAAGACAGCTGGGAGGGGCAGGACTGCACGGTGTAGGAGGAAATGAGGAAAATCGTGCAAGGCAAGACGAGCGGGTGTGGAGAAAAGGCAGCAATTAGAGAAGTCACCTCACCTTCTTCTGGTATCCGAGTGAGATTTTTTGCTGGAAAGCAGTTGGTGAGGCAAGGCTTGCCAGTGTCCATCTTGTACATTCCTGAAGACACCATCTCCCTGAGGGATACAAGGGCAGGGGGGAGTCAGAGGAGTGAAAAGGTGTAGGGAGCCCTCCCCCAGTGCTGTTCGCGAGCCCACCAAGACCTCTGTGTCCTGTGCATCCTACCTCTGAGGGCCAGAGGCTCTGTTTCAGAAATGGAGTTGCTGTGAACAGAACAGGGAGGCAGGCTTTCCAGTTCAAACCAGTCCTAATCCAGCAGAATCCTAGATTCGGTTCAGACAGACCTGGTTCGAATCCTGGTTCTGTCTTGCCTTGCTATGTGATAAGCAAGTTCCTCTACTCCCCCAAGTTCCAGAGTCCTCATCTGTAAGGTGGGAGCAACATCCAACCTCAACAGCGGAGTGCACGGATCAAATGAGAAAGGCGGTTATCTTTATTTTAACGGAGTTCAGGGAAGGGGGCTCACATTTTAGGAAAAGTGGCAAGGAAAACAAGTTTGAACTGGATAAATCCGGCTTGAGGGGTCAACTGAATTTAATGATTGAGAGAAGAATAAGTAGTTCAAACAGAAAGAGTTATGGAACTGAAGAGGGCATTGAGGAGCACAAGAAGAAACTGTCAGTCTCAGGAAGGGGAAGGATTGCATCTGGGACTCTCAGAGTGAGGCTCAACAGGAAAGACAGTGTCTATTCCTGCAGGGTATGGCTATGAGGGACAGAGGTGGGGTTGAGGGAACTGTGCTTTCAAACTGTAGGTGACTAGGAGAAAAAGTCAACTTCTGACCTTTACACAAGTCATGACCGGAACTGAGCTTGAGAAAGGGAGGTCTGACAAAATTGGTCCCAGCGAAAGAGACTGTCAATGGGGACAGCAAGAAAGGAGTACTGTACCAAACCAAAGCCACAAGGAGCCATGTAAAACGGAGGAATTAAACACTGTAAACACTGTTTACCATACAACCTTGTATGGTTGAGTGGACAGGACTGGCTAGGCTGGAAAGAGGAGGTCAGAGACATCAAGAAACCTTGACATCTTGAAGAACAGGTTATAAGAGCAGGCTGGTGGGCCTTGGGCTCAGTGGCAGAGCACCTTCCCAGTATGTTGGAGGCCCTGAGTTCCATCTCCAGCACAGCAAAACCAAAATGCAGCTAAACAAACAAACAAAAAACAGTTAGGGCCTGTGGCTTTCACATAAGAACCCAGTTAGAGGGGAAAAGGAAGTGGAGAAGGAAAAAGAGAGAGAAGGCAAAAACAAAAACAAAGCCCAGAAACCAAAGCAAGACCAGAAACGAATTGTAGAGAAGTACACGGGAATGTGGAGAGAGCCCAGGGAGCTGCCAGGCACACTGAGGGAACACAAAGCTTAGGAAAGTGCCCGAGAGGAGAACTGAGAAGTCAGGTAAGCCTAAGACCCACACAGGCCACGAGGAGATAACAGTCAGCATCCAGGGAAGGGAGAACCAAGCACTGATGTACGGAAGAGTGAGGAAAGGGAGGCAGTGCGAAAGACAAACACGAGCAAGTTTGCCAAAGATCTTGGCTCTGAAAGAGAGAGGCAAGCAATAGGTAGAGTCAAGAGAAGGCAGGCAACAGGGCAGGGGCTTGGGGCTTGGGGCTTGGGGCTTAGGGTGTGGGGAGAGTCTAGGGATGCATTTTTCTGGCTCACAAAGCAAGCAAAAACAATGCTTTTACTCTAGCCCCAGCCTTGAAGCGCAGTCCCTACAAAGAAAGTGAGAATACTTACCATGTGGGCTTGGACACTTAAATTACTTAGCATTTCACCACACTGCCTCAGTTTCTCTCTGTGAAATGCAGACAATAAGTGGATCTCATCTATGGAGAGGTTTTGATGATGTAATGAGAAAATGCTTGTGAATGTGTTTAGGAGAGCAAGAGCACCTGGCTTGCATATGTTGTTCATTTTCTATGATGACCATTGTTAACAGGCTGAGAAAGCTCAACTATCCCTATCACCAAGAGAAACAAACAGGTTTGAGGAGGAGAGAATGAGAAAGCTGGGCGGCCTTACCCTATCTGGGAGCAATCAGGAGGAAGGGTATGCTGAGCCCAGGGGAGGGGTTCCTCCACTGAAGTGGGGGCAGGGAAGGAAGTCTCCCTCAGGGGCAGCTGCAATAGGAAAGACAGTTCACATAGCCTGACTGGCCCACTTCTCTACCACCTACGGAATAAAAAGAACACAAAGAAAATAACCTTTCACTTTCTGTCAGTTGTACATGTATGTCCATGCATGCATACAGACAGAAATGCACACACACGCATGGATAGAGGCAAAAATTAGGGAGTGGGTATGGTTCTGCCTCCAGGGTCTGACTTGGGCTTTTTTTTTTTTAATCAAATTGTTATTGACTTCAGAATAATCCTCAGAGGGTCTCTACCCCTAGCCACAGCTAAATTTATCACCTGTCACTCAGGAAACAGGAGGTTTAAAACCTTGCAGACTTGAGGAAAGATGAAGGAGAGTTGATGCAGTAGAGCGCTTGCCGGGCATGTGCAAGGGCCTGAGCTCAATCCCGACACCCCAACAAAACTGTATTTATCACCTGGATCTGTCAAAATCTGGTGTCAGCCTCGCAGAAGCCCACATAAGTAGCTAAGCTTGGTAAGTAAGGGTCTTTGCAGGGGTTGGGCAGGCTGTGGAAATGAACAAACCTGGATGGCCAGAGAGACAGGGTGTGTGTGTGTGTGTGTGTGTGTGTGTGTGTGTGTGTGTGTGGGTGGGTGGGGGTGTGGGTCTGCAGGAGCAGGTCTTGTTCAGCCCTCCCCAACTGCTCTCCAGCAGAAATGTGAGTCAACATTGTCAGACTCACCCTCCCCTCTTCTTTTTCAAGAGAAGCCTTTTTTTCCCCTATGAAATCTGATTATTTAAGCATGAGCAACTCATCTGTTATTTTGTAACAATGTGCAGGCGAAACCAAACATATCTGGGAAAATAGTCAATTCTAGGCTACTGTTGGTTTTCTGTGATGAAAATTCTTTGACTTTCACAGATGGTAAGAAAGTAAGAAATTCTATTCAAAGACAAACAAAAAACCACCACAAAACCAGAAAACTACTTTGCAAATCCAACCACAAACATTTGCTGTTGCCTGGAAATGCGCAGCAGGAGGACCATCCAATGCAGCCTGGACCCCATCCCAGACCCGGGACCTTTCTTCTTGTCACACACTTCTATCGGTCATTTGATATGAAAAGTTCCAACTCACATTGCCCTACACTTGACTGCTTTCTCCCATCCCTGTGCTGCGTCCAACCTCACCACCACCACTCTCTTTCGCTGGATTCTTATGGGAGAGCCACAGGCCTCAGTTGTTTTTCTTTAGCTTTATTTTTGGTTTTGCTGTGCTGGAGATGGAACCCAGGGCCTCCAACTCATTGGGCAGGTGCTCTACCACTGAGCCCAAGGCCCACCAGCCTGCTCTTGAAACCTGTTCTCTAAGGTCCTTGACATCTCTGCCCTCTCCTTTCCAGCCTAGCCAGTCCTGCCCACTCAGATGTGCAAGGTTGTATGGTAAGCAGTGTTTCCAGCTTTGTGCTTAGTGCTTAGGGTTCCTCTAGCATAAAATCTCCTTTCTGACCCTGTCAACCTGGTTGAGCTCATCCATTAAAATTCAGTTCTGGACCGGCCTCTCAAAGATCTGAGTTTCTTAAATTGTGAACTCCTGGAGATGTTTCTTTAATAGACTTTAGTTATCAAAAAACTGTTTTGGGCCAGCTTCAGAGAATGTGAGACTCTCCGAGCCCCGCCCCTGGCTGAGGGAAGGGAGTTACATGAAGACTGAGGCTGAGGTATCAAAGAGCGAGGGAAGAATACAAAGGGGATCGGAGCAGAGAGGAAGACTGGGATCAAGGAGTCCCATGAAAAGGTTTCTTTGGAGTCACCAATTTGAGAGGTCAGGAAGAAGGAAGGGAGACAATTTGGGAACAAGGAGCTTAAGTTTGGGTCTAGTTTCTACTACAAAGCTGGGTCTTGGGCAAGTCCTTTTCCCACACAGAAAATGAAGCTAAAAATTCTGTGCCTCAGAGAATTGTGGTGAGAATGAAATGAAGCAATGGCTCAAGTGTGTGGATAGAAGGCTTCTTTCTCCACCCCTTGCACATGCCACGCTGCTCACAAGCCTTTACTGAACTTTCTAGTGAGAGGCAATTGTGTCTTTGCTAGACTCTGCGTTTATTTATTCACTCTTAATTGTCTCCTTCATGACTTGAGTGCTTTGAACCTCATAAAATTACTAGCAACCATGCAAAGCTCCCCCAAGGGACTATGAACTTTCAGGTTTGAAACATACCCAATTCATTGCCTCTCTTCCACCCATGGGGCCTAGCTCATAAGAAGCACCCAACAGACATGGATGAGCCAAATAAAGTGTACGCTGGTACTCCTGGGACCCAGGAGTGTATATAAATCTGATCTCTCAAGTTTCCCTCATGGGAGAGGGCAGTGCTATGTAGTTAATTGTCAGTTTATAACAGATTCTGTAAGCATCTGTTGAATAAGGGACTGTTGGCCTAATGTAGGGCTATGTGTATTCTGACCCCTGAGCTCCGTGTAAAGGGTTGGAGGCTTTTTTCCTTTAGTTCTCTTACACCTTGTACCTCTAGAATCATAGTATTACTTTATTATTATTTTGCTCACCTTACCAGCTTCCCACCTGTTTCAGAGCCTATGATTACCTCCTGTATAAACCTACTTTCCAGTTAGTTTTGTTTGTTTTTGTCAACTGACACATACAAGGGATCATCTAGGAGGTGTGAATATCAACTTCAAAATTGCCACAATCAGACTGGCCTATGGGGAAGCCTGTAGCACATTTTATTGATTAATGATTGATGTTCGAAGGCCCAGGTGGCGGTGAGAAGGCTTCCTGGGTTGTGTGAGAAAGCAACCTAGTAAGTGGCATTTCCCCCATGGTCTCCCCTTCAGTTCCTGCCGTGGCTTCCCTCATTGATAAGGTATGATCAATGTGTAAGACAAATGAACCCCTTTCCCCCTAAGTTGCTTTTTGTCACACCGACCTAAAACTAAACTAGAACACCCTGACACCTAGCAAAGATCCTAGAATTCACTAAACAAGGGCAGGTGACCACATACAAAACTAGTTGATTTGTTTTCCAGTACTCCTCTCTGGTGATCAACTAGTCTATCCGCTAGACAGGTGATAGACAGCTAGACAGGAAGCACATGAGTAAATCACAGCCTGGAACATGCAGGAGAGGGCAGCTGCCAGGAATGGCTCCAGGAATGCACCAGGACCCTGGGGCCCAGCTTCCGGTCTATATAGTACTTACTTGATCTTTGACCTTGGGAATGATTCTTTGCCTTCCTTTTGTTTTTGTTTCTTTACCTGTCTCTTTACCTGCAAAAGAGAGAGTGTGATTCTTCTTAGCCTGTCATTAAGAAGTCTTGAACCTTAGTAATTATATCCTACATTCTGGACATGTGTCTTGTATGAAGGATCGGGGTGGGAGAGGAGGGATAACAGAATGAAAACAATTCCAAGAAAAGATGAGAATACTATGAAGATAAAGAGGACTAGGAATACATTTAGGATGCTAAAGGCCCTGGTTTTGATACTGAGCATCACATATGCACACACACAAAAGGCACAGAAACAAAAACATAGATATAGATGTATAAAAGCCACAGGGTGAGCGGTAAAATGCAGCTGCATCGTGTAAGCAGGCTGCAACAAGCACAGATGGGGAAGGAAGGGACCATTTGTATGATAATTTAAATGAAATACATTTCTGCAGAACAGAAGTAGAAAAGACAAAGTTGAAAGATAAAACCCAGTCTGAGGGCTGGAGAGATGGCTCAGAGGTTAAGAACACTGGCTGTTCTCCCAAAGGTCCAGAGTTCAATTCCCAGCAACCACATGGTGGCTCACAACTATCTATAATGAGATCTGTTACACAGGCACACTTGTAGGCAGAATGCTGTATAAATAAAAAAATTAATAATTCTTTTTTTAAAAAAACCCAGTCTGAGAAAAAGAAATGCTATGCATTTAACACAGAGAATATATCAAACTCAAGTATTAGACAGGACGTAAATAATCATAGAAATCCCAATTCAGCATAAGGAATAATAGGTGGGAAAGTATGGATTTACAACCATAGGGCCTAGAAAGGGACATAGTTCCTAGGTTACATTTTTCTAGAATGCAACCCTAACAGAAACATGAACTTATCTTTATGGTAGAAAAAGGAAAGTCCAAGGTCCAGACTTGAGGATTAACTTCAGCTTCCTCTGGACTCTAACTTAAAAACTAACTTCAAGCTGACTTTAGTACCTGCTAGCTCCAACAAACATGTGTCTTTTACCTGTCTCTTTCCTACACCTGTATGCCTGCATCACTCCCACACAGGCACTGATGTTCCTTATTTGCATATATTTGCATATTCTGTTCCTTTGTCTTTATTTTGATTCATGCAGTTAACTTTCCTATACCTCCCTATTCCCAGGTTGACCCTCTGTGCTACTATCTCAGGCCCACTTCATTTCCTTCTAAAATTTATTTTTGTTTTATGTGTGCAAGTGTTTTGCCTACAGGTATGCATGTATACCCAATGCCCACAGAAGACAAAACTGGGCACTGCATCCCCTGGAACTGGAATTGTAGATGGTTGTGAGCCTTCATGTGGGTTCTAGAAACTGAACTGGAATCCTGGGCAAAAACACCAAGTACTCTTAACTGCTGAGCCAGCTCTCTAGCCCCCAGGGCTATTTCTAAATGGAGGTACTCTATTACACTGTATTAGAATGGCCTGCTTTCCTCACGGTTCTCCATCACACCAACCTCAGGCTGAGATCCTTCAAAGGCAAGCCTAGGACCTAATAACGTCTTCATCTGCAGCATCTCAAAAGGGGCATGGTCTACAGAAGGAAAACTCTTAATAAATGCTACCTTAACTAAACAGAGGCATAAAGAAAATACTGCTGGAGTGAGTTTGTTTTGTCTGTAAGGAAGGAAAAAAGCAAGGATGAAGGAAAGTTTCACAGAGTGAATAACATTAGAGCTGGGTGCTGAGAAACAAGAAATTATAAGAGGAATGGCAACAACCAAGAGTTATGAGGCATTCAACTGGAGTGGCCAGGAATTGCTTAACGGAGGACAAAATCCAATGTGGTGTCTATCTATCTATCTATCTATCTATCTATCTATCTATCTATCTATCTATCTATCTATCTATCTATCTATCTTTGAGACAGGGTTTCTTTGTGTAGGCTTGGCTGCCCTGGACTCACTTTGTAGACTAGGCTGGCTGTGAACTCATAATAATCTACCTGCTTCTGCCTCCCTGAGTGCTGGGATTACAGGTGTGTGCCACCACCCCTAGCTTAATGTGGTATTCTTTAGTGATCACTATTTTCATATGAACATTAACTTTGCCAAGATATATTTTGTCTGTTTCATTCAGAGGTATGTCCGGAGTGTCCAGAACAGGAATGACTATATGCTAAGCAATTCAGAAGCTGGGTATGGTATTATACAGCTTTAATCCCAGCACTCAGAAGGCATAGGCAGGTGGATCTCTGTGAATTTGAAATCAATCACTCTACATAGTGAGTTTCAGGACAGTGAGACCCTGTCTCAGAAAAACAAAACAAAATAATGTCTAACCAATTCAGTATTTGTCTGATCATCTATATACTCATGGAAAATATATAGATATAAAAACTAAATAAGGGGTACTATGGAAGTGTTACGGGAAAAGATAGAGGATCTGGAGGGGACAGGAACTTCACAAGAAGACCAACAGAGACAACTAACCCACACCCATGGGGGCTTACAGAGACTGAGTCATTAAGGAGCATGCATGGTCTGGCCCTAGGCTCCTAGCACATATGTGGCCAATGGGCTACTTGGTCTTTATATGGGTTGTCTGGTGAGTGGAAGGGGGTGAGGCTTGCTGTTTCTAACATGGATTTTATTGCCTGCTCTTGGATCACTTCCCCCTGGAAGGGCTGCCTTGCCTGGCATCAGCGGATGAAGATATGCCTGATGTGACTTGATATGCTGGGGAGGACTGATATGGGGGAAGAGGAGAGGGAAAGGAGAAAGAAAGGGAACAGGGAAGGGGGGACTGGGAGGAGGCACCCTTGGGATGTAGAGTAAATGAACTGAAATTTAAAAAGCACCTAAACAATGCAGCCAGTTGGAGGTGGCCTTTAATCCTAGCACCCAGGAGACAGAGGCAAGTGGGATCTCTGAGTTTGAGGTGGGACTGGTCCACAGAGCTAGTTCCAGAGCAGCCAAAGGTTACACAGAGAAACCCTTTTTGGAAAAACTAGCACCACCAACAAAATCAAACAAACAAAAACACCTAAATAATGCAACGTAATATGGCATAAAGTAATATTACTATGTAGTAATTCCAGGCCTCTTGATTAGCAACCAGATTTATTTCCCTTATATGCTTTAGTACAGTGCCAGGTTTATTGGTGCTTGATATTTTTTTCTCAGCCAATGTTTGTAAAAATCAGACTGCCAAACTGGGAACATCCTTTTAAGTTAAAAACCTAAAAACTTGGCTTCAAGGGTATTCTGACCCCATGCTCTCTGGCTTCTGCTAAGTTCCTTTCATTGTCTAAACAGCGTTACTCTGAGACTGACACAGGATGTATGTGTTTGTAAGCACATGTAGGGGACTGCCCGGCAGACAGTAGACACTCAGTAAATGACACTTCTACACGAAACACTACTAAGATGATGGTCACTTCCGAGGGAATAATCGAGCTAATGTTCTAACAACAGGGATAGAAAGAGGGTGAAGAGCTGGCTCTTCCTCGCTTCTTAAAAGGGGAGGCTACACCTGGGGCTGGAAAGACTCATTCAAGCAAACTTAAATTTTCAGCCACACCTGCTTGCGGCGTCGTTTCCGCCTCCGAACAGTCCGCGGAGGCGATGTGCCTGTCAGGCGCGATGCACGCCTGCGAGCCTGACGGGAATCTCGGAGTCGCTCCACGGTGGCGCTTGCCACAGTCTTCCCCACCCACTCCTTAGTAACCCCGACGCGGCGGCTAGCAACGTAGGCGGCAACCGGCGACGGCAGATTCTAACTACAAGTCCCGTCAAGCTCCGCGGCCACTTTCAGGCCTCGTCAGCACACCGAACTACGGATCCCTCTGGGCGCTCCGTGGCGCGTCACGTGAGCAGCTTCAGCTAATCCGCTTCGGACAAGTACTAGGGGGAGGGAGACACGGAGGGAGACAAGATGGCGGCGTCGGCGTCGCAAGGCGGGAGAGGCGGCGGTGGCGGAGGCAGTAGTGGGGCTGGCGGCGGCCCCAACAGTGGGACAGGCAGCAGCCGCAGTGGTTTGTTGGATAAGGTGAGGATCTAAGTCCTGGGGACAGTCTAGAGCCCTGGGGATGCCCAGGAGGTGGTGAGACCGCCTTTCCATCCCCGCCCTCCTTATTCGGCTTCTCGAGAAGCACTCTGCAGCCCACCAACGCACGCTTGTAATCTGCCTTCTCAACACGTTGAAAAACAACTCTTCTCTTTAGGTCATCTCTTTTTGCAAGTGTTGCTGGTCCCTAACGCTGCTCACCACTGCATCTTCTGTTAATCATGGCACTGTTTCACCCCAGTGATCGCGTTTCTATTGTGCTAGCAGGGCAGTCTTGAAAATGCCTATTTCACCACCGCGGAAAACTGAACTCTCAAAGAAATTAAAAGAATCTACCCCAAGTCGGTATTTCCCAAACTTCACCGTCACCCTCGCGTGTTACTACAGATTCCAGGGTTCCTTTTACTCTAAAGTTTTTAGGCCTTTTTTTTTTTTCTTCCAGGATACGTCAAATAATGAACAATTCGTATGTTGACTTCCCTTGCTGGACTGACAGGAAGCATTAAGGTTCCTTTTCCCTCTTGCATTTCCTGCCTTTGTCTCTTCTTACCCTGCTTGTCCCTTGCTTGTCTGCACCAGCTAGCTACTTTCCACTCTGCCTGCTATCACACATCCTTATCCATAAGGGCTTAAAGGAAAGGGATCGGGAGGAAAACTGCTCCTGGATTGACTTTCTTGCCCCTTGCACAGCATCTTGAAAGAAACAGTTGCTTGAAAAACAGGCTTAGTATTAGTTTTGCTTCTAGCTTGTGCTCCCCATGTCCTTTACTCAATGAAAAGTAAGGGGTTTGGGCCCTTTTCCAGTGTTCTCTCATTCCTGATTGATGTGATAATGTGTGAAGCATGATACTATAGTAAACCATTTCTCATGAAACATTTTAATGAAAAAAGTGTAGGACTCCGTTGTGCCAAACAGATGTCTAGGGGTTAAGAAATGAATACCTGACTGTGGTGCAGGGTTCAGAGCCAGGATTTCCGTAGCTTCCTACATGGTAGGCAGGTGCCCCACCATTGAGCTATATTCCTAGTCTGCTTGTCTTTGTGAGGGTCAGTAGCTTCAGATTTGAGACAGGGTCTTGCTGTGTAGCTGGCCTGGAACTAGCTTTGTGCAGGACCCAGGGATCAAAGGCATTTTGTGAGGCTTAGCAGTAAATGTCTTTATCCGATGAGCTATATCTCTGGTGTTAAGTAAGTCTTGAAAAATACACAGAATATGGTGGTGCTTGAGGTTTCTTAGTAGGCTTGCTGGAAAGGTCTTGGAAGGGTCCCTAAGTAAACTCCATGAAAGGTGGAGTTCGACTGGAGAAGGGTTACTTAAGAAAGAGTGGGATGTAAAGACTTTTTTGAGACAATGTAAAGTGACTTGAGGAAAATTATTCACCTAGTTCCAGAATTAGACACAATAAGGTCATATAGTAGTATATTGACCTTCTAATTCAAACTTAGAAGGATAAGTTTGAATTCTAGTGTAGCATACAAAAAGCCTTGGATGATTATTCATTACTAAACTTGAATTTCTTTACGATAGTAAACGTTGTAGGTATTCTCATTATAGGTTTGTTACAAAGATTAAATTATATAATACTGGTAATGTTTGTTTTAAAGGCCTATATAAAAACGGAATGGCAAGGTGCTGAGATCCCCACCTGGGATATCAGAAAGAGGTGAACTGTTTTCACAGAGGAATATCTGGAAGATTATTCATTTTGTTTTGTTGAAGCAGGGCCTCACTGTATAACCTAGGTTGCTCTTGAAAATAAGTCTTCCTGCCTCTGCCTGCCTAATGGTGAGATTACAGGTGTTCCATCATACCTCCCAACTCCAACTTGGAAGATTTGGCCAAGAAATGAGAGACAGAACAGCAAAAGTAGTCAAGAGCTGTTTAAAGTCCTTTTTCCTGGAAAACGTCATTTCTGTTTACATTGAATTGTTCCCTCTCTGGATTCCTCTAACACCTAGTGCCCCTGGGAGTTGCCTTATGTTCTGCTTGTTTGTATTTTTTCCAGTTTCCTGTGAGGGTTTCTCTACACTGATCATTGCAGAGTGAATGCTTGCAGGCCTGAGTTTAGCCGAAAAAAATGCCACTCCAGTCTTGGGAGGAGCTGTAGAGGATGTTGCTTTGAAGTCTCTGAAAAAAGCTGACTTTTGAGATTGAGAACATGGGGACTTGTCCTAAGTGGAGCAGGGCTAAATGAGCAGAGAGGGTTTGTTCTGAGGGAATGAGAACATGTGGTATGTTCAAATGAGGATGTTGCTTTTACTAGAACCACTTTAATTTTCTTTCTCTTTCTGTCCTCCCTTTGGGGCCCTGAGGATGGTTTTTATTTCTGCACCTGTAGTCTCACTTGTTGTGAAGAAACGCAATCCAGGCGTATGTATATACTTCCATGTGAGTTTCTGCTCCTCTGAAACTGACTTTAGAACAAAGCCTCACATATTTCCTGATTTTTAAAATATAAGTTTGCAGATCTAATCTTCCATCTTGGAGTGACAGTTTGCTGCCCTAAGTTGTTTTTAGCCCAGCTCTTTTCAGGGTGTTTTGTTCTATGTAGCAGTTATGAAGAATAGCTGTATCCCAGTTTGTTTGGACTATTAAAACGTGAATGTTGTTTATTTTATTTTATCTTTTTTTTTAATTGTTATCCAGATCTTTTTAACCTCATAACCTGGATTCTGTCTCATGGTTAGATCCTCAGTCTGACTTTAGAATACAGCTTCTGTATCTTGGTTAAAAAGAGCCAGCCTTGCTTTGAATTCTGGCCCTCTCCAGCTGTGTATTCTCGGACCAGTTAACAAATCTTTTTGTAACTCAGTTTCTGCACCTGGAATGTGGAGCTAATAACTGTGCGTGCACCTTCTCTCTTTCCTCCTCTCTGGGTTTTGACTGCCTTAGATAAGTATTTTTTGAAAGTACATGGTGTGAAAACTGTCCATAGAAGATTCCCTTGGGTTTTAGTTAAAAACAAAAAAAGTATCTGTACCTCCCAGATCAGAATAAGGTTTTGTAGTATTGATTCTTGGGCGTTCATACTCACACGCTCTTTGTTCCCTGTACATTTTAATAGGTAAAATTTTTTTAATGGAGATATAAGACATAAATTTTACAGTCCAATGGTTTTTAGTATAATCGGAAAGTCGTTGGTATCCAATTTCAAAAAGTTTTTATATGTCCTCCCAAAACCCCATACCCATTAGCACACATACCCTAGTCTTCTTCCTAGCTCCAGGCTACCACAAAAAGCTTGTTTTCAGTGAGGAAGGTCAAACTGAGACTCTCATGCCTGCAAGCTGGCAAGACTGTACCACTAAGCTACACCCCTAGTGTAGTCACAGGATAGTTTATGTAAATGAAATTATATATATATATATATATATATATATATATATATATATATATGGCCTATTTTATGTAACTAGCATCTTTCATTTAACATGTTTTCAAAGTTCACACATGGGTTTTGTTTGTTTTGGTTTTTTTGAACTGAGGCTTTTCTGTGTAATAGCTCTGTCCTAGAATTTGCTCTGTAGGCCAGGCTGGCCTCAAACCCAGAGATCCTCCTGCCTCTGCCTCCCGAGTGCTGGGATTAAAGGTGTGTGCCACCACGCCCCACTCTTTCACATGTTTTATCCCATGTACCAAACTTTATTTCATGTGATCTAAATACGTTCATCAGCACTGATGGACCATTTAAAAATGTCTGTGTGTATGCCTGTGTGCCACGGGACAGACGCAGGTGCCAGTCTTCAGCCTCTGCTTCATGAGAAATCGTCCTGACTGCACGTCCTCCTCACCACAGGTGCATGGCGTTACAGATGTTCACAACTGAGGCCCCTTTCACAGTATCATGTGGCTTCTGCGAATCCTAACGCAGGTCTTCACACTTGTGTGCCCAGTGCTTTACTCCCTGAACCCCTTCCTCTGGCAGGTACTGAGGTGCCACATTCTATTTTTATCAGCTGTTACTTGAACTCTGCACCTTTTGGCTGTGATGCCTGCTGTAAACACAGTTGTCCACAGTGGACCAGGTACCTAGAAGTGGAATTGCTGGGTCATGTGGTAACTGGTGATATTTTAATTGACTAATTTTTTAAATGTGGCATCTGTAGCCCAGGCTGGCCTGAACTGGTGACTGTCTTGCCTCAGTCTGCTGAGTGCTAGGATTACAGCTTCCATGGTGTTTGCTACTGTGGCTGGCAGTGTGAACCTGAGTGAATGAATGAGGCAGACTAAGTCTCACTCAATAGCCAGCTTTATTGAGAGCATCGGACAACTCGTACTCTGAGGGTTAAGAAGAGTCATCTGAGAAAAGAATAGAATCACAAGGACAAGCCACTTGTGGCACAAAATGTTTTTCCATAGACGAATAATAACAGCCGAAGTAGGTTCACTCCTACTTGCTACACCTTGGAGGAGCACAAAAACACATCCCAAGAACAATTCCATATTCTGAAGAAACTCAGGTCACAAGCCTCATGTCTCCTTTTCTTATAAGCACTCCGAAGTTCCCTCACAGTGGACTGTTTTGACACGTTGGTACTGTGTTCAGCTTTCTGAGGAACTATCAAAACTGTTTTGCACGTATTGGGGATGCCACTTTACATTCATACAAAGAATCTAGAAAGTAACTTATAATGTAGTGGTGATTTTTAAACTGGTTGTGTGTAGTTTCTAAATGCATGATCTGCCATGTCCATAGAGAAAGGATTCAATCTTTTTCTTTGTGTTTTTGTTGTTTTTCATTTTTGAGACAGTCTCGCTGGGTAGTGCTGGTTGGAATTCTAGAACTCACTGTGTGACGAGTATGGCCTTGAACTCAAGGTAGTTTGTGTGCCTGTGCTAGAATGCTGAGACTAAAGATGAGTACTTTGTTGTCTCATGTGTTCTAGGCTGGCCTCTGGCTTACATGAGGATGACCTTGAACTTCTAATATCTAACCTGCTCCTCCCAAGTTCTGGGATTGCAGCCCTGCACAGGCTCATGTGGTGCTTGGGATGGAACCCAGGCCTGCCTGATGCCAGGCGAGCCCTCTACCAGCTGGGCTACAGCCCAGCCTCCTCATCTCTTTAATCATGGAAGTTCCACTGTGCGCCATTTTCAGCCTTAGCTCTCAGATGTATTGGCATCATAAGATAGTTAAGCCATAGATTCCGTGAGCTGAAGCTGTCCCCACAGAACTTCAGTGATGTAGGTTTCCTGAGTCAAGGTACCATGCTGCTGTTACAGTTTGGGACCACAGAGAAGGCAGTGGCAGATTTTTTTTTCTTCAGTTTCTCTGGAATTGCCACTAATGTGCATGTTTATAGTTTAATTGACACATGATAATTTCTAACCTCCAACTAACTCATGAATGCAACCACTAATAAGCACTTGTATACTAGTAATTTCCATTACAGTATTTCTTGGCCCTTAAAAAAAGATTGAAATTGAAGGTTCCATGTGCTGCTAATCTTGTCTTGGTGATAACAGGGGTTTTCAAATTGTATCTAAATTAAGCAACTACATTCTCAAGGTACACATCACTTTCTTCCCAAATTAACATTTCTCCCTTTATTTTTGCATTTGTTACTCCTGATCTTGCTACGTGTATATATGGAAAGTGAGGGTAGATACATACTTAAACGCAAGTAGTTGTCACAGTTTCTGAGTATCAGTTTCCCTTATCTCTTTATTATTGATTAAACAATTCTGGAGTCAGGTAAAATATAACTGTAGAGCTTAAACATCTCAACCCCAGCATACACAAAGGGGATTTATCCGTTTTCCTCATGTGTTCCTTCTCTTGGGAAATGATTGGTAGTTCAGACAAGTCATGTAATCCCTAATTGTGATAGGTAGGCATGTTTCTGCTGTCATGTTACTGTTAACTAGTTTGTTACTAAGTCCATCCAGTTCCACACCATAAATTTTACTTCTCATCCCCTTGCTGATGTTTTTGAACATTCAGTTTCTGTACTTTTAAAAGGCCTCATCTAATTTATATATTGTTAGTAGTATTATAAATTATGTCTTGGTGTTAACCTTTGAGATCATCTGCACATTTGTCTGAAATGATTTTCAAAATAAAACCAACAAACTCCGTTAAAACACATAAAGTTGGTTGATATTCTCCCTCTTAAATCTTATCTATTTCGTGCTTAGAGTCAAGCTTAGCCTTGTAAGCAGTCTATCTAGGCTGTGGTTCCTCAGCCATATGCCTTGTTCCTACTCTTCTGCTTTGCAGCTTATATCCAGTCTCTGAACTGGAATTGACAAAAGAAGAGAAAGAAAGTTTTTATTGTTTCTTCTCCCCTCCCCCAAATCAGAGTGAGGTCCTTCCATTGATGCAGCACTGTCATTGTCACCCCTGGTGTCCATCTCAGTGACTTGAGGAACCCTGTGAGTCAGGCTAAGGAACTCTGAAGCAGTCCACTGCAGTCTTCATATCAGTGTAACATCTGCTTCCACTGTTACTGAAGAGAAAGTGTTCTTGCTGCTGTATTATTCTCAAGACTGTCGATTTGCTTAGCATAAACTGATGACCAAAAAGGTTTTCCATTGTGGACCCATCTCCAGACCTGAATGCTAGAAGATGCATGGGAACAGAGGTTGTAATCCCCCAAACAGTTAATTCTGAAAATGATTTCCCATATTCCTTACATATTCTCCAAAATGGAGATGTATTTTAAAACGTCCCTATGCACTGAGATCCCAATGCCATGACTGCAGTGAAGTGTCTTTGCAGAGCTTTCTGCAGTGGAGACTCATAAGTGAAATGAATCTTCAGTATTCCATGAAAGTCATCAAGTACCCTTTTTCTGTGAACTAGCTATTTCTGACCCCCAAAATGTGGGCAAGTGTAAGCATGTCCTGTTCCTCTGTTGATAGAAAAGTGATTTCTAGTAACTATAGTGACTCATGAATCTAAGTAGCTTGTATGGTTATAGTATAAACTTGATATTAAGTAATAGCAAGTCACTACTGTGACTATTGAAAAGATGGCAGGAGGAACAGGAAAAACATATGTTTATGTGTCAGGAGAGTTCCCCAAGACTGGCGACATGTTTGATAAACCATGAGACTCAACATGTAATAGACCTATCATAGCCCTGTGAGATGGAGTGCAGAGGAAATCATGTGGCATTCCAGAGTTACTGTGCCATTAGACACCCTTCAGTAAGCAGAACTGTGATAGCACATGGGAAGTGTCTACGAGGGGACCTCAGGAGACACACAGCACATGGTTTTCCTTCAGACTGCTTATGCCTAGTCTGTACCAGACTCCCTAGAAAGAAAAGGTTTGGCAGAGGTCACAGCTTGGACACAAGGAGCTACTTTTAGTGTGTAGGGGATGTTTTATATCGGTGCAGGGAACTGTGTAAGAGCCAAGTTGCCAGATAGCAGGCAAAGACCAACCTGGAAAATATGCCTTTCTGCGGGTGGCAGTCCTTAGGAAGATTTACCTTAGTTCCTTTCTATGTGTTGCCCTTCATTATAGTTTATCCTGGTGAGGTCCCATGTGAAACAAATTTTACCTTGTCTATCTGTTGCAAATGTGTAGGCCAGAAACTGATGTTGGGTGTCCTCAGTTGATCTTTTTCTTTTTGAAGCAGAGTCTTCAGTGTGGCCTTGCTTGGCCTGGAACTACATAAACCAGACTGGTCTCCTCAAATTTAGAGAGCCCTCTCCTTCTGCCTCCTGAGCACTGTGATTAAAGGCATGCACTACTAAGCCTGGTTCCACCTTACTTCAAAGACAGGATCTCTTACTGAGTTCAGAACTCACTGATCTCCTTAGCCCCTGCTTTGTCTTTTTATTCCTCGTGTATTGCCCCTTGTTGAAAAGATATGTTATAATTTGGGGGACCTTTTCTAATTACCCATTCTAACTCCAAAGTCAATAACACAGAGACCTATTAGATTTGTTCAGGTAAGCGTTAGGCTCTATAATGGGCAGATAATGATTTATTGTAATCCTCTCTGTTAGTCTGGCTACTTCCCAGCCACATGCCCTGAATTACTTGCCATGTGGGTTCTGCCTTGGCTGCTTCTGCTCCGGCAGGTCAGTCCTCAGGGCCCCCTCTTCTCTCTCCTTCACCTCATGGTTCCTTCCTGAGACCGCCCCTCCCCCCAACACTCGCGCTGGATCAGAGTCCAGCCTGTCTCTCTTCTCTGCCCAGTCATTGGATGTTTAGCTTCTTTATTAACAAATCAGATAATTGGAGAGCAAAGTTTACACAGTGTTGATCAGTGATCATGACAATGCCCACTTCCAGACTGCAATGAGATCTCAAGGCCCAGAATTCTGCATCTGAACCATCCTCCAACACCTTGTGTTTAGTTTAGGAAGACCAGAGAAAGGGTAAAAAAGATACCTGCATAACAGCAGAGAGGATGTGGTTCACATACATTTTAGGTAAGCAGTTTTTGAAAATGATGGGAAACCATGGCCAAACAAATAGACACCTAATGTCAGTCCTCACTTGTCTTTTCCCTGTTGTAGCAGAGAGGGCTAGGGTTTTTCATGCATACAAAGTAGAATGATGCATCCTTTCTTTAGAAACCAGATTATAGCCTTTCTCATGATTTTTTAATTCACTGGAAAAGTTCCTATTCTCTTTGCTGAAGATTCTGGGCACCAGGCAGTAGAGTTAGAGCTGAGGTTGATTCAACATGATTCTGCATTTTATCCCTGAAAATTACGAGGAGGTTGTAGAGCCAAGTATCATTTCTGATTGTGTTACCCTCTGATATTTCTTTGGGCTAGGGGGTCTATGAGGATATGGTTTTTGCTTTACTGTAATAACAAAATTTTCAAAATAACTTCACAGATAGTCCAAATCTTGTAGGTTTGGCTCTACAAATTCTTTGCGGTTATTAAAGTGAAATATACTTGACTGAATGCATATGAGCTAGGTGTTATTTTCTTAGTTTAATATGTAATTTTTAAAACTAGGTGTCATGCTTGATTAGTAGGCTGACAGGTTGTGAGAATCAATATTACAAAATGCTACCAGGAGTAATTAAGAAAAATTTTTTTCTAAGATATTGATGGGAAACTATTTTATTTATAATGGCTTTAACTATAACTAATTTGGTGGCTGGAGAGATGGCTCAGTGGTTAAGAGTATTTGCTGTTCTTGCAGAAGATCCAAGTTCTGTTCCAGCACCATATCAAGTGACTCCCAACTTGATAATCACTATCTGCCTGTAACTCCAGGTCTAGGGGATCTGAGGGCAAACATACACACACAAGCTCAGATACACACATGCAAGCACACAATGCACAATGCATACAAACAACTCTTACACATACACAATATTCTGTTTATATTTTTCCTCTTCATAGATTTTAGGTTTTCTTACTTGTATATTAATGTATAGAATCACAGCTTTTTAAAAAGGCTGATAAGATAGATTTTTTTTTCTGTCTTTCAGTAAAAGAATCCATTCTGAAACCAAATGAATTTGAATTGAATTGACTGTTAGTGATCATCCAGCCCAGGGCCTCATGCATCCTAGGCAAGCACCGCATCTGAGCTACGTCCCGTCCGTGGTTCTTCCCCAAGTTGCTGCTGGTTGTGCTGTTCTATCACAGCAACAGAAAGCAAGAGGGCACTTGGTTTATAATTTAAAGTTTGATGTTTTCAACAGATTATACAGAATTTACAGGGGGGAAAGTTACAACCCTGTTAAATACAATTACAGTATGATAATAAAGTATTGAAGTGTTCACAATCGTATTTTAAAGGAGACCTTTCCTCTTTGTCAGTGTCTGTAAATTGCTACAGAATATGAAGATGACCAAGGCAGTTTTTTCTGCTTTCATCTGTGGTAAAAAGAGCATGGGGTACATGGGTTCACATAGCGCATGTGTGTGTTTTGGTTCTAGGCTTGTAGGGTTTGAGTTTTCTGCATGGAGACTTATACCGCCTACTCGAGAAACCACCTGAGTACAGTTCCTAGTCTCCTTAACAGCAGAAGGCAAAGAGTAAGTGTTCCTATACTTAGTGGTCTGAAGAAAGTATCTCATTCTACATTGTATGTAAGGCTCCGTGTTTTTTGATGCACAATTTTTCTGTTTGTTTTGTAGTGGAAGATTGATGACAAGCCTGTAAAAATTGATAAGTGGGATGGATCAGCTGTGAAAAACTCTTTGGACGATTCCGCCAAAAAGGTACTTTTTTAGAGGACGTATGTGAGCATGTTTTCAGCCCGTGAGCATGTCTTGTCATGGATCTCTTTTCTTAGTTGAAGTTACCATATTTTTCAAAGTTAGAAAATGAGTCAAAAAGGGCTTCTGAAATTACCACAGAGTAAAAGTAGGAGGTAGTGTGCTATAAAATGAATGCTGAGATACCAAGAAAATTGGTAACATTGTTTTGAGATTAATCTTCCCGCGCAGAAACTTAACTTAGAAAGGTAGAACATCCATCTATGCTGAGTATTTGCAAAGAGAAAAGAAAATGTTAGCTGTGTCCTGTGAGAGAAGTTGGGAATTTTAAAACTGAGGACTTACTACATCCCCCTCTCCCCTCCTTTGGGATTCTCTAAAGATGGTTTGAGTGTGAAGTATATGTTAGTTGAAGAGAACTAAACTGTTCATTCCTACAGTTTCTAACATGACTTTAAATGGCAATCAGTAAAAGCAAGCCGTAGGAAGGAAGCATCACTGTTCACTTACACCCTGCTTCTCACTAGGTACTCCTGGAAAAATACAAGTATGTGGAGAACTTTGGTTTAATTGACGGTCGCCTCACCATCTGTACCATCTCCTGCTTCTTTGCCATAGTGGCTTTGATTTGGGATTACATGCATCCCTTTCCAGAGTCCAAGCCAGTTCTGGCTTTGTGCGTCATATCATATCCTTTTTTATGCTATGGTTTGCTTTTTAGTAACAATTCTAATATATGCTAAGTCATCCTTGCTTTCCATAAAAGCTTTGATTTTAGGGCTTGCTAATGTTATAACTAACATTAAAGTTGTGCCTGTAAATTCATGTCACATCATTGGTATTCTGTATTTAGTAAGGTTATTTTATCTGCAATGTACTTAGTTATTAACTATTAGAAACACTAAAGCAAAACACAATGAGTGAGACCCAGCTCTTTTAACCTATTAGATTTTTTCCATTAGATTAATCTGTTTAATGCTTTAATCCATTTATTCCAAATTCTTATAGAAAGGCTTTGGATTTTAGGCGTTCAAATTTGTTTCATATTTTTCTTTGAAGCTGAAGAGCTGGTTGGGGAAGCCCTAAGCATGAGATGTGGATTTGGCCCTGTGTTTACAGTGAAATTGAGGACCACTTTCAGGGCTGTACAACATAGGTTTGAAATCCAAGGTGTTTGTGATCTTATGCTAGAGGAAAAAATGTCAGTAATACCTGTTAAGAATTGCCTGGGTACACTGGGCATGGTGGCATACACTTGTGATTCCGGCTCCCAAAAGGGTGGGCCAGGGTGATCATGAGTTTCAGGGCAGCTAGGGCTACCTGGCAGAACCTGTGTCATTTAAAAATTGAAAGAAGGAAAAAAAAAAGACTGGGGAGATGATCCAGGTGTTAAAATATTTGCTGCATAAGCCCAAAGACCTGAGTTTGCAACCCTAGCACCCACATACAAAGCTGGACATAGCAGCACAAGCTTGTAATCCATTGCTGAGGAGATGGCCAGATCCCAGGGCCATCTAGCCGGCCATCTTCCTGAGTCAGTGAGCTCCAGGTTGGTTCAGTGAGAGGGCCTTACTCAAAAAATGAGGTGGAGAATGATATAGAAAGATACCTAGTATCGAACACTGGCTTATACACACATGCACATGCACACACACTTCTGTGTACCCATACCTACGTGTGCACACATCTGAATACACACACATGCACATACGCACAAATGAAAAAGAAAAATATTGATGGGAGATTTTATAGTATATTTGGTATATAATATAGATGGTCCCCAAATTCAAAGAGTTGAACTTAAGATTTCTCTATAATGGCATGAAGAAAACATCTGTGCAAACACTGTAGTTTTGAGTATCAGTGTGTACTCAGTAAGTTACGCCAGATACTTCAGTATGTTATTATACAGTAGGCTTTGTAGTATATGAATTTGCCCAGTTAGTGGCTGATGTAAGTGACCTGAGCACATTCAAGTAGGCGAGGCTACTCTATAGTGTTTGGAAGTATCGTGTATTATATGCATTTTTAATTCACAGTTACAAAATCCTGGTTGTAAGCTGAGAATTTTTCCTCTCTTTTTTTATGATAAACATTATTTTTTAAGATGCTCAATGCAAAGAACTTTTTATAGTCTTAATTATAAATTTTATATGCATTTATAGTATCATTTTTCTGTAGTCATCCACTTCCATCAACTGTCCCTAAGTATATCAATATATAACTGTTTTACACTTTATAACTTAAAAGATATAAAGGAATTTATTTTTAAAATTTTTTTATCCATTAAAATTGCTCTGAAGGTGAAGTTATTTACAGGAATCTAGAGTGAAAGGAGAGAACTGACTCCTGCAAGTTGTCCTTTGCTCTCCACATACATGCCTGGATGCACTTTCAGACATACGTGTTTCCCCAAATCAATAAATGTAAAAAATTTAGAAGTATAGATACATATTCACATTACTATGCAGAACTCTACCACTAACTAAAAGAAACAAACATATCTTAAGAGTTTACCTTCCTGAGGCTGAAAAGAGTGCAGTAGTTAAGAATACTTGCTGTACTTGGAGTGGACTGGAGTTTGATTCCTAGAACCCGTGTCAGTGGCTTACAGCCATCTTTAATTCCAGCTCAGGGGATGTGGCGCACTTTTCTGACCTCTGCAGACACTCCCACTCACGTGCACATAGCATACATGGACACACATGTACGCATAATTTTAAAAATAAAGTAAATCCACTCTCAGAGGCTGTTAGCAAGCCATCTTAATAAAGCTCCTGATTGGAAACAGTATTATACAATTAGATTAATTAGCCTGGTTTAAAAATTTCACCATTGATGCAATCTAAAGAATATATCATAAATTCTAGAGACCATTCTCAAGACTGACAGCAATCTTATTACACATAATTTCCAAAGGAACTACTCTGACAGTATTTCAGTTACATTTGTTTAAAGCGAAGCATGACCCTGAGTTTATGTCTTACGTACAGTGCTAGTGACTACCGCTGTAAATAACTACTGTGTGCTACATGGCTCTAAACAGAAACTTCATGACAATTCTATTTTTGTTTGAGATAGGGTCTCTGTACACTAACCTTAAACTTACAATAGTCCTGACTCAACTTTCCAAGTGGTGAAATAATAGGTGTGTACCACTGTGCCTAGTTTCATGACAATTCTGAAAGTGCAGTATTCTCTTTGTAGCGATGAGGATACTTGGGAAAGAAATTAATTTATTAAATGCTGAAATACAAATTCAGGACTGTTCTAACTCTAAAGTCAATATCCTTTTCCCTATACTTCCTGCCTCTCTAGTTCGTAAAATTTAAATGACATTCCACATGTTAGTGGTCAGATATAGAGTTGATGCCATCAAGCCAGTACAGTAATGTGTCTGCATGTACATCAGGCATAGGTGCTCTCACAGGACACTAATCTAAAGCCACTTTGACATTGATTGAATACAGTCAAATCCACTACAGTCAAATCCACTGTGCTGCATTTTATTTATTTATTTATTTATTTATTTATTTATTTATTTATTGTTAATTTTACATGTATGGTGTTTTGCCTGTGTACTATATGCAAGCTGGTACCTGGCGAAACCAGAAGAGGGTGCCCGATCTCCTGGAACCGGAAATAGAGAATGTAGTTGCCTGCAATGAGGGCAATAGGATTTAAACCCAGGTTCCCTGTCAGAGCAGCTAGTGCTCCGGATTGCTAAGCCCATCTCTCCAGCCTCTTATCCTTTTTCAAATAGAGAAATAAGCACAAGTCATGACCAAGCCTTCGGGAACTGCAGCAGGACAGCCTTAGGCCTCTGTCTTTCAGTGTAAAAGACGACAAAGCCTGTTTGTCCTGTACCTTTTGTCTCCTTTCTGAGGTGTCTAGAGGACCAACTAGAGGAAGCCTTGCTTCTTTTAGGTACCTAACTACAAGGGTAAACAGGAAATAACTAAATATTCAGTGCTTTAGTGGTAAAAGAAAACTTATTTAGGAGTATCAAAAAAATTTGGTGGCTCTTGTGTGTCATTTGTTGTTACTTTGCTTTTGTTGTGTTTGCATATTTGTCTATTTTCCCTTAACTATTTGAACCTATTTTGTGATGATGGGGATTCTGACCATTTATACCTCATATAAGGAGAAGAGCATCTTTCTTGTGGCCCACAGAAAAGATCCTACAGGAATGGATCCTGATGATATCTGGCAACTGTCCTCCAGCCTCAAAAGGTAATGGCCATCCTTAGTTCTTAGAGATTCTTAATGCTTGGTGCTGGGTTTGCTCTGGGGTAGTGTCATGATTTTGTGCTTATTCTATGCAGATTATGGTGTTAGTTGTGTAAAATGAAGGAGGCATGAATGAGTTAGTAGGCTATCTAATGAGCAACGTTGCTTGTGTCTTTCATTATACTATCTACTTAATCTTGAAAACATATACAAGACTAAATAAAGCTTATTTTTGTAATTAACTAAACTAGTAGCTAACATGACTGCAAGAAAGATTATTTATAGGTTGCTAACTACTAATTTGCATTTCCAATCATCTGAACAGTTTGCAATAGTTTTCATAAGTTTTACACCACATTTTCAAATAAGCTGTGTATGTACAATACATTAAACAAAAGTTGAACAAATAACTTTTAATTTCTTTCAATATACAATAACCATGTTAATACATAATATTTGACACCAGTAGATTCAGAAATCTACCTCTTCTCCTGTAATCCTATACCCCTACCTCTTTTCTCTCCCCTATTCTCCTTATACTGGCTAAGAGAGAAAGAGAAGAGAAAAAGAAAGAGATCCCTGATTTTAACCTTTACTTTCTTTTTCCCACATACCATGACAAATTCATAACAAACAACCAGCAGTACCCCACCCCACCTCTTGGGAAAGGGGGCGTTGTGTTTTTAAAATTATTTTTTGTTGCCTGGGGGAAAACATCTTTTTGGGTACCCTTAATAAAATTAGGGTATTGGCCACGCGCTGAAAAAGCCAGCTGCATCTTTTTCTGTCCAGTCTCTGAGTGTTCTGTCCAGTCTGTTTTCTGTCCAGTCTGTGTTTTTTGTCTAGTCTGCATGGTTTCTGTCCAGTCTCTGGTATCAGTCATTTGGGCAGGCCCTTTTGAAGTTGACATGGATGTAGATTCTTGAGGACACAGTAACTGAGGCCGTCTATGAGGCTGAAATCACCCCGGCTACTTGCTTTATCTTCATTGTTATCTGGTCTTTTGCTCTGAAAATAAACACACTTTTAAAGGTAATGTTATACATACAGTTTGTATTTTGAGGACCAGGTAGCCAACAAGATTCATTACCATGCGAAGACATTCATGTCTCAGCTAGTAGAAAGTCTTTCCTGTTCAAATCTAATCTTTGTAAGTTTTGTTGGTAACCATATTATTTCATTCCCTGTAGATACATAAGCATAACCACATCCTCATCTCAAAACTATTTGCAGGTTTCCATTCTGCTGTCAACACATCCTTCTAAATAAATGGGTTGTTCTAGTTCTACAGACACATGTTCAGGAGCATTCTCAGTCCTAATTTGTGCAGGTATCCCCATAACTGCCATTATTCCCAACAAATGTGTAGTTACACAGTCAGCCGTTTCAGAACTTAAAGCAGTTGCCCCCTGGAACCCTGAATATGTATCCATGGTATGGTGTACATACCTTTGTTTTCCAAATTCTGCAAAATGAAACACATCTATCTGCCAGGTTTCATTTCTTTTGGTACTCCTAGGGTTACTCCCAGCTGGTAATGGAGTTTGGTTGTACAGAGAACATGTAGGACATTTTTTTAATTATTTCTTTGGGTTGGTGCCAAGTGATAGAA
Organism: Pachyuromys duprasi; assembly: GCA_028658305.1. NCBI lineage: Eukaryota > Metazoa > Chordata > Mammalia > Rodentia > Muridae > Pachyuromys > Pachyuromys duprasi. Next base: position 73,097,270 of record CM053758.1, on the reverse strand, counting down.
AATTTTTTTCTTTAAACCTTTACTGCCAGTCTTCATTACCCACAATGGCATAATCTCAGTTATTGGTAAGGGGCATTCAGTTTCAGCCAGGTCCATTCCTGACAATTGATGTAGTCTTATTCTGCCTTTTATAATTAATTCAGAAGTCCTTTCTACGTATATCTTTAATTTTTTACTTTGTTTATATGCTAAGAAAATCTATTTCATAATACTATCTTCCCTTTGCATAATGAGCCCAGTAGGAGAATGAGTTGAAAGCAAAGTGACCCAAATGCAATCAAGTTTAGGATCAATTCTATCCACACATGCAGCTTGCAGTCTTTGTTCTACCAGAATTAACTTTTTCTGCTTCAGTTGTTAGTACTTAACCCATAAGTATTTAATCCGATTGTAGGCCTCAGCCAGTTAATATTTTTCATTAATTTTTGAAAGTCCATAAGAGTTTGTAATTGGTCCCTACAGATCTGTATCTTTTGTGGTCCCATTTCTTGTTGACTTGTTTTATAACGCAGAGAGCTAATGAATCTCCTCTTTGTATTGTTTCTGGAGCAGTCTGTAACCCCCAGCATGGCAGAATTCTTTGTTTCCTTAAACATTTTTTTTTAAGTATTTGCTTTAGAAGCAGCCAACAAAATATCATCCATGTAATGATAAATGATAAATTGAGGAAATTGCTTACAAATTATTTCTAACAGTTGTCACACAAAATATTGACAAAAAGCCAGACTATTTAACATTCCCTGTGGCAACACCCTCCAGTGGTTTCTCTTTATTGGATGACTATTGTTCAGAGTAGGTACTGAGAAAGCAAACCTTTCCCTATCCTGCTCATGCAAGGGTATTGTGAAAAAGCAGCCCTTTAAATGAATTGTTATAGGCCAAGATCTAGGTCACAAAGAAGGTAAAGGAACTCCAGGTTGTAAAGGACCCATTGGTTGAATTACTCTGTTCACTGCTCTTAAATCCATTATCATCCGCCATTTTCCGGATTTCTTTTTTACAACAAACACCAGCCATTCTTGTACCAGTTGTTCAAGTGCCTGCAATTTTTCTTTTGTTATGGGCTACTGCTCTTGCTACACAGGTCTGTTTGATAGCCATTTAAGGGCAAGGTTGTTGGTATTTCAGCAGTGGCCCCTCTTATAAATTTGGAAATTCAATCCTAGTGATGTTCTGTGCTTGGACAGTGAGCACAGCTTGCGATTGTTCTTGATTACACATATCAAAACCTTCCCCAGGAACATCTACCATTTCACCCCCAATTTTATCATTTGCTGTCTCTGGAATTGCAGGAATATTAATTTGAATACCCCATTGTTGTAAAAGATCCCTTCCCCATAAAGAGTCTCAACTTCCCTGTTTGCCCTTCTGGTCCCACACATTTAATCCACCATACATTTTGTCTTACTTGAGATAAGTTACCAATTCTGTAAACTGTATAAACTGTAAAATGTGGCCATTTTGGATTCCAAGACTTTTGGGAGAGGATACTGACATCAACTGCTGTATCTAGCAAAACCTTGTATTTCAACACAGTTCATTTGTACCATTAATTTGGGTCTCTGATCATTAATCACTTTGCCAGAACACACATTTTCCAGTACTCCCAAATGCACCTTTTCTTCTACTGAAGCAGCTTTATGGTTGGTATAAGGAAACAGTAACAGCTGAGCACTCTATCCCCTGCATTAATTTGCATCTTTTTAAAATTACTTTTATTCTGCTTGCATGTGTGCCTGCAGGCCAGAAGAGGACACAAGATCTCATTATAGATAGATAGGAGCCACAATGTGGTTGCTGGGAGTTGAACTCAGGACCTTTGGATGTACAGCCAGTGCTCTTAACCTCTGAGCTATTTCTCCAGCCTCTTGCATCTCCTTTTTAAAATATGCCATGATTTTAATTTCTTCCTTGAAATTTCCATCTACAATACCTGGATGCACCATAAATCCTTGAGAAGTTAATCAGCTTCTTCTCAAGATCATCCCTACTGTCCCTGAAGGCAAAGGAGCCATAAACACCAGTGGTTATTTTGTAATATCCGGGGATAGTGTAGGAGAGTATCTGTGACCAGATCCAAAGACCTGCTGCCTTCCATGGCATGGGTAAGATCAACAATGTTTGGTTTTGATCTTCTTCCCTGCTTGTCACTTCCTGGTTGACCAAAGGAGGACGGCTTGTATTTTTTGCTGCGGGGTCTCTAGCTGACACGGCCCTCCATCCGTTTCCCTAATGGCAAGAAGTTATTTTGTTTGTCCCTTTTTAAACAGCAATCCCTAGACCAATGCTTTCCCTTGCCACAGTGGCTACAAAACCCTGGGAGCCTTTGTAGTCCTTTGTAGCCAGAATTTGCTTGTTCCCTTTTACAAGTAAATGTACCTTATTCCTCAGAGTTAACACATCTCTTGTTTTGTGCTCTGACATGTTTAACCTTACAGTTTGTTTGTAAATGGCCAAATTCGCTGCATTTAAAGCACCAGGTAGTTTGATAGCTGAGCCCTCTAGCTATAGCTTGTCCTGTGATGTTGGCACAGTGCTCCGAAGAGCCAGGACCAGTTGTCTCTCTTACGCTTCCTCCACTGGGGCCCTCCTGCCTTCAGCGGCCTCAGTGGTCTCTCACGTTCAGCGTTTGCGTTTTTACACACCAAGATCGGTGTAAGCGCTTGACTGGTCTCAGGGTCTGCTATGGCTCTATTTAAGCCGAACCCAGTCTCTGTGAGAAGCTGGTGGTGGCTTCTCCAGGGCCTTGAATTACCTTAGTAAATGAGGTGGCTGTTTTGCCAGGATCCTCAGCCATGTCCCCTTAACACTTCAGTACGACATTGTTCATTTACTACATCATCAGATCGAATTTGTTTTTGTAAATCAGCATAACAGCCTTCACCAAGCAGCTGATCCTTATCAACATTTCTCCCCCTTGTTATATTTTGGTGGTCTGTTTTCGTGGCTTCATTTCTCTACCATGATAACCACTGTTACTGCTGACCAGCTTCTAACACAGCTGACACCAATCCCTTCCAGGCTTGGGAGATAAGTCGATTTTGGGTAGCCCCGTTGCTTTGCTTAAGGAAACATAAATATATTCAGTACTTTACAATGGACTCTTTAAAATGCTTTAAATCTGGCCTGTCTATTGGACGCCATGTCCTCTCATTATAAGCCTCACCACCATCAGTAACAGGCATATGTTGCACAAAGACTGGGAAAGTTGATGGTGCTTGTGTTGTCCCAAACGACTCCTGGCAGTTGCACTTGGCTCAACAGTGACCTGTTTTTCCTCTGCTGCCTTCCTGCTTTTCCTGGCCTCTTGCTTCACACAGGTGCTCTGGGCACCTGGCAGGAAAATGTGTAGAGCAGGATGGGGTGGCAATCTGCCTTCCAGCCTAATTTGCTTTCCTCTTTCATCCTGTGGAAAATTTCCACTCTCAAACGTCAGGCCTGAACCCTTTTGTTCTCTTTCCATTGGCACTTTTTGCTTTCCAAGCACTTCAGCCTCTATTCGCAAACTCTAGGTGCATAGCCAGCTCTGTAATCCTTTCTAACACCAGAGAATTGAGTGAACCTTCCAAGTTTTCAGCTTTTCTCCCAACATTTTCCCACGTGGAATATATAAAGACTATGAAGCAAAGCTGGAAAACCCACTCTGGGGAGAGCACCCAGCCACAATTTGCCACCCTCCTTAAACAACATCGTCAACTTCTTAAAACCTGACGATTCCTCCATTACATTAGAAGTGAAGTCACCCATTGTGCCTAAGCCACTTCAGGTGCCACCTGTTGACCTTGATTTTTTAACAAACTTTATTTAGGGTTATTAGATGCTTCTCTTTCCCTGCTGCCCCACCCCCACCCCGACACTAGGTAGGAGGGAGAAAGCCTTAGTGGGCACAGGGACAGAGCTCTCCACTGCTTCCTGCTGGGTAGGGGTTGTGGGGTTCTTCTGGGGCAATACCAATATCAGTCGTCCGGAAGTAACCAAAAAATCAGCAAACAACAAATGCAGCAGCAGAACCAACCAGCAGGAAGCAGTCCTCCTCCAAGCAGATATGTCGTCTTCTTCTGAGCTGTCATATTTATACCCCTCAAAGTCCTCAGAATTCAACTAATTCTACGTGGCAAAGACCATGCTCCATATGAGACACCTAACAGGTTTGGATACACTAAAACTCCTAACTTGGAATTTTAACAAAAACATGTTCGCATATCATAAACCAAAACGTCCACAACAAAGATCCCTTCAGTTTTTCAGTCTGTTTGGTTTTTGACTTGTTCTCTCTGTCCTGATGCTTAGGTTTGATGACAAATACACCCTGAAGTTGACCTTCATCAGTGGGAGGACAAAGCAGCAGCGAGAAGCCGAGTTCACCAAGTCTATTGCTAAGTTCTTTGACCACAGCGGGACACTGGTTATGGATGCATATGAACCTGAAATATCCAGGCTCCATGACAGTCTTGCCACAGAAAGAAAAATAAAATAGCCAATTCTAAAAGCACTCTTTCTGCTGGATCAAACAAGTTACTGGTGGGTAGGGGAAGAAACAGAAAGCTTAAATTTGGTCAAGTATGAAATGTTAAGAATGCCCCTGTATAGTCCACTCTGGATAAATAGAATTTCCTAGCGCAGATATGCAAAGTTGTATCTTTTGACAGCTTGCTGTAGCCTCCTTGGTCTGCTGAGTGATTTTTGTCTTGTTTTCCTTAAGAAGCATTTTTGTAACAGCTAAGCATCCTTTTTCCTTTGTACTTAATAGTACTTTATACAGTGTAGCTTTGTGCCATGCAGCGTTTGAATGCTCAGTTCTTAGGAACTATATTAACCTTGCTGGGTGTGGTAGTGTTCGCCTATAATCCCAGCACTTGGAAGGCTGAGGAAGGCGGATTGAGTGTGAGGCCATCGTGGGTTGCAGAGCCAGGCCCTGTCTTGGGGAGTGGGTATTGTTAACTTGTTGCTGACTTTGTGTTAATCCCTGGTTCAGCAACGATTTCCTTAAATCCAGGATACAACTTCTTATGTATGACAGCTTTCTTTTACACACCATTTTTGTGGGTGTGTATATATATTTGACTTGGGGAGAATTATTTTTAAAAAAAAATACAAAATAGCTTTTAATTTGTTTAAAATAGACCTGCCTGTTACATTTTGTGCTCTTAACCAATTAAAGAAGCCAGTGGCATTTTTAGTTTTATATTCTCTGTTTTCCACTAGTATGTTCCTGTTGATTTGTTTGTGCCCTATATTAACTGCCATTTTCTAAAATTTTTTTCAATAAATGAAAGAAGATGTGAAAATGTGGAGTACTAGTCTTGAAAGAAGGAACAGCACAAGTGCTTTGCTTCTAGTCCCTTCTAGGCTGGCTCACTGTCCAGAGGTCCTTGAGCACCTGGAGCCAGGGACTCTTAGCTCTAGTGATAGCAGTGACACTGAGCTTTGCTCTGGGTACTTCACATGCATTGGCTCACAACGCTCACAGCAGTCCTGAGAGGCACACACTGTTGTCTTTACACACGAGGAAGCTAAGACATAAAAGTCTTTGCCACACAAATGGTTCTAGAACAGGAACTTAAATCTTTGTAATCTGGCTCCAGATATTATGTTCCCACAGTGAAAAAACGACACTATCTTTTTCAGCATTTTCCCACTTTATAAGAAAGCGTCTAGAGAGCATTGGGAATGTTCTGTCTCACACTACCCAGTGGCGATTGTGAGATGTTGAAGCCTTGGATTCTGTACTACACTCTTTCTCTTAAGTCCTTTGAGCTTCTGATGCTGCCCCCACCCCCTCTAGTAAAAGTAACAGTATAGGGTTGAGAAGGTGACTCATGTAACAGTGTGCCTGTCGTGCAAACATAGGATGTGCTGGCCTCCAGAATTCAAGTGAAAAGAAGCCAGTGGCAAAGTGGTAATCCCCATGCTGGGATTACAGAAGGATCTCTGTGGCATGCTGGCTGGCCAGCCTAAAAGCCAGGGCTGGGGTGATGACTTCGTGGGTAAAACACTTGCTGTGTCAGCAAGAGCAAATGAGCTTGGATCCCCAGCACTCAACATAAAAGCCGGGAGCGGTGAGTCATGTCTAACCCTTGTGTTGGGGGAGCAGAGACAAGGTAGCGGCCAGGGCCTTGCTGGTCAGCCAGTGTGGCTGAAGTAACAAGCTCCAGGTGCAGTACAAGCTCCAGACTCTAAAGTCAAGGTGGAGAGAGGAGGAAGGCTTGTGCCGTCAATCACTGGCCTCCTCCAGTAGACTCAGTGACACTCAGTCATCCTCTGACCTGTGCATGAGCACCCAGGCACATACACACACAGGGTGAAGGTTGAAATTCAGTGACCCGTGTGAAGCTTTGGAAGTTTAATCAGATGATGACACAGGGACAGAGTCGCTCCTCTTAGGCAGGTTCCAATGCTGCAAGAGAGGACAGTGGCTGCTTCAGACCTGCTGTACCTTTGGCATATATATTTCCTTGTTTTGTGTTGTGCTGGAGGACATTATAATTATTAGGCAAGTGTTCTAACACTGAGCTACATCCCCATCCCTCCAAACACAGGTTTATATATGTTCTCTCTCTCTTTCTCTCTTTAAATAAAAAGTTCAACTATGTTGATACACATACTCTCTTTTTCTTTTTCAAGATGGGGTTCTCACTGTGTTACCAAGACTGGTCTCTAACTCATGCTCATAAGTGATTCTTCTGCCTCAGCATTGTAGCAGATGGTACTACATGCACATGCCATTCATTGTCTCTGGCTTTTAAATTTGCTTTTTTTCAGCATAATATTTTATAGTTACTCCCCTTATTAGTATAATAAGGCAAAAACTACAATTTCTTAGTGATTTAAATTTAACTTCCCTTATCAGTAGACAATAGATTGATAGGAGATGGGTTTTTTTTTTTCCAGTTTCTCACTGTCTCTATAGGAATGCACTAAAGAAAAGGAGAAGAAACAAAACAAAACAAAAAACAGGTCCTATGGTTGTTAGAGTCAAGAGACTTGATTGTTCATAGCTTTATTTTAATATGCAAGCTTATGCAAACCCCATTCCTTCTCTAGCTCAAGTCACTTGAGGGTTAGAAAGTATACACTTGAGATTATGGTCAACATAGTCATATATATAAAACATCCCTCATTACAAAGAGTGTGTGTGCTGTAAGAAATGTTACTGATTTTTATAGAGTGTACCTGCCCTTGCTGACCACACCCTCTGTTATTAAATAGAATAGTCTTAACCCAGCTAAAGACACACATGGTCTCTTCTGATGTCTGTACCACTTTAAGAATCAATAGAGGTTGTAAACCTGATTACCAAGCTGAATGTGGTGGTGCACATCTGAAGTTCAGGCACTAGGGAGACAGGAAGATGGCTGTGGTTGAGGCCACCCTGGTTTACGTAGCACATTACAGGTCAGTCAAGGCTGAGTGTTGAGACTGTCTCAAAGCCCCTGAATCTGATACTCTGGTGGTGTCTGTGACTGCACCACCTTCTCACATGCCTTAAGAGCTGATATTACCTATATGGACATAGGTGTAGATATCCCATGAAAAGCCAAGATGAGGTGAGCCATGTAAAGAGAGCTGTAACAAGCAGTACGACAGAAGCAGTAAGAAATATCTCCCAACTAAAACAGTCCAGTTTCACAATGGCTTCACTACTGAACATTTCCAGACACTTCTAGATGCCTCTCAAACTACTCCATAAAATAGGAAAGGAATACATCTTACCAAACTCCTAATGAAACCAGTATTTTTCTGATAACCCAGTTAAAGACACAGCATAATTTATAAACTAATCTCCCTGATGCACATATATGCAAAAGTTATTAAAATACTTGCAAATTCATGAACACATCAAGGGATCATTTACCATTTCAAGTTGACTTCAGTCCAAAGATGCAGGAATGGTTCAACATGCAAACCAGTATAATGCTCCAAGGACAAAAATTACAGCAGCATCTTAGTAGATGAACAAAGGCCTTTGATAAAATCCAGCATTCTTTATCAAAGTCCCAAAGACTAGGAGTAGAAGGAACATATCTGAGTAGCTATATATGGCAAACCTATATTCACTATTCCACTCAATGGGAAATATTGCCATTTCCACTAACATCAGCAAGAGAGCAAGTATGGTATCATTCTCTACATTTATGAAATATACTGATTGAAAGCTAGAGCAGCACGGTAAACAAAAGGGAAACAAATAGGGAAAGAAGAAGTAGATATTAAGATTTCATACATAGAAGAGCCAAAAAGCTACCAGGAAACTAAGCTCTGATAAAACTTTCTGCAAAGTGGTGGCATACAAAATTACCACATAAATTTTTTAAATCATTAAGTGTCTATCAACAAACATGCTGAGAAAGAAACAGGAAAACAATTCCATTCATAATTGTCTTTCTGACTCTGCCTATACACACTGTGCAAAGCCATTGGAATAAACCTCACCAACTTCAAAACACTGACTAAAGAAATTGAAGCCCTTCTCTGCTTGCAGATCACAACTGAATATTGTGAAAATGTTAAATTAACCTGAAATCTAAAGACTCAATGCAGTCTTCATCAACATTCAATCTTACTTTCACAGAAAAAAAGTGCTAAAATCCCTGCAGAACTATGGAACACTTGGATAATCAAAGCAGTGCTGGGGTGGGGAGCAGTTTCGAGTTATACTCCATCACTACACACAGTAACTTGCTTGTCCAGTGTGAAAGAATGAAACTAGACCCCATCTCCAGCCCTGCACAAAACCAACTCCTGGCACACCAAAGACCTTCAGGTAAGGTCTAAAGCTCTGAAACTTAGAGGGGAAAGTAGGAAAAACAGTCAAGATACAGGAAAGGACTTTCTGAAGTAATGGCAAGTAGTGACAAAAGGCAAATACGTCAAACTAATTTAAAAGCTGCACAGTAAAGTCGTCATGTGAAGAGACGGCCAAAGAGTGGGGCAGTCTTTGCTGACTATATTTCTAACAGGGTTAATATCTAGAAAGAACTTTTGAAAGATGGGAAATGTTCTGGTTTCCTTTATTGCTGTGAGAAAACACCCTGACCAAAGGCAACAAAAGGAAGAAGAGTCTGTTTTAATAGGTTAAAGCATGTCACAGGGAAATCTGGGCAGGAACTTGGAGTGGAACTCACAGGGTGATGCTGCTTGCTGGCTAGCTCACAGGCTTAAGCTTAGCTCGCTTGCTATTTTTTATTTTTATTTTTAAAATATTTTTTATTAATTAGTTTGTTCACTTTGTGTTCCAGCTGTAGCCACCTCTTCCATCCCCTCCCAATTCCACCCTCCCTCCCTCTTCCTCTCCTATGCCCCTCCCCCAGTCCAATGATAGTGTAGGTTCTCCCCTCCTTCCATCTGACCATAGTCTATCAGGACTGGCTTCTTTGTCTTCCTCTGTGGACTGGTAAGGCTGCTCCCCACTCAGGTGAAGGTGATCAAACAGCCAGCCCATGAGTTCAGGTCAGAGACGGTCCCTGTTCCTATTATTGGGGAACTCTTGGACACTGAGCTGCCAGGGGCTACTTCTGTGCAGGGGTTCTAAGTTATCTCCAAGTATGGTCCTTGTTTGGACTATCAGTCTCAGAAAAGACCCCCGTGCCTAGATTTTTTGGTTCTGTTGCTCTCCTTGTGGAGCTCCTGTCCCCTCCAGGTCTTTCTATCTCCCCCTTCTTTCATAAGATTCCCTGCACTCTGCCCAAAGTTTGGCTATGAGTCTCAGCATATGTTTTGGTAGCCTGCTGGATAGTCTTTCTGTGATAGGCTCAGAGCCCAGGATCACTTGTCTTCTGATGTTACTGTCCTGCCCACATTGGGCAGGCCCCGCCCACAGCAATTAACAATCAAAACAGTCCTCCACAGACAAGCCCACAAGTAATTTGCTCTAGGCAGTTCTTCAAGTGAGGCTTTCTTTGGTGACTCTAGGCTGTGTGATATTGACAAAGCTAACTAGGACAAGAAATCAAAGGAATTATGAATAGTTCTCAGAGGAAATACGAAATGGGCAAAAGACATTCAAAAACATGTTCACTCTCACTAGACATCATTGAAATTGAAAATATCTTACAAGTCTGTCTCACACCACAGCAGGAAGAGCAGTCATCAAAAAACAGATGGCCTGCCAAGATGGCTCAGCTGTCAAGACCACTCCAGAGGACCCAGGTTTGTTTCTCAGCACCCATATGGAGCAACGTACAACTGCCTGGAACTCCAGCCCCAGGAGATCTGATGCCTGCCTTCCGGTGTCTGTGGACACGTGGCACATATATACACATACACATTAATTCTTTACAAAATAAAAAATACATTTAAAAATAAATTGTTGAGAATGGGGACAAAATTAACCATTAGTGAGAAACTAATCCAGCCATTATGGAAGTCGACATGGAGGTTCCTCAAACTAAATGATCTATATGACCTCTATTTACCCAAGGGACTCCTAATTAACACATCATAGTCGTACAGTATTAATAGTAGCTTAGTTACAGAACCAACCCAAGTGTCCAACAATAGAGATAGATAAGAGAATGTGGTATATACACCTAATAGACTTATTTTTTCAGCCATACAGGAGAATGAAATTATGTCATTTGTAGAAAGGTGATAATCTGCAGATAATCACATTAAGGCAGTCTCAGACAAATGTGAGAGATATTTTCTCTCATTTGTGAATAAAATCTTGTATGTATTTATGACATGAAGGTAGAGGTGAAACTGTCCAGAGGAACAGAGGGCTTATGTAGAGGTGAGAGAGTTTAGGAGAATGGAAGGGAATATGTTCTTGAATGGTACATACGTGTATGAAAATGTTCTTATGTAACGCAATTGCATGTATGATGAATATACATGATGAAGAAATGTTGGAGGTTGGTCGGATGCATATTACTGGCCCTCAAGATCTGGTTACACCTACCCTTGTTTTGTAAACCTGCCTAAGACATACCTGATTGGTTGATTAAACAACCAATATGTGGAGAGGGCAGAATGGGGTAGGCATGGCTAAGGTTGTTCTGCTTTTGGGTTCAAGAGAGAATCATGGGAAACATACAGATGGGAAGAGAGGAGAGAGGAGGATACCCAGATGGGTTATTGTGGGAAAGAAATCACATTGGCCTCGAGGAAGGACCCCAATAATGGCGTAAAAAGGCCCAGATGAAGAATACAAGCAAGTAGCATGGGCCTATGGATGGCAGGTAGTTTAGATGAGGATGGTTAAGGAGGATGGCATGGATGGGGGCTGGGAGGTAAATGGTGAGGTTACCGAGACAACCAGGATAGGTAGAAATATCTTCCTGACCCAAGGTAAATAAGGCAATTAGATTTTATAATTCTAACAGATTTTACAAATCTGTTAGCTTTATAGATTTATAGATTTTATAAATCTAACAGGTGTCTGTATCTTATTATTTGTGATAGTGAGTTAGATAATACTACTGTGATAATCTTAGAGCTAAAAATAAACATTATATAGCCCCACACTTTTTTTTATTACAACAAAGAAACTTTTCAATAATACATAGAAAAATGCAATCAGCCCATAAATAACTCAAGCATTTCAGGTTCTGCCTATGAAGTAGGCTGTGGGTGGTTTAACAAGGTGCTTATTCATTGCCCATGGCATTATCACATTAGGGAGGAGGGCAGTCAAGCCAAAAGGGCAGAGGGAGTTTAGATATGGTGCAAGCCTGCTTAGGTGACCTCCCCTGACTGCTGACTTACTCTAGAGATTGGTTGACTCAGAATGAGCAGATCTTTATACCCTCATATCTGTTAATGTTGTATGTGGGCTGTAAGGATGGAAATTTTTAACTTGGCCCTAACCGTGGGAACTAAGACTTATAAGCTTTAATCATTACCAAACCCAGATCTGATACAAAACCAAACCCGGATCTGATACAAAACCAAACCCGGATCTGATACAAAACGTTTCTAAGAAACGCCCTTCTGTAGTTATGGATACAATCTCTAACCGTCCCCTAGTCACCACACCTGGCATAGCCAATCACAGACTGCCCCCGTTAGGAAAGTCTCTTACCCCTAGACCCCCTCCTGTTTTGTGGTTTTTGCCTTTATAAACTCTTTGATTCCGTTGCTGGGCACTCCGCATCACCCCCTTGTGTGGGAGCTATGTGCGGAGCCCCGGCATGCTGGCTACTAATTAAACCTCTTGCTGTTTGCATCAAGCTCTGTTTTTGTGGGTTATTGAGGTCTGGCATCTATCCTGAGAAACGGAGGGTCTCCTCACCTCAAGAGTCCAACATGGGCCAACCTGGGAAAGGGGCTTGACTTCAAGAGAGCCTTCTTCAGCTGAGGAAAACCCTGAATCCTGTGATGTGGTGACTAAAGATTGACAGCAGTTCCTGCAGCTGTGTTCACCAGCCTTTCCTGAAGGAGAACCTGCAACGTATCCAGGGATCTATCACAGGAGAAAAGCAGTCGACTCGTCCTTTTGGCGAGTTCTCAACTGATAAAGAAAAGCCTTGGAAAATGGCTCTGAATCATTTCAGTATTTTAGAAATAAAATCATCTTTTCTCTAACATCTTAAGATAAATGGAGCCCTTTTGCTAACCTTTAAAGGAGAGATGGTGGTATTTTCTGTTTTTTCCTCCAGTGTTTAACTGGAATTCTACCCTTAGGAAGAGCTGTCTCGTTTGTCTAGTTTGTACAACTGTTCACATCAGTATGGACTTGGCTTTATTTTATTCTATGAATTAGAGTCGCACTATTGATATCTAACTTCGTGGGTTCCAGCTTTGGCCCTTAAGGAACGCCTGTGAAAAAAAGCCCAGTCACTTTGTGACTGTTGTGTACCTGATGCACCACAGGGTGTTTCCTCACTCAGCTTGTGTTTTCCTGGCTCCACCTTCCACCTCTGGAATCAGTACTAAAAACCAAGATCTGGAGACTCGGTGTTCGTTGTTGGGAAGATTGAAAACAGCTGCAGTGCTGTTATTATTCCTACAAACAAACCCAGAATGTCACCTAATGTCTGGTCACCGGTAAAATCACCTCAGTGTCTCTTTAGAATTGATTTATCCAATCTAGGATCCAAACAAGGTTCAGAGATTCACAGGTTTTGGTGATTTGTTTTTAGACGATTGAAAATATTTCAATGTTTTGTCTGCTCCTTCCCCCGCCCCCCCCCCCCCCCGCACACTTTGCTGTTTGCGAATTTGGCCAGTTGTATCCTAATGATGTCACAGTATTTAACACATTTTCTACTCCCACTTTGTGTGTGCCTGTGGTGGGGGTGCTGGTGGTCGGAGACTGAGTCAGAGCTAGGCAAGCGCTCTACCACTGAACTACACCCTCAACGCTCAGATTGGTGGTTTGGCCATAGACATTTTTAAAAAGCCCACATAATAACCTGCTTGCCTCTCTTTGCCATGTTCTACACAGTGAGCTCAAATGTTTTTGGCTTGATTCATCTGACCTGAAGGTTGAGCTGGTCTCAACGTTCCCAGTGCTGCTCTTTATGCTGTGACCCCAACAATAAAGTCATTTCATTGCTACTTCATCACTGTGATTTTGCTACTGTCATGAATCATAATGTAAACATCTGATATGTGACTTCCACAGAGGTTGTGGCTCATGTTGACAACTACTGATCTAACACAAAAATTTTACATATGATCACCATATGGCTCTAGAAGCCACCAAGCTACTGCAAAATAAGAAAATTACATCATTCCCTTATTATTATTATTATTGAGAACATTCACTTACCTTGGAATATGATTTGTATAGGAAAGGCTTTGTTCTACCTTCTACTTTTATTCTAGCTTTGTTCTTTCTAAAAGCAACTTCTTGAAATGACCAAAGAGACTTTTTCTCCATGTGTCAATATGTCAGCATATTTTAAGGATTTTTCCATTTTATGTGTCTATATACATGTTTTGCCAGTATTATGTATGTGCACCACGTGCATGCCTGGTACTCTCAGAGATTGGAAGAGGGCGTTGAGCCTCAGCCATTAGGGCACCTCCCTCTAGCACCGTGTTCTCACAATGTTAAACATTCCAGCTAGTCCTTTGTAAGCTATTATTCTGCTCCCCCTCTTACACAGGGCACCAATACTTAGCCCTAACTACCCTGGCACTCACCATTTAAACCAACGGATTTAGAACATGTCGTGGTCCTCTTGCTCTGCGTTTACAGCGCCCGCACAGGTGTGAGCACCCCACCTGGCTGTTACTTCCCCCAGGATTTGGTAGTAGGATCCCCATTAAGTTAGCTCTTCCACTGTGACCCCATTCCTTTCTTCTGGCTTTTGCCTAGTTTTTAGGTAAGACCAGATACTCTATGCCTATGTTGTACCTCTTTTTCTCTGGCTCTGAAATAAGTCATTTTTTTTTCCTGTGGAGTCCTGTTTTGTTTTTGGTTTTGATTTATTTTTTTTAAGAAAACAGTTTTATTTTAGCTCAGTGTTGTTAGGTTAGTCTCTCATTATATTTGAAAGGGGAAGATGAAACACATCATGCTTTCCCAAGAACCAATTTTGTGTTCTTGGGAAAGCCCATCCCTTAGAACTTTCCACTTACGGCACCTCCCCAGTTCCATACCCGGTACATTCCTGTTGGGAACAAATGTGGCTTAGAGTAAAAGACTCCCCTCGCTGAGAATTGCTGACCCCCGAAAACAACAGCCATGCAGTCGGAACCGGACAATCCAGAGATAAGGAAGCTCCCAGGTAGAACGACATTCCAAGATTGCAAGCTGCCCTGGCGGAACCACTCCTCTCACAGGAATTTTACCTGCCCCTCCCTGCTCCTTCCTTTCTCTGCTTTTAAAACTGGTACTTTTCATCCCATTAAACGAGACCTTGACAAGGAAACTGCTTGGTCCTCCTTCTTCTTTCCTGCCCGTTTTTCTTTCAGGGTTGGATCCTCTCGGACCCCACGAATAACTAGGTCCCGCGGGTCGGGGCACATTCCCTCAGGCTCATGGATTCTAATTCAATGGAAGTTAATTTTTTCCATCTTCCAAGTTAGTATTCCATCTTTTCCTTTATTTCTTTTGCCAGATTTCTTTATGTTTTAGTTGGTTCCAACAACAACAAAAAAATGACTTTAGAAGACTCAAGTTCACATCAAAGAAATAAGACCCTTGTATTTTTATGTGGCCGCAAGAGTAGGCAGGGCTTTGGGAGAGAAAGTCCTAAGACTGAAGTGAATAAAAGGAAGAGACTTTATGCTTCTTGGCGGCCAAGGCCCTCCCTGCCCCCTGGCACCATCACAGGCAGAAGTGAAGCTCAGGCCTGGCTGAGTCCTCTTGTGCTGCCTTCCGTCTTACTGTGGGTAGACCCACATTTGGGGATGTGATCTTTAATACTATAAGGTAAAAGTTGCTAGGGCAATGCCACTATGCTAAATGTCCTGGCTCATACGCTTATATAATAGTGACCACTGTGTGGATTTTCAGGCCACTGTGCTCCACAACTTGGTTGGTTTTCTTGTTTTTGCTTTTTTTTCGTTTTCCTTTGAGTCGCCTCTGGTAGCTTTGTTGACTAGATTTTTTTTTAAGACAGTGATTTACAGCTTTCTTTGTCTCATCACTGGCTGACCCTTTTATATGCTGCAGTGTCTCAAGAGGGGCCTCTCTTTTGATTTGGTGATGCGAAACAAGAAAATGGACTCAATACTCGATGATGGATGCGTGAATGTAAATGTGTGTAGGGGATACAGCATAAATTATCTACAGAACTGGAGACAGAACCTGGGACGTTGTGCCTGCTGGGCAAGTGCTCTACCACTGAACCTGTTTCTCAGGGGCTTTTTGATAAATTATTCACGGGGTCCTTAAACTTACTCCATAGTCTAGACAGCTGAAATTTAGCAGTCCTCCAACTTTAGTGTCTATCAGACTAGCTGATTCACAGCCCTGCGCCACCAGACCCTGATAAATATCTGCATTTTGAAACTTTTTGCAAGGAGAGTGCCAGTGTTTTGTTTGAACACGCCGGCTTCCACCTCTATCTTTTTGGGTGTGTAGCTCTCTCGGACCGGAACCTTTGCTCGCCGATTTGGCTGCCCAGGGAAGTTTTAGGCGGTGATACCTTCCACAGACGAACCTACAGATAAGAGCGTGGAGAAGTAGCAGGCGGGCCCTGCGAGGTGCGGGCTGGGGCTTGGCCGGGAGGCTGTCACCCGGCTGCTGCCCCGCCGCGGTCCGGGGGCGCCATCTCCCCTGCGCGGCGCTCCAGCCCCGCGTGGTCTCCTCTCTTTCCTGCCAGCTCCTGCTCGGCGGTGTCTCGGTCGCCGCAGCCTTGCTCTCGGCCTTCCTCGGACACTCCTGGACTCCCAGAGAGCCGCCAGAGCCGGTGAGCAGGGGTGGGAGTCACCCCCAATTCCCCGGGTCTGTGGACCTGCGTCCAGGAGGAATGCTGGGTTAGCCCGAATCAGCTAGGGCTCACAGCCCAGTGTGTTCTGAGCCATTCTGTTTTGATTTCTTCCGTCAGAAGCCAAACTTAAGCTGTAGTTTACAAGTATGGAAAGGAAACGGGAACCTTCTTAGTACAGAGGAGTTGTGGGTGGCCAACAAGGTCCCGAGGTGGGATTTTTTTGCGACTGGGTATTCTTCTCTAAGTTTTCCTTCTCAAACAAGGCTGACTTCAAGAAGTCCTGCCACACTGTACTTTCTCTCCCCGAGAAAGAGAGCAAAGAGGACTTGGTTGGAAGGTGAGGGTATGGAATAGCAATTAATAATTAGAATTCTCTGCTAGAGCAAATAATTCCAAAGCGACCGGTACTTGATTCTTCTCAGTCCCTAGTTCTCAGCACAGAGTTTGAGTGAATTGTTTAGGTGTCAATGCCAGGCCACTGCATTACTGCTGTCATCAATATTAGCATAATCATAATTAATGAAAATTAATGATGACTTAATTGTTGAGGTGATGGCAGAACCCAAGTGAATTATAAAAGGGCCAACACACATAATAATTAAAGGCATCTATTGGTATAGTGCCTTAAAGTGTGAAAGCGTTCGTGAGTGGGCCTGGTAGCGCATGCTATCCACCTCCGACAAAGGAGAGCCAGCCGTGCTGCCTTGCTCCTGTTACCCACGCACTCCTGAGGCTGGGGCTCGAGAATCCAAGCTCAAGACCAGTCCAGGTGCTAAGAGGAGGAGTTGTAGCTGACAGAGTAATTCAGTGCTTAAAGGTGAGGCTTTGTACTGAGAATACCACCATGTTGTGATTTCACTGGAGTGAGAACATCAACAGTGTATACCACATCTGTGTGGTACAGACTGCGGTACAGCTAAGCAATGTGATATACATACATATTGGTGTGTGTATATATATGCACATATATATGTATTCAGAAGACTCTGTAAACATGGACTATGTGAGACTGCTACCAGCTAACATAGAATGCTGCTTCACTGTAGATGGTTAATAAGTGAGTTTGTACTCCAAGATAATGACAGAAAGTATACTATAATGAATGTGCAAGCCAGTAATGTAGCTTATTGTCATTTCAACTTCTATGACTGTACGCAATTGTGTCATATTTTTATACGGCTGACATCACCAGAAACGTGAGTAAAATGTCAGGGCTGTGAGACTGATTATTAAAGTGTCTCTAGGCAATAGGATTTCAGCACTCTATCATCACACATGTGTAATCTATTATTATATTCTATGTAGTGCAAGATTACTGTTATACATCAGCTTCAGGAATAATATGCCCTGTTGGGCATGGTGGTACACACCTGGAATCCTAACACTCAGAAGGCTGAGGTTTGAGGATAGTGAGTTCAAGGCCAGCCTGGGCTACAAAGTGAGACATTGTTAAAAAAAAATGTGTAATGATTTATAATTGAAAAATAGTAATGTAGTGACTGCCATGTATTGTGTTCCTATTGTGCAATAGGCCTTGTAACAGCTAATTAAGTTTTTTAAATTTTTTTACATAGAATTTATTCTATAGATGAGGATCCCAGAGCAATAGTGAAGTGAAATACAAGCCTAAGAACCTGTAGTACTCTAAGCCAAATCCTTCCGGCAGCGTTGCCGGCGCTGTGGCTCAGAGATAAGGGCGTACTTAAAGGCCATGGAAGGCGGACAGCCTGAGTGTGGGGCACAAGCACGCTCTGACGCCCCGAGAAGACGGTCCCCCCTCCCCCGTCTTTCATCCTGCTGGGGCGAGCCCAAGACTGGGAGGAAGGAAGCTTCTCTTCAGGCCCTGAGGCACCTCTCCCACTCTTCTCGCATTAGTGAGCCACGCTTCCCTCAATTTTGTGTTGCATCGAGTCATTCGTATGTGTTCAAGTTGCTCCTGCTGGACTGGGAGTCTGTAGACGGACACTGAGCAGCATTACCTAGAAAGCTGCCTGGGAGACTGGTCTAAACTGACCATTCCATCCCTATCAGAAACTCTGTAGTGGCTCCCTGTGTGCAGGACCAATACCACACTAAGGTGACAAACCTGTCAGGATCTAGCTCTGCTGGCCTTTTAGTCCCTATCTTTGCCCACAGGTTTTGCATTCCACCTCACCCCAGGCACACTATCCTAATGAAAGCCTCCACAGCTCACCACTTTCTGTTACCCAAAGGCTTAACCACAACCCACTCTGCCTCTTACCTCGTCACTTAGCTAACCTAGGCTTCGCTCTTTATAGTCCAGCTCGTTTAGTCGTGCATTCCTTTATCCAGCAAATACTTGTCCAGTGCCTCTCGCAAACCATGTCTGGTGCTAGGTGAGGAGATGTAGCGCAATGTGCAAGTGAGGGGTACAGTGTAGAACCATGGAGGTGGCAACCTCTCCAGAGACTGGGAGCTGTAGAATATAAGAGAGTAATGGCTTTTACTGGCAAACAAAGACCCACTTTTCAAGGTTTCTGAGGAATGATGGTCAGAGTCCAGCCTAGGCTGAGCACAGAGGGCCATCTTGGGGTGTTAGGACCTGACACTGTGGAGCTTTTATTTTGTGGCATGCATTGAACATGTATAAAATATGAGAGTCCTGTGGAGAGACAAGTGTGGCAAGGGCATTGCCCACCAATTGGCTGGTATCTGGGCACAGCTGCAGGAGGTGGGGAGTGGATGATGTCTGAACAGAGCTGAGGGAGGTGAGGTAGGGGATTGTGTAGCTGTCTGAAAAGAGTGTTCTAGGGAAAATAGGTAGCTAGCTTGGTACAGTTGTTCCCCTTTTGAAAAAGTCCTTTTCTGAACCTTGATCAGCACAGTTGTGCCTTTCCTGTTTCCTACTTGTTCTTGTTTTTATCTCTAGGAAAGCACTCATTGCTTCATATTTGCCTGTGTGCGTACCTGCTTCCCTCACCCGGTTGTTCTAATCTTGAGAGCTGGTGTCGTAACCCTACTGTAAGCGCCTGATATATGAAGGCACTCAGAAATGTTTATTGAATAAATAAGGAGGGACTCTCGGCCTAGTGCTTATGGGCTGCTATCTTATTTATTTACTATTTATATAAATAATATGTATGTAATACATATGTAAGATGGGCCTTGGATGACAGATAACTTGAAAGAAAATTAAACCTAAAATTTTACTTTTGTCTGTTTGGCCTGAGTCCTTTCTGTGGCCTCTGAGAGGTGGGGCTTCTGAGCTCTTTCAAAGCATTTCTGGAGGTTTCCACTGGCAGTGTCGTCACAGACCAGCTAGCCTAGCAGATGGCAGCTAGACTATCATAAAGACCCAGGTAGCTGAATTTGCAGGAAAGTGATCTCCAGGGGCCTGGGGATAAGAGCAAACCCAAAGCCAGTGTAGTTATCCCTTGAGCTACACACGGGTCACACATGAAAGTACGTCTTTTTAACACACTCATCACAGCAGCCAGAGCTGCAGGTCTGCCTGGGGCAGAGAGCACACCACCACAAGGCATCCCTTGAGAATCTACACCCCGGTTTGTGAACCCCTCACAGAGTGAACTAGGGGCGGAGCCTCCTTACTGGCGTGCATGAGGAGGCAGACTGTGTTTTATCCTAGGCTTCAGGATAGGGAGAAAGCGTCCCTAGAGAATTGTTATTCGTGCATGTTACTCAAATGGGTTTGGGTTTCTAGTCATCTGAATAACCCAGGAACTCCAAGCCAAGGAATGGCTGTGTCTCTAGAGCAGAGTTGTTGAATGAGGGTGCATATTATTTGCATTGGGCTGTTGAGGCCAAGATGTTCTCTCTCTATGGAAAAGTAGACATTCAAGTATAGCCATAGCTCATGTGTGCCCTCAGCAGTGAACCAACCAAGAACTTGTTTGCAGACCCGCACTGAACTGTTTGCTGTCCTTGCAGGAACCATGGAGGAGGCATCATCCTGCTCCCTCACCAGGAGCACTCTGTTCCAGCAGGAAGATGCGAAAGGGATCACCTACCGGATCCCAGCGCTGCTCCACCTTCCTCCCACCCACACCTTCCTGGCCTTTGCAGAGAAGCGATCCACAGTCAAAGACGAGGATGCCCTCTACCTGGTGCTCAGGCGAGGGGTGATGAAGGGGCGCTCTGTACAGGTGACTCGCCCCAGATGCAGGCCTGGGCCTCCTCGTCTTCTCTCCTCAGAGCTGAATGCACTTCTGGCTCTCTTCTTTCCCCACCTTTGCCATCAAAACTGTGAGGAGCTACGGAAAGGAAGGCTTTTGCTGAGTGCTAATTTAGGGCCAGAGACACATTGTATCGTGGGCAGGGATATCAGTCATGCTTAGCACATGGGAAAGCTGGGCTCAAAGGGCTTATCGTTTACTGTTGAGTCATATGTCTATAACCCGGCAGTAGAAACACACTGCACACTCAGGTTCAAGCTCCCAAGGCCTCTGTGGTGCATTCAGACCCCGTGTGGTCTCCTGTTTGTTCCTGTGCCCTGCTGAAGTCACCCAGGGAAGGAAGCACCATTAGTTCAGCTTAGCTGAGTCCTTCATCCCCTAA
This sequence comes from Pachyuromys duprasi, assembly GCA_028658305.1. Lineage (NCBI taxonomy): Eukaryota > Metazoa > Chordata > Mammalia > Rodentia > Muridae > Pachyuromys > Pachyuromys duprasi. Next base: position 73,076,406 of record CM053758.1, on the reverse strand, counting down.
TCTGCCGGCTTTTCCACCTCTCACCTTCTGAGCTCCATATCCAAAACGGGTGCTTTGCTCTGTCTCATTGACAGTGTGTCTCTGCTGAGCCCGTGTCCTTGCTTTGAATGACACTGGTTCTGATTTCTTCTGAGGATTTTGTGCTTGGGGGACTTTCCAGCACCTGTTCTTTACTGTATCTCATTAGGTCTTCTCTGTAGCCTGCCAGAGCAGACTCCACAGAGGCCCAGCTCTGTGTCTGACAGAGCCCGGAGTGCTAGCTATTTCATATGCTCTAGGCATCACCTGCGTTCATGTTGCTCCTCCTTCAGCTGCAGCCAGTGAGTTACTGAGCAAGGCTGCTGTTCCCTTATTTTGTTTTCCTGTTTGTTCTCACATAACTTGTTGCATAAGCTCATTGTCAGTAGTCACACATTTTCCACTCTATTTTTCTCTTTGCTCCTATTCTTTGATTTACTTAATTGGAGAGTTTTGATAATAGAAAAACCATTTCTCAGTGTGGAGATCTGGATTCCATTAGCAGCTTCTGGCTTAGTGGTTTAGATGATAGCTTTAGTTAGTGTCCTAGTGGAAGTTACTGACTATGCTGTGCTGAAACACCATGACCAAAGCAAGTTAGAGGAGGACATGGTTTATTTCAGCCTACACTCCCTTGTAACAGTCCATCACTAAGGAAAGTCAGGACAGGAACCCAAACAGGGCAGGAACCTGGAGGTAGGCGCTGATGCAGAGGTCATGGAGGGATGCTGCTGACTGGCTTGCTCAGCCTGCTTTCTCATAAGCAAGACCATCAGCCCAAGAAAGGCACCACCCGCAATGAGCTGGGCTCTCACCTATCAGCCACTAAATAAGAAAATGCCGTACAGCTGAGTCTTATGGAGGCATTGTCTCACCTGAGGTTCCTTCTTCTGGATGACTCCAGCTTGCGTCAAGTTGACATAAAATCAGCCAGCACAGCCAGTCAGTACATACACCCTTTTGGGTTTGTAAACTTAAGTCTTCTCTGCTTTAGCAGTTACAGGATGTAATTGATAATGTGAGTTGCATAGTAAGAACTCAGCCCTACTCATCTTTCACAGTGGTCTGTTTTCATAATACTTCATATGAAGATCTTTTTAAAAATAATTTATTTTTATTTTATGTACATTGGTATTCTGCCTGCATGTATGTTTGTGTGAGGGTGTCAGATCACCTGGAACTGGAATTATAGACAGTTGTGAGCTGCCATATGGGTGCTGGGAATTGAATCCCGGATCTTCGGAAGAACAACCACTGTTCTTAACCGCTGAGCTGTCTCTCCAGCCCCTTATGAAGATCTTAATCCTTGACAGTAAATTGCATCTTTTAAATGAGTTACTCTCTGCTTCCTATAACTATCCATTTATCTTGCCCCTCCTCCTTGAGCAGTCTGTGTTTAACAGAAAGTCTCCTTGAAGGACCTAGCAGGGGCTCATGTTTTCCAAGGCTTCTCTTCTCTGAACTAAAAGTCTTCTTCTTTAGTGGCTTGATTTAGCGTCTGGTCTCTTAAAAACTACAGCCTGGGGGTTCTGTCTGAGCTGTTAGTGTTCTTCTAAGTGTGATATTTAGAACGGAATTTAAGGGTTTTAAATGTACTAGGCATGCCCACATGGGCTTGGCTCCTAGAGCAGAATTCCCTACGTGGTATGGCAGGCCTAGTGCAGGTGGCTACCGCCTGGAGTAAGATTACCAGTGGTGTAGATCAACATAGAACCCTCCCCACATCACTAGATAGGAACAAAGGGTCACTTCCCCCCACTAAACAAAACCCCACAGGTACACATGGCCAGTATTCTGGGATGCTTACTCTTATAAGCAAAGCTATTGTAAAATATACTTTTTAAATTTTTTTATAAAGAAAAAAAAGTTTTGTTTAGCTTGCCAGTGAAATGCCTTGTAGTTTTTCTTTCTGTGTGTGGTGCTAGGGATTCAACCCAGGGATCTACATATGCTAGACAAATGCCCTGGCCAAGCCTGCACCTTCAGCCTTTTACTTAATGAACACATATATCTTGGGATAATTTTCCAAGGTTGGGCGTCCTGGGAAAGCATGAATGTATTTGCACATAAGAACTCAACTATTATTTTCCAGTCCATATACAAAAAAGCATGTTTCTCCACATTTTTCACCAACAGACTATTATCAGTCTTTAAAATGTAAAAAATTGTTAGTTAAAAATGCTGTCCATTTAATCTCAATTTCTGTTCTGTTTCTATGTGTGAGGTTGAACATATTTTTTCCCCTCTTCTATCATGTCTGATTTTGCTCTTTGCTCCTTTCTATTGGAGTTCTAGAAATTTACCGAATTCTGCTTAGGGAGCTTAAGCCTTTCTTGTAGTGTGTGCAACCAGGCATTGTCTCATTTACTCTTTTCATAGCTCCTCAGTTCTCTCCATTCAGCCAATGAGGAAATGAGAGTCCAGCTTGGGCACCCGCTCTCCAACTGTGCTGGAGTCGTTAATGTGCTGTTTGGCATTGCTTTCTTACCACAGCCCAGGAAGACAAAAAGTCTTCAGTCTTGAACTTTCTTCTTTGCTGGAAACTTCCCTGTTTGATCCATTGGTTTTTTTTCATCATCTTCTTTTGTGTGACATTTTTATTTATTCTATTTCTCCTCTTTCTCTCTGCCTCTCCCCCCTCTCTCTGTGTCAGTCTGTCTCTCTGTGTACATGTGCTGCAATGTGTATGTGGTGATCAAAGGACAACTTGAAAGTCATTGGTTCTCTCATTCTACCACTGGGTCCCGGAGACCAGACTCGAATCATCAGGCTTGACCACAAGCACCCTCCCTCTGAGCTGTCTCGCTGGCTCCCATCTGTTTGTTTGTTTGTTTGTTTTTATAAACTTTCATTGGATGCTATCATGTGCCAGGTATTAAAGATTCAAATGTATGTAATTTGGGTATTGTCCAAAAAGCTCAAAGTCTAAAAGGGGAGACAGTTACCAAGAATATACATAGTGGCACACAGCTGCTCTAAGGTGTAGGAAGAGTGAGTTTCAAGGAAGGCTTCCTAGAGAAGGTAGAATTGGAGTTGGGTATTAGAGGATGGTTTGGAAGTTCAGATGAAGCAAAAGAACATTCTTGAGAGAGCAAGCTTTTATAATATCTAGCACTATCATTTTTCAGATTTAAATCCACCTTATAATAAGCTGCAAATTTAGTGATTATTTGGGCCTTCAAGATTCTGTCCATTTCAGTGTCATACTGAAAAAAGAGTTTGTTTTGTAAAAAGAACTGATATTTTTAATGAGCCTCTTATGTTCCCATTAGTAACTTACTGCCACTATCTCCTCTTTCCCTCAACTAGTGGGGTCCCCTACAGCCACTGATGGAAGCCACATTACCTGGGCATCGGACCATGAACCCCTGCCCTGTGTGGGAGCAGAATACTGGCCGTGTGTACCTGTTTTTCCTCTGTGTGCGGACAGGTGTTACTGAGCATTGCCAGATTATGTGGGGCAAGAATGCCTGCCGTCTCTGCTTCCTCTGCAGTCAGGATGCTGGGTGCTCATGGGGTGATGTGAAAGACCTGACTGAGGAGGTCATTGGCTCAGAGGTGAAGCACTGGGCCACGTTTGCTGTGGGCCCAGGTCATGGCATCCAGCTGCAGTCTGGGAGGCTGATCATCCCGGCCTATGCCTACTATTTCTCACGCTGGTTTCTCTGCTTTCCATGTTCAGTCAAGCCCCACTCCCTGATGATCTACAGTGATGACTTAGGGGTCACGTGGCACCATGGCAAGTTTATTGGGCGCCAGAAGACAGGGGAGTGCCAAGTGGCAGAAGTGACTGGGAGGGCTGGTAGCCCTGTGCTCTACTGCAGCGCCCGGACACCAAACAGATTCCGAGCAGAGGCTTTTAGCTGTGATCATGGTGATTGCTTTCAGAAACCAACCCTGAACCCACAACTCTGTGAGCCTCCCTATGGCTGCCAAGGCAGTGTAGTGAGTTTCCGGCCCTTGAAGATGCCAGACATATGTCAAGACCCAAGTGGTAAAGATTCTCCCACTACTCAGAAATGCCCTCTGCTGGACAGTTCTCTGGAGGTAGAGGAAGGAGCAGGAACACCACCAGGAACATGGCTCTTCTACTCACATCCAACTAGCAAGAAGCATAGAATTAACCTAGGCATCTACTACAACCGGAGCCCTTTGGAGGTGACCTGCTGGTCCCGCCCCTGGATCTTGCACTATGGGCCCTGCGGCTACTCTGATCTGGCTGTTGTGAAAGAACAAGGCTTGTTGGCATGCTTGTTTGAATGTGGGAAGGAACATGGATATGAGCAGATTGACTTCTGTTTGTTTTCAGACCAAGAGGTTCTGAGCTGTGATGACTTCACCAGGCCTAGGAACTAAAGCCAAATCAGGACTGATGGGTGAGGACCCAACTTTCTGCAGAAGGGAATGGCAACCACAGCCAGGATAACAGAAGTCTCTGCTGTCTATGAAAACCCAAAGGCTGATATTCTGCTCCTTGAATTTTTTCACTTTTCCTTTCAATGACTTAGTGAGAATTGTGCCATTCAACAAGGTTGTTGAACTGGGAGGTTGGAGACCATGCTGTGGTTTTGGATCTGCTGGTGGCTTGCATTAGGACTTGAGATGTATCACCTGACCTCCTTGGGCATCAGATCTCCATTTGTAAAGTGAGAAGATTGGTGTGGGATCTCTTACCTCTCCATTAAAAGGAGAGACCCAACTTCTGTTCTACAGGTCCTGGATTCTGATCTTGAATGAATGCCAGAGACTTTTCTGTTCAAACGACTCACTGCTCACCTGATGAGGTGACATGTAGGTGCTTTGGTGAGAAGGAAGAGCAGCATTGTTGTATTTTTAACAAGAAAAACTTGCTCTTATCCTTCTAATCCCGCTGGAGCTCCACAAGAAGAACTGAGAGAGCAGAACGGTGGGGTCAGCTGCCTCCTCCAGCATTGCTGGTGTGGCCACTTCCCTCACCCAGAAAACATTTCCTAGGGAGACGAATGAGACACTCACGCCAGCTGCTCTTGAAAATGGTGCTTAATGCTTTTGATGCCATGACCTCCGTTAAAGATGAATCTGAAGGGGCTGAAAGATGGTTCAGTGGTTAAAAGCACTGGCTGCTCTTCCAGAGGACTTGGGTTCTCCCAGCACCCACATGGCAGCCCACGACCATATCTAACTCCAGAGCCCTCCTCTGTCGTTGTAGCCACTAAATGTGCATGGTGCATACACACACAAAGGCAATACGCCATACACAGTTCCCTCATTGTCCCTTTTTGGCACATTCCTTTCCGGCTCTCCACTGTTTGCAGAAGGATGGTCACAAATTATCCTGGCTTGCCGATTTTCCAGTTTGAGGTTAAAATTATGACTGCATAAATACTTTTCTTTACTCTTAATGGGAAGCCCACTGTCACGGAAGACCTCTCTCCAGGGGGAAGTGAAGAGCAGCCGGGGCCTAAGGGTGAACAGGGTGGGTGATGCCAGGGCAGTTGGGGAAAGGGAGAGGGTGACAAGGACTGTGGCCTCCTGAGCGGTGGGAGCTCACTGTGGAGCTTTTCTCACACTGTACTAGTTAGGGCAGGCACAGTGGCGAAATTCTGCGGCCAGGGATAGAAGGTGAAAGCAGTATTGGGATTTATGTGGGAATATCCAAGAGGGAGTCAAGGAAGGGCCTTACATGCCAATATGACTGCCCGCTTCTCTCATTTCTACATTATCCTCCCTTACTCTTCCCACCTTGCTTTATGTTTCTATCTACTTAGTGACTAGTGGCAAAACTCTCTAACTGGGAGAAGGTCCATTGTGCTAATTTCAGAAAAGCAAGAAAAGGGGATTAGAGACACAGGAAGTCCAAGATGAAGACTAGAGAGAGAGAGTAGAGGAAGGGCAAGGACAGCAGATTCGAGACACTGCACTTTAAGGAAGAGACAGGTGTTAGCTCCCGGCTTGAGGGATGGTGTAGACAGGGGCACTGTGAGGAAGAAATTGGGCTGAAGCAATTGTTCTGAAACTGGAAGGAGGGGAGAGAGAGACCTATACAGGCCTGTGGCTCAGCCTGCAGATGAGGCCCAAGGCAACCTGAACCATTTAGCATCATTAACTTGTTCATGTTTCAACTAAGCAACAAAGACAACTGCGGGCACTCCAGCTCTGCGGCCACCCGAAGTTTTCAGGGCCCTGGGACCTCCTCATGGTATGATAACAATTGCTGAAGCCACTCCAGCTGTCTTCAAGTTGGTAGGAAAGTAGAAAAGACAGGGTGAGTAGTCACACCTGTGAAGGAGAAAAAAAAAAAAAAAAAAGAAAGCAGCAAAGAGGCCTGTAGCCTAGGTGTGAAGAGAAGCCCATGCAGGCTTTGATCTTTGCCTTCAGAGCTTTGCAATATGCCCTTTAGGTCTTGAGAACAGAGAGCACAGTAGCTTCTTTGGAAGTGATCCAACTTTTCTGGATCACTGGAGTTCTAGAGATGGGTCCTCCTGTCCACTCAGCCTTCTGGCTCTGCTCATGTTCCTTAACAGTCACTTTAGGTTAATGTGGCTTGGTGCTGCATTTAGACCTGTGTCTCTTGGTCATGAGTCTTTCCACAGAGGGCCGGAGGATGTCATGAAGATTCAGAGTGAACCTAAGAACCCACAGAGATCAACCTGAGGTGAAGAATTGATGCTCTCCATCCAGCCCTCCTGGGCTGATCACTCTTCTCCAGAGGGCTGTGTCATCTCTCTGCAGCTGAAGTCACATTCTGAGCCTCCCATTGGACCTTCCATAGGCTGCTAGGTCATATCTGCTGTGTCCTTTAGACATCTGCTAGTGGGGGCAGAGGAAACAATTGCCTTTTTAACCCAGAATCAATTATTTATCTATAAATATATGATTTTCCTATCACATTCTGAATTCCCTGAAAGTAAGAGCTGTCTGATCCCCATCTTTGTTCCCCGTCCCCACCAAAGGGTCTGAAATGGTAAGCAGCAGGAAAGATAGGCTGACTGAATGAGTCAGAGGTTCTTGGCATACTCAGCTGCATTCAGCCCCCTGCAGGTCTTCCCACATTCAAACTGCTGAGAAACAGTCACCTGCAGTGAGAGCCTGTGAGCTGGCTCCAGGTCAGCCACAGTGAAGTGAGAGCTGGCTGGCTCCAGGTCGGCTACAGTGCTTCCTGGGGCTTTTATTTAGGTGGGCCCAGTCTTGTCTTGTGAGATGTCTCAAGCCTTAAGCCAAGCCGTGATGTTTGGGGTTCTCATTTCACTGGTATTTCCCTTTTGTTCTTCATTAGATTTTCCATGACTGCCACTCCTCCAGGGCTCCAAGGGAGATGCTGAGCTCACCATGTCCTGCAAGTCTCACCTGGCTCTGTGATGTCAGCACCAGACACAGCACTGAGCCATAAACACTACCATCACTTAGAATGGCAGTTACAACCTGTGGGTCATAACCCTTTCACAGAGGTCACCTCAGACCACCAGAAAAACACAGATATTTGCAATTCATAACAGTAGCAAAATTACTGTTAGGAAGTAGCAATGAAAATAATCTTAGCTGGGGTCACCACAGCATGAACTGTTTTAGAGTCACAGCTGACCCTGAGAACTGCTGACCTAGAGCCAATAAAGACGCTTAGAGGTCTTCATTCCAGTGATTAATGAAGTGATTTATTGCCAAGGAAACTGAAATTATTATATTCTTAACATCTAATAATAGTTCATATTAACATTTTTCAAAAATAAATTTGAGACAATTCAGAGAACTTTTCAGAAAACTTTAATTATCTTTTGTATTTTCATACATTGTTTAATCAGTGGGAAGGAAGCAGAGCCAGGATTGCAGTGGCTGATGTGAGAGCAAGAGCTACCCATGAGCCTGTGAGGAGTCCGGCTGTGCAGTGACCACTGACTGCAGCCCAGGTCTGGCCACTGCATGTCTTACTATGCTTTCAAAAGACTGAAGCTATTGTCAAACTGGCTGAAGAGTCCCAGGTGCGCGGGTGAAAAGGCAATGGCTGTAAGTTCACTGCTGATGTTACAGCCTGCACGCCTTTGGGATGTGCTAGCTGCTGTTGGGCTTAACAGCTAATTCAGCATGAATTCTTACATGTATCAGCGAGTCCGTGTGCTCTCTGAAATTCACTTTTGGAAAGGCTTCAAGTAAGCAGAGCAATTTTCATAATACTAAGGATCAAAGTAACATCCAGAGAAAACTTATTTACTTCTTCAGTAGTTTTGCAGTAATTGTTTACCTAATCATTTAAAGCAAGAAATCTGACCCATTTGATTTTTGAATTTTTATTAGATTAGTTTGTGTTGGACCTGTGAGCTTGAGAGGAATACTCAAATTTCTACTGTCCTTGGTGGTTCGATTTATTTAACTCATCTATAATTTTATTAAGACTTGTTTAATAGCAAATCTAAATAAGCTACCTTAGACATAAATACCTATTCCAAAGTCAGTAAAGCTGATCCTTTGAATGTCCCAAACACTGTAAATTGTTTATTCAACATGGTTAATTCCGTTTTAAGCCACTGATATAACAAAGAGGGGCACAAAAACCTGACAGCATGAGCACACGCTTAACCAGCCGCCTCGAGGCAGCACGGGTCCGGTGTGTAGATCAGATGGATCAGGGAGTCCTCAGAAGGGCTCAGCAGTGTGAAGAGAAGAGCGGGAAGGCACCTGTATCCTACCTCTGCTCTCTACTGCAGAGGTAGAGCATGGCAGCATTTGGTGGTTGAACGCTGACAATGAGGTGAAGGAGAGAAGGAGGCAGGGCCTCCTGAGAGGCTACGACAGTCTCTGTGGCAGTGTGTCACAGTGCATTACAGTCCTCTCCAAATCCCAGGCTGGAGAACCTGCTTTCCACGACACAGCCGTTCCAAAGATGGGTTTGTTATCGGCAGATAGAGAGAGAACCAGAAATGCACATGGATTCCCTTCAGGGAGAAGCACGGATGTAGAGAGCTGGTAAGGCTGATGCGGTTGCCAGCCAAGCATGCGGTAGGGTCCAGCCAGCTCTCAGAGCTACAAGCTGGAGGACATCTTGGTTTGTGCAACATTACCTCTGCTGTTCTCTATTGCTGGGTCAGTCTCTGGAGCTGTATGTAGTAGACAAGCCTGAACCACTATGCAATTTGGAAGGCTCTCCTCACAGTATTCAGAACACACGCACAAACACACACACACACACTGCATTATTGTCCCAACCTGCAGATGAGGAACAGCATTGGGAATCCAGCCATGTGAGAATACAGAAAATCACCCCTCACCAAGCCTCAACAGGTCCTCATGAAGCTCTCATTAGACACCCAAACTGCTGACACCTTGATCTAGAACTTCCAAGTCTCAAGAACTGTGACCCACAAGTTGCTGTTGTGTATGAACTTTTTAGTCCACGCTGCTGCAATAAAATCAAGACGCTGAACCAAGATGGAGTCTGAGCAGTGCTTTCCAATCTTGTATGTACATATGACTTACTTGGAGAGTTGGTTAAAAACAAATTCCCCTCCAAGTAAGGGATGGCTGAGCAGTTAAGAGTACTTACTGTTTTTCCAGAGGACCCAGGTTCAGTTCCCAGCACCACATGACAACTTACACGGTCTGTGATTCCAGACACCCTCACAGACCTACCTGCAGGTACAACACCAATGTGCATAAAATAAAAAAAATAAATTATATATATATAAAAAATTCCCAGGCTGGAGAGATGGCTCAGAGGTTAAGAGCACTGGCTGTTCTCCCAAAGGTCCTGAGTTCAATTCCCAGTACCCACATGGTGGCTTACAACCAAATATAGTGAGATCTGGTTTCCTCTTCTGGTGTGCATACACACATGCAGGTAGAACACTGTATAAATAATAAATAATCTTAAAAAACAAACTCCCTCAACCTCCATCACAACCCCCTCTAGAGAATGGAGTTTGTTAGGGTAAATCTCTTCCCTTGGGGGCCCCGGACTTAAATTCTTTGGGGTCAAATCATTGGGAGATTGCTCTTCTGGCTATATTCTGTGCCTGATTTGAAAGCTTTTATGTAGAAAATGAAGGCTGTGGAGTTTGGTTTATAGACAGGTATGGACTTTGAGGGAAAAGCATCAAGTCTCTTAGTTTTCCTTTTGTTCCTCTTGTATAGTATGGAATTGATAAATATGTGTTGAATGAATGAATGGCCATTGCACTTTTATTCATCTGAAGAAGCACTCACAAAATTGTGAATTCAAAGGTGAGTATTAGGCAAGATGAAATATCCTGCACTTGTTGACTTTTCTTGACTTTGGCCTGAAGTAAAGTGAACCTTTCAGAGGGCTGCCACTAGCGGAACCCCAAGCTGGAGCTGAGGGAGTCCTTTGTCATTCTAGGCTTGTGCCCTGTTCTGTCACTGGGAAGCTGAGGTGGTTTGAATGAGATGGCCCCGTGGGCTCATATAGGTGAATAATTGGTCCCCAGTTGATGGAACTGTTTGGGAAGGATTAGGAGGTGCAGCTTTTTTGGGAGGATGTGTGTTATTGGGAGCATTTTCTGGGTGGACTTTGAGGTTTCAAAAGCCTATGCTATTCTCAATGAGCTCTATCTGCCTTATGTTTATGGATCAAGACATAAGCCCTCAGCTACTTTCCAGCACCATGCCTGCCTGCGTGCCTGTGGCCACACTCCTGGCGATGACGGTGATAGACCTACCCTCTGAACTTTCTTCTAAAGTTGCCTTGTTCGTGATGTCTCATCACAGAAATAGACAATAACTAAGACAAAGTCTTTTAGAAGGCTGGCCAGCACTCCAGTCTGGCATCTGTTATGTTGTATTAAGGAATACCAGGCATGAGCACATTTAACCAGCACTTGTGATTGGACAGTGAGGCTTCCAAAGGCCAGAATGGTGATGGTAACAGGAATAGAAGATCTGAAGGGAACGATACCTCTGAAGGCCTTACACAGAGCATCCTTCATCCACCCTCCGCTTCTCTGGAGGATGGTTGCAGTGTCCTTATATCTCTGGAGAAGGGCATTGTGGGTAGGTGTCCATCCTAGTGCTGTAGGAATTTCTAGTGGGTGGGGACAGGTCTTGAAATAACCGAGAACCAGGCTCTGGGGCGGGCCTCACAGACATCACCGACCTCAACAGGTCTGACAAAGATACGGGGCTGCAGGCCTGTCTGCGCCTGTCGGGAGAGCTAAGGCCAGCCCTGCCAGTTGGGGATAGATGACTCAGGATTCAGCTCTGGGGCATGGCTGTGCTTGGGAGAACTTTTCCATCTTAAGGTCTCTGTTGCTGTGAGGAGGCACCATGATCAAAGCAGCTTGGTGAGGAAAGGGTTTATTTGGCTTATACGTCCATATACCTTCATCCCTGAAGGGGGACAGGTACTCCCAACACAGCAGGAGCTGGAGGCAGGAGCTGATGCAGAGGCCATGGAGAGGAGCTGCTTACTGACTTCCTCCCATGGCTCGCTCAGCCTGTTTTCTTATAGAGCCCCAGGACCACCAGCCCAGGGATGGCACCACCCACAGTGGGCTGTGTGCTCCCCCATCAAGGATCAATTAAGGAAATGCCTTGCATCCTGATCTTAGGCAGACATTTTCTTAATTGAGGTTCCCGCCTCTCAGATGACTTTAGCTTGTGCCAAGTCGACACAAAACTAGGCAGCACCAACTGCTTCTGTGCCTGGCTGATAGGCACATCCAGCTGAGTACTCATTCCAAACCATGTAATATGCCTAGAGGGACACCTTTCATGAAACCCTGCTTTTGAGCATCTGAGTGAATACTAATCACAGCTGCCTTAAAGGTCAAGGTTGGAAAGTCTGTACCCTGTTTCTCTGTGGGAGACTGGGAGGTGAGGTTGACCTAGGCTTTTGTGTCAGGCTGAACCTGCGTACCTAGGGCCTGGGATACACCTGCCTAACTATGGAGAACTCTGACCATATGCAGAAGAGGCCTCTGGGCTTGACTGTGAGCTCTGTGGTCTAAGGGCAGGGATCATTATAAAATATTTTCTATGACAGAGCTTCAAGAGAGGGAGAGAAAGTTAAATGATGTGGAAGAATGTTGATAAGTGTACAGAATCTTACTGAATAGAACAAATAATGTGAGATTAGAGATGCTGGGAATCAGGAGGAAGCTGGGAGGAGAGTAAAGGGGTGTGTGTGTGTGTGTGTGTGTGTGCGCGTGTGTAGGCCAGACACTGCTATTGGCTTCCCCAATAATCCTCCACCTTATTTTTTAGAGAGGATCTATCACTGAACCTTGAGTTTGATGATTGACTGGGTTGATTGTGAGCCACAGGAATCCTTTCACGTCTGTCTCCCTAGTGCTGGGATCACAGGTGCACATGGTTCTGCCCAGGTTTTCGTTTGTTTTGTTTTTAGCATTACTGGGGAACTGAACCTTGGTCTTCAGGTCTAGTTATGATTGTAGGGCAAACACTTTACCAACTAAGCTATCTCTCCATCTCAAGTAGGAAAGGTGAAGTGTTAACTGTAGTTTCAGCTCTTTTGTTTTCTCTCTTCCCTCTGTCTCCATGCTCCTTTGATTTTTAGAACTCAGGCAATGTGATGAACTCTAGGCCCATCTCTCTGGAAAGCAGCAATGAACTTCTTGGCTGTGGAAAGGACCTCAGATGCCCTACGTAAGGCATTCAGGGTAGAGGCACAGTGAGCTTATTCTGCAGCTCCTGTCTGGGTCCTGCTCTGATCTCTGGTAGGGATAGGGGCTCTTGGGTCTATCCATGAGCATGAAGCCGAGAGAGCTCTCTGTTTTGTGCCTGCGAGAGCTGCAGTGATCCACTGAGGGGACCTGACTTTGGGCCAAGAAAGAAGCGAGAGGTGAAGACTGGGTTTCATGTGTCTCTTCAGGACTGCCCATCAGTCTCCACGGCCTCCTGCCCCTGCAGTGCCCTGTTGCCATCCCCGACCATTCTGTATACTTGCTGGCTTCTCTGCCAATGGGGCATCTCTCTCTTTACATTTTCATTCACCAATTGTTTGCGTGATGCACGTGTGGGGTGTGCAAGCCATAGCATGTGTGCAGAGTCAGTTCTCTCCTTCTGCTCTCAAGAAGTTCCCGGGGATCAGACTCAGGTCACCAGGTTTGCCATCACTGGATGGCAAACACCTTTACCTGATGAGGCCTCACAGACCCAGGATAAAGCCTTTATTTTGGTGGCCAGGGACCAGTTTCTACCCCAGCTTCCTCAATTGTTTTATCTATGTAGGCCTGTGTTTCTTCCTCTCCAAGACTCTTTTCACCTGATCTGCCCCTCCCCCTCTTCTCTGCTAAGATCCTTTCCTCCTAGGACCTGGTTTGGAAGATGTCTGATGTACTGGGGTACCTATCCTGCTCCTGGATCCAGGACCCCAGCCACATAGCATGACCACGGTGTGAAGTGCCTCATACAGCAGTATCTGTGTCCCTTTCTAGAGGACAGAGGCCAACGGCAGAGGTCTGAGACTAGGTTCTCTCGTGGCACTAAGTTTGAGGGCCTTGGGCCTGTTGGGTGCATTTGCACATGTGTGGGAAGGGTGGACAGTTGCAGGCAAGTGGTAGGCGGTCCTATCCCCAAGTCTGATTGGAGAAAGAAACTTATAATATTTGTCTCTTGCCAAAAGAGACTAGTTATTAATTTGTTTCCAAAAATTAGAACATATTATTGGCAATACTATTTTGGACTAGCAAGTCAAAAATCTGAAATCTGAAGTATTTGTAGCTTTGTCCAGGGCACTACCAACTACAACCACAAGGTGGCAATCTTCCCCTAACTCCCTGAAGGCAACCCGGATTTTAAAGCACGCTGTCTATCCTTGGCAGAAGAGCAGTGCATAGTCTTTCAAGGTGCCTGAACTTTCAAAGTTGCCCCGAGGCATCATATTGTCTTATTGTCTCCAAGGTGAAAATGGCGCGCGCGCGCACGCACGCACGCACACACACACATACACACACACACACACACACTCAGAGAGGAAGAGAGAGACAGTGCTGTCCAGTGATGGCCCTGAGATGGGCCCGAAAACTCCCTATTCAGTCAGCCTTCTTCATGGTAAGAGGTGAGGTTCCACCTTCGGCCAGGTGTGCCCAGCACCCACAAGGATCTTGGGAGTTCTTTCCTCCTCCACCAGGGCATGCACACAGCCCTCCACACAAGGCCACCACCGACATCCTTTTCCAGCAAGTTTGCTGTGTATGCACCTGCTCCTTTGTGCCTCGCCCTACAGGTGTGGTCTTAGGGCCTCCTGTCCTTGGCTTTGGGCCCTCACTGCAAATCCGCAAGTCAGTCCTCAAGGGAAGTCCTATTGGGTCGATGTCATGACAGCTGTCTTGCCTTACTCTGTCAGAAGGGGTTTATTTAATTCAAGGAGAAGTGAATTGGAGGCTCCCTGAGGAAGACACTGCCATTGGAGCCCCTTGTCGCTACTACCAAACAGTGGGACTGCATGGTCAAGGCCCAGGAACCATTTGTCATGAACAAAGGCCCTGAGGTGCCCCCACCCCCTGTTGCCTATTAGCCCGTGCCTCTCAGCAGGATGGGCCCTCTCCCTCCTCAGGAACTGGGGCAGGGTGGAGAACAGAACAGATGCTTGTGCATGCGAGCATTGAACGGCTGTTATTTCAGGGCTCCTTGCCCTCCTCTTGTTCACATGCTTCTTCCACATTAGCTAAATCTGTGGCTTGTTTTTAATATTTTCCTTTAGCATACTTTATGTAGATGTCTGATTTCATGGTATCCTAGCAATGATACAGGCTTGATATTAAATACACATTATGATAAACACGTGACTTTTTTTTTTTAATGACAAAGAGTGCTGACGAGGGAGAGCAGACCATGCCTGGGTGAGTTAATCTTCACAAACCCTTGTAAAGTCACTGACACCAGTTATATTTTACAGGATCTTGAAGCCCAGAAAGGTGAAGTGACTTGGCCAAGGTCACACTGAGTCTTCTGATCTTGGCCCACAGCCTGAGGAAGGGAGGTGCAGGCGCTTGAGGGCTGAGGAGGGCTAATGACAGAGAGGGGGTAGGGGTATCTGCCAATGAGAAATGGAGGAAAGCAGAGAAGATGGAGGGGTGTGGGGAGAGGGACTCCATATCCGAAAAGCAAATGACCACAGTCTCAATGTCCTGTGCACATTAATGGCCATGAAAATAGCTGCAGATTTGCCCGAGTTTGTGTGAGCAAGATTTATCGTGCCAGCAGCTCCGGTAATTGTATGATGAAAGCGCTGCAGCTGGGCCTGCAGGCTCACGATTCATTATCAGGGAGACGGGTGGGTGGGGAGTGGCCTGCAGATCACCCAGCTGCCGCCCTGGAAAGAGCCTCTGGGCTGGCCACGGCACAGCAGAAAGGGCGTTCATTTTCATAGAGGAGGGGATGGGAACCTCCAATAGCAGGACATGTCCAGAGGTGAGGCCTCTGGCCAGAGGGGAAATCCCCAACGTTAGTTATTGCCTTTGAACCCCTGGGCAGATGACTTTATTGCTTCAAGCCTTGGCTTTCCCCAATATATCCTGAAGAACATGGTGCTGACCTAACTAGGGAGGCTCCAAGGAGATGATCTGATTCTGTTTAGACCCAGAAGCTATGCTAGGGAAGCCTGCATCCCTCTCGTTCCACTCAGGTCTGCCCTTCCTGGGCACGTGGGCCCTGAGTCCTCAGATCGCTAAACCCAACACTCAGCCGCTGTGGCTGTTGTCTACATGAATGCCAAGACCTTCTGAAGGAGGGGGAAAGCCAAAGGAGGCTGTAGACTGGGGCTTTCAGCAAAAAGCCCTAAAGGAGGAAAACTGGGACAGAATCGATCTTGAGTTTACCTCCGTCTCTAGAAGGTTGGGGGTTATGGCTAGCCCCTGACTCTACCCTCACCTGGCAGGACCCTCTCAGGGGTAATGAGAGCTGAGCAAGCTGGGTACATAGAGAAGAGGCAGGGCTAAGGGAGGGGAACAGGGGGCTGTGAGAGGGAGTGACAGGCTGTGCCACGTCTCCCCTCCCCTCCAGCTGTGTAAGATGACTTGGCTAATAGCTAACCGACTGACTGCTGACACCAACTTCATCAAGCACTCTGTATGGGCCAGACACTGTTCTGAGCGCTTTGCTGTGTTGGCCAGCTTCCCATTCTTAACAACTTCGCAGGGTGGACATCTCTACTTGACAAACTCTTGCCTTACAGTAAGTAACTTCATCAAAGTCATGCTAACTAGAGGGGCCAATCGCAGCCAGACCACTGGGGTGCAGATCTTGATTGCCCAACCTGTATACTGTAATACAGTGGTCAGAAAAAAAAAACCTTCCAGGCTTAAGGCCTGAATCCGTTTCTGCCTGCTTCCTCCAGGCACCTTTTTCTCTCTGCTTGCTGCTTAGCATTTGGAGTGATTACAAATTTCTCATCTCAAGTGACCTCAGTCATGTTACTCCTTTCTCTTTCCCCACTCTCATAGCTCAGAGATTCACTCTGTCTATTCTTTTGTTCCTGCTCTTTAAACTATCCTTCATTTTTTACATCACTACCACTTAATTTGCTCTAAGCTTATGAAATTTAGGTCCCTGTATTTTCAAGAGGGAAATTACTCCTTTCAATAGCCTAAAAATGTTGTCAATCAAATATGGAATCAGCTTTATGGCTGTAAAATAGCATAGCCTCAGTCGTTTTACAAGCTCTTTCATAAAAATTAACAGCAGCAAAAAGAAACCCTGAGTCATGGTTTAGCCCAATTGAGGATGGCAGTGACCCTCCTTAAGTCTCTTCTATCCAATTAGAGTTTTGCTTTTCTGCTCACATGCACTTGACTATTATACCCAGCCATGGTATCATTCATGAGTAAAGAGTACCCAAAATGTATTTCAGGACAATAGACAGAGCATCATTTGGTTTTACTTGGTACACACAGTTCTCACTCTTCTTTGCTTGAATAACATTTCAGCAATAGTGGGTTATGACTTTGTTCTTATAAGTACAGTCATTTTAAAATAGCATCAAAATAAGACTCCTATCCCCTTTGGTATAGCTGTTATATCCTTAGCAATCTTTATGCATTTCTCATTTTTCTTCTTCCTGCAAGCTTCTTTCTTTCTTTCTTTCTTTCTTTCTTTCTTTCTTTCTTTCTTTCTTTCTTTCTTTCTTTCTTCTTTCTTTCTTTCTTTCTTCTTTCTTTCTTTCTGGGTCAGGGTCTGACTATGTACTTCTAGCTGATATGAAATTCACTATGCAGAGCAGAGCAGCTTCAAATTACAGAGATCTGCCTGTCTCCTGAGTGCTGGGATTAAAGGTGTATGTCATCACGCCTGGCTTTGCTCTTGGCCTTCTTATTCTCAGACCATTCAGTTTCTGGATCAGGTAGGATAGGAGTCACTGACATAGCACAGACAAAAGACTTCCTCCATGTCCAGTGCACAAGATAATTTAAGTCCATGAGTAGGGTATTACAGACTCCCCCAACTGTTTGGGTGACACTATGCCCATGAAGACTACTCTGTTGAGGTCCCCATGGATGCTAGAGTGCTTCTGCTTCACTATTGCTTGCTGATACCTACAGAGTTTAGCTTCCACATCACCAATCATCCTCATTGGCTGACTTCATATAGCACTCCTCTGAGTCTTTATCCCTTTGTCTTCATGTTCTGAGTGTTGGAGTGATCCTCGGCCCCAGCCTTGATCTTCCATCCACTGTAATGACCTCATCTACTCACATGTTTGTGACACTGCCATTGACTGACCAGCAATTTCCAACTGTCTTATGTTTCTCTTAGCCAAGACTATATACAGTATCTCTTCCCAAGCTGATTTTCCTACGTTCTCTGTCCGTGCATCACCTACCACCCTGTGCCCCTGCCCCTATCAGCAGCCTGCATATCATTCTTCCTCCTCCGTCCCTTGCTTTCCACATCCAAACAGTTGCAGATCTCAGGTGGGATCTATGCGTCCTTGGGCCCCCTAGGAAATGGCCTTCCTGTCCAGGAAGTAGAACCCAATGGAAAGACCTGAGTCAGGGATGGGCATTATGATTAGATGGGTCTGTTGAAATCTCCCCCCCCCCATCACTTATTGAGTATATAACTTTGGGCAATTCTTGATTTCTTTCTTTACAAAATGGGGTGACAATCTGCTTAAAGAATTGTTAAGTTAAAAACTGATACTAATGTCTAGCACTATCCCTATTCTAATGAAATTTGATGACATCATTCCTTAGGCTGATGAAAACAATAGTATTTCTTTTTATTTGTTTTGGTTTTCTCTTTGTTTTTTGAGACAGGGCTTCTCTGTGTAGCTCTGGCTGCCCTGGAACTCACTCTGTAGCTCAGACTGATCTTGAACTCAGAGATTTGTCTGCCTCTGCCTCCCGAGTGCTAGGATTAAAGGCAGGCACCACCACAATTAGCTTGGTATTTCTTTTTTAAAAGACTTTTTAAAAATTACTTTTAATTGTGTGTGTGTTTATTTGCATGTGAATGCAGATGTCCATAGAGCCAAGAGAGGGTGTCAGTTTTATTGTAGGTAGAGTTACAGGCCTCTGGGACCTGGGTGCTGCAAACAGAACTCTGGTCTCTGCAAGAACAATACACACTCCTACCATCTAAGCCACCTCTTCTTCCCAATAATAGTATTTCTTGATCCACTGTCATTTTTGGTCTAATCTAGGACAAAGTCTTCTCACCTGCACTATTACATCAGCTTCCTCACTGGAGTTTCCACTTTCTCTGGAAAGTTTCTCTGGTCCTACTGCCAAACCTAACCCCACCCCCACCCCGCAACACACACACACCATACACACACACACCACACTACCACACACACACCACACCACACACACCACACACACATACACATACACACACACACCACACCACACGCACACACACACACACACACACACACACACACACACACACACACACACACCACACACACACAGGTTTCTTTCTTTCTTTTTTTAAATTAATCACAGGTTATGTACTTTGTATCCTAGCCCCCACACTTGTTTCTCTCTGCCCCATGTCCCAGCCATCCTTTCAGGTCTCCGAGAACATTTAGGTGGCTTTCTCCCTCCGGCTGTGTTAGTCAAGCAACTTTGCCTGCATCTACCTTACTGTTCTCTCTCATCCCTCCTGGCAAATCTATACACTTCATACCCAGTACCAATGTCTGTGTCCAGCCAATGAGCTGCCTGTTTACTATAAACTGCAACTTCAAGAGGGTTGGAGCAGGTGGTGTTTATTTATGGGGCACTGCCTGTCTGCTCAGGATGCTGCTCCAACATCTCAAAGTGGGCCAGCAGCAGGGTCAAAGCTGGGACTCAGGTCACCATTCCCCTGAGCAGGACCCTTGTGCACCAACTACATAAGCATGGGGCTGGGACATGGAGGCGGAGAAGCTCGCCAGTGTGGAGCAGTCTGAGGACATCACAATTCCATCTTGGTGCTGCACTGGTAAGTGGGGAGAGGATCAAATTATCCACTCCCCATGGCCTTGTGTCTTCCCATCCGACATAGAACAGAGATAAAAAATGAACGATGCAAAATCCAATCTTCTTGGTGCAGAGGCTGGGGAGGGTGGAGGGCGGGGCTGGCGGCCTGAGCGGTTGCTCACAGCGCAGCACATCTCATATTTATTGTCTCATAATTGAAGGCAGCCTGGAGATGTCCCGGCATTGGTCCCCGACAAGACAGATGGGGGCACAGTGATGCCGAAGGAAGGAGTCAGGACACAGTTTCTCTCAGGAGTGCAGCTCCGAAGGACCGGCCGCAGCTGGCTGCTGCCCAGACCTCTGGGAGCTCACCTAGGTTCAAGGTCTTGCTTTACTCCTCCTTTGTGATAACTTTGGACCAGATGTTCTCTCCTAGGCCATGGCATCAGCCTTCTATAGTTCTTAACCAGAGCATAGAAAAATAGTTCTGAGATTAAGGGAAATCTAAGGTACTAATTTTTGTGTGTCTTTAGGTGTCTCTTTACCTCTCTGGGCTTTGTGCTTCATCTTGTAAGAAGGGTTTCCTCTCCTTCCTTCTTCTAGGTGAAGACCAAGGGGGTTGGGTTAGCCTAGATTGTGTGTTTTAGCAACAGCACTGGAAAACGTCCTGCAGGAGTAGTCAAAGACATACTGCCCAATTTGCAAGAATTTGCTGAAGCTCCTAGCTCCTAGTTGCTGTGGAAATGGTCCAAATGGCCAGGTTTGGCAACCAGTGCTTTCTGAAACTTGCAGTTTATGTGTAGTCACTGTGTCTGGTGGGGAAGAGCTCTGGGCTTGGAGTCTAGAAGTCAAGCTCTGGACCCATCTCTCCTTTGTGTGAAACCATGGGCAGGCCCTTGCTTCCAGGCCTCAGTTTCTCCATCTGTAAGGCTTGCATGTATGATCTACAAGCAATTAACATACTCAAGCCCAAGCTAGTTGCCAAATTATGTCCTGTGTTCAAGTATCTTCCACCCCATGCCCACACCTCCATTCCAGTTAAGGTTGCTGACTGTCTCAGTGCTGTTTCTCTCTTGTAGATTATCATACTGACCCCTTTTCTCTGTGCATTGCTACCTATATTCTAGTCAGATGACTGTTTGAAAACATGCATCGTGGACTGGTTGTGTTACTGAGCTGCTAGAGCACCTGTGTAGCACGCATGAAGCTCTGAATTCAGTCTCCCGTCCACACATAAAACCAAGTGAGGTGCTCACATCTCTCTGTAGTTCCATAACTCAGGAGGTAGAGACAGGAAGGTCAAAACCACCCTTGGTACATATAGAGTTTAAGGTAATCCTGGAGAGGCTGTCTCAAAAGCACAAAACAAAACCAAAAACCAAAAACCACCACCACCACCAAAGAAACCCCAGAGTCCCAGAAGTATGACTAAAAACTGCATCCTGTACCTTTCTGCTGCCCCCTTTCCAGCCCTCAGTCAAACTCCTTGGCACTATTTATTTTTGGTACAGGGTCTCACTATGAGCCCTGGCTGTCCTAGAGCTTCCTACAGAGAAGGAAGCTGGCCTTGAACACTCAGAGACCCACTTGTCTCTGCCTCCTGAGCGCTGGAATTAAAGGCCTGCGAAAGCACTCCATGCTCTTGGCATGGCTTCTAAAGTCTTGTATACCTGACCCTGTATTGTCTTTCCTTCTGCTCCTGTCTCTCTGTTGGACTTGCTGAGATCCATGAGGTCTAGACCATACAGGGAGCCTTTAGTGCTGTGGGGCCATCAGTTTCCCAGTGGTAGCTCCCTGGGAGGAATAGGTCAACGTGGAGGCTAGCACAGCCAGCCTATTCAGAAAGCAAACTTGAATGCTGTCTCTGAGACGTGTCTGCTGTGCTATCAGAACCCCTCTGTTCATTTCACCAATCTTTACAAAGTACCGTGGGCCAGGCTCAGTTCCAAGCTTGGAGGTCCAAAGATGTTGCCTACATTTTCCTTTTATTTCATTTTCTGATAGTTGTAGTTTCATTTAAATATTTAATTGCTTTACTGGCCTTGAGTTCAGTTTGGTAGTTACTAATAGGTGGTTCTCCTGCCCCATTCATCATACAGGTCAGAATTTTCCAGTGATTTCACATTATACTGGTCCCATAAGATTTTAGGAGAGAGGAAAGATTCTGTAACCAGTAATTAAGAATCTTTTCTGTTAAAGATTCTGTACATTTGGTGTGTGTGTGTGTGTGTGTGTGTGTGTGTGTGTGTGTATGTGCAGCTGAGTTCAGATGTCTCCAGGCCAGTGGCATTAGATTCCCTGGAGCAGGAGTTACAGGCTGTTGTGAGCTGCCCACCATGGGTGCTGGGAGTCAAACGTAGGTCCTTTGGAAGAGCAGCATGTACTCTTATCTGCTGATCCATCTCCCTAGCTCCATAAGGACCTTTTTTTTTTTTTTTTAAACAGATGGGCAACATCAGTTAACACAGTGAAAACCCCCAGGAGTTCTGCAGTCAAGGAAACCAGATGTCTGGTTTTGTAATTTTATTAATATTTGACTTCAGGTGCTGTTTTTAAAGGAACAGCTCCTGGCTGCATGGCACAACTCTGAGGAGGGATGATGACTAGGACTGAGTGGAGCCCGAGGCTTTCTCTGCCTCAAGTCCAGCTTCTGTGCTTTGTGGTCTACCGGAGGCATGATGCAGGTGTGGCCGGTCATGTTCCAGGCCACAGTGCAAAGGCCTGGGCCAGGACTCCCAAACCTCGGTGTCCAGGCAGAGCAGGGTAGCTTGGCACTTGGCTAAGATGTTCATAGAGAAGGGTCTGCCCTGGGCCTTGAAGGGTGAGAAGAGGCGCATGAGCTGGCCCTTTGGATCACAGGCCCTCCAGGAGTGGACAGTGGCCCAGTTTGTGCCTCAGGGCCACAGAGCAGGGAATGAGCAGAGATACCACTGGGAAGCCAGGCAAAAAGGAAGGGCCAGAACTTTCCCACAGGGGCCAAGGGAGTGTGTCCACCATGCACTAGGCATGGAGTCTGCCATCATGAGGCAGGGTCTCCTGGGCCTAATTACCAGTCAGCTCAGACTGCAAACATGGCTGTCTCTCAAGGCCTAGCTTTCCTCTGGGAACCTGCAAAATTCTTTGCTTATCTAGAACTAGCAACTGGGGAGTGGAAAACGTGGGGACCCAGATTCCTAGGGATTTATGAAGGCCCCATCAATGAGAGCTGTTTCCCTTTCAGGGGCCAATTTAAGCATCAGGGAGCTTGGGAGCTTGGCGGCAGGGAGGTAAACATTGTGCCTGTGCTGGAGGCGGGTCCTTCTGGCCTCAGTGGGACTGGGTCTCTAGAGATGGGCACACTATCCCCTGCAAACATGCTGTTGCCAAGGGCATCGGGGATTGTTTCCATCATTTAAGAGCTGCCCTGTGTGGAGCACATGTCATCATCTTAGAAAACCCCTCATTTCCATGGTAACTGGATTGTACCAAGCACTCACTAGGGAACAAAGCCCTGGACTGGGCCTTTCCTGTCATAACCTCACTTTAACAAACAGCTATACTGAGCTAGAATTCATACAGAGTTACCTGACTCACCATTGGAAGTATGAATTTAGTTTTCAATATATTCATGGAATTGTATAGCCATTGTCAAAAGCCCATACCCATCTATCTATCTATCTATCTATCTATCTATCTATCTATCTATCTATCTATCTATCTATCTATCTAACTCTATCTATCTATATACATATATATCTATACATTTAAATCTATATATGTAGTTGCCCGCAACTACCATAGTAACTGCCTGCACAAGGGGCTGGGAATTAAAAGAGACAGAGAACACGAAGAAGTGATGCCAAGACAGTATTCTGATCAAGGCGCCATTTTTTATTACAGAGTAAATCACTTATATAGGTTTCCAAGTAAACATATCCAAGCAAAACAGGAAAATTAACCAAGCAAAACAGGAGGTTTAATGGAGCAAAACAGGAGGTTTAACTGAGCAAAACAGGAGGTGTAACTCCGCAAACAGGAGGTGTCTGCTGAAAACAAGAATAGCGAGCCAGCTTGACTTGCACGCAGGTGACCAATGGAATGGCTACCTCATATATTGTCTTGTCTGTGTGTTTGCTGGAGTGGCGGGTATGTGCGTATGTGAATGGAGGTGCCTGTGCAGTCCAGAAGAGGGCATTGGATGCCCTGGAGTTGAGGTTACAAGCGGTTGTGAGTCTCCATGTGAGTGCTGGGAACCCAAGTTGAATATCCTTTCGCGAGAGAGTGTGAGACTTTAACAGTTAGGGCATCTCTCCAGGCCTCAAATTACTTTAGAACCTTTGTATATCCCCCACCAAAGACATTCTGCACCCATTCACAGTCATCTCCCTTCCCCCTCAGCTCTCCTCAGCTCAGCTCCCCTCACCTCCCCAGCTCCCCTCACCTCCTCAGCTCCCCTCACCTCCTCAGCTCTCCCCAGCTCCCCTCACCTCCTCAGCTCTCCCCAGCTCCTCAGCTCCCCTCACCTCCTCAGCTCTCCTCATCTCCTCAGCTCTCCTCAGCTCTCCTCAGCTCCCCTCACCTCCCCAGCTCCTCAGCTCTCCTCATCTCCTCAGCTCTCCTCATCTCCTCATCTCCTCAGCTCTCCTCATCTCCTCAGCTCCTCACCTCCTCAGCTCCCCTCATCTCCTCAGCTCCCCTCATCTCCTCAGCTCTCCTCATCTCCTCAGCTCCTCAGCTCTCCTCAGCTCTCCTCATCTCCTCAGCTCTCCTCATCTCCTCAGCTCTCCTCCTCTCCTCAGCTCTCCTCAGCTCTCCTCAGCTCTCCTCAGCTCCTCAGCTCTCCTCATCTCCTCATCTCTCCTCAGCTCCCCTCAGCCCCAGGTAATGGTGACTAGACTGGCTTTTTATTTTATCTGCACTGGATAGCTCATGTGAATGACACTGTATGACATATCTTTGGTGTCCTGCTTGAATCACCTACCAGAATGCATTCTAGGATCTTCCATGCTGCTCATTTATCTGTATAAATGTAGTAGTCCATTTTCGTTTTTTAAAAAGCAGTTACATTGAGATATAATTCACACACTACACAATTCACTCGATTAAAGTATATAATTCAATGTGGGCTTTTTTTTATATTACATTGTTAAAAACCTGGTTTTGAAATAGCATCTCATCTAGCCCACACTGGCCTCAAATCCAACAGGTGGCTGAGGGAGAATGACATTGAACTTTAACCTCCTACCCCTGAGGCCTCCCAAGCACTAGGATGACAGGTGTGCTCTACCATTGCAGTTTACACGCTTTGTTCTTAAACCTAGATATAACATTAGCCATTTAAAATAATTTTAAAAGATGTTTCATTAGTGTGTGTGTGTGTGTGTGTGTGTGTGTGTGTGTGAAGGCATGGGGGGTTGCTCTCAGGGGCCAGAAGGAGGCATTGGATCCCAGACTTGCAGCTGCAGGTGGGTGTGAGCTGTCTAACACTAACATGGGTGTTGGGATTTGAACTGCAGACTTCTGGAAGAGCAGGAAGTACTCTTGACAACTGAGCCAGCCCTCCAGCCCTCCAGCCCTCCAGCCCTCCAGCCCTCCAGCCCTCCAGCCCTCCAGCCCTCCAGCCCTCCAGCCCTCCAGCCCTCCAGCCCTCCAGCCCTCCAGCCCTCCAGCCCTCCAGCCCTCCAGCCCTCCAGCCCTCCAGCCCTCCAGCCCTCCAGCCCTCCA
>CM053758.1:73023875-73050830 GCA_028658305.1 Pachyuromys duprasi | reverse complement strand
AGACCCCTGTGCCCTGCTCAGTTTGGTCTTTGTGGAGCTCTTGTTCTCCCCAAGTCTCAACAACCCCCCCAGATCTATCATTACTTCTCGCCCTCTGCCAAAGTCATGATCGCGAGTCTTAATATCTGCTCTGATACATCGCTACATTGGACCCCCCCCCCCCAGAGGTCCTCCTTGGCATGCTCCTGTCCTGTTGCTTGTTTTCTCCTCCACTTGGACTTTAGCTTTGTGCAAGGTGATAAATATGGATCTATTTTCATTTTTCAGCACCATTTGTTGAAGAGGCTGTCTTTTTTCCATTGAATGGTTTTGGCTGGGAATCTTATGAAAGAAGGGGGAAATAGACCTGGAGGGAACAGGAGCTCCACAAGGAGAGCAACAGAACCAAAAAATCTGGGCACAGGGATCTTTTCTGAGACTGATACTCCAAACAAGGATCATGCTTGGAGATAACTTAGAACCTCTGCACAGAAGTAGCCCAAGGCAGCTCAGTGTCTAAGAGGGTTCCCCAATAATAGGACTAGGGACCGTCTCTGACCTGAACTCATGGGCTGGCTGTTTGATCACCTCCACCTGAGGGGGGAGCAGCCTTACCAGTCCACAGAGGAAGACAAAGAAGCCAGTCCTGATGAGACCTGATAGACTATGGTCAGATCAAAGGGGAGGAGGACATTCCTATCATTGGACTGGGGGAGGGGGCATAGGAGAAGAGGGAGGGAGGGTGGGATTGGGATGGGATGGGGGAGGGGGCTACAGCTGGGATACAAAGTGAATAAACTGTAATTAACAAAAATTTAAAAAATTAGAAAAAAATTAGAAAAAAGACTTCTTATTACTAAAAACAGAAGCTCTTTTAACCATTAAACAATAACTCTCCATCTCCCTTCTCCCTGTGGTAACTCCTAATCTATAGTCTGTCTCATGAATTTGCCTGTTCTAGGATCCTCCTATACATATTTATATGACATTTTCCTTTTATATGTGGATTATTTCATAAATCCATTCAAGGTTTCTCCATGTTATGCCACTATAAGAATCCCATTCCTTTTCGTAGCTGAGTAACACTCCACTGTGCACAGATTTCACATTTTATCTTGCCATCATTCGATTGTGCATTTTGCTGGCTTCTTTCGGCTATTGTGGCTAGTGCTCTCATAAACACTTGGTGCACGCGTTTTTATTTGTGTGAGTGTTCATGTGGAGGCATGAACACGTGTAAATGAGGTAGGCAGAGGACAGCCTCTGATGTCACACTCATTCATGCCTTCTGCCTCCTTTGAGACTTGGGTTTCTCATTGGCCAGCGCTTACTGAGCAGGCTATCCTGACCAATGAGCCCGGAGATCCTCCTGCATCACTGGAATTATGAGCATGAGCCGCTGAATCTGGTACTTTTCTGTGGGCCCTCAGAACCAAATTCAGGCCCTCCTTTTTGTGTGAGAGGCACTTCCTGCATTCCACTCTCTCCCCAGACCTGGTGACAATGAGCACCTTTGGTCACTAGTCTGTGTGTTTACCCACAGTGGATTGCAGGGTCCAACTTACTAAAGAAGTATGTAGTTCCTGTCATGAATGTCTTTGGAATGCCTGTTAGTGATGTAGGGCTCCATTTCTCCCCACCCTCACCACACAGGATGTAGCTCAGGCTGCCCTGGAACTCACCATGTAGGCTTTGCTGGTCTTCAACTTGTATTTGCCCTCCTTCCTTGGCCTCCCTACAGTTTGCTTCACCAGAAAAACAGAGGTTCTGGTGAATGTGGGCTGGTGTCTCGTACTCTTGCTATACACTTTCCTAATAATTAGTGACATCAAATTTCATTTCAAGTGTTTATTGGTTGTTGTGTATTTTCTTTGGAGAAATGTGCATTCAGGTTCCTAACCCATTTAGAAATTGAGTTGTCTGTGTTGCTTAATTGTGGGAATTGTTTATGTTCTCAGGATTCTAGTACTTCCCTCATTTTGTGTATTGTCATTGTAACTAATTAATTAAATCTATGTTGTGTGTGTATGCACATGTGCCCATGTAGGTTAGCTGAATGTATTAAATCTGTGGCCGGAGTTACATGTGAGCTGCTTGACCCAATGCCAGTCCTCTGGGAGAGCAGTGAGTGCTTTTAGCTGCTGAGCCATTTCTGCAATCCCATCTTTCACTTTCTGGAAAGTGGCTTTTGGGGCACCATATTTTAAAAATCTGATGACAGTACTATCATCTTAATGACATTAAGTTTTCCTATTTATTTTCTTTATTTGTTTTGTTATTTTTGTTTCATATCTAAGTGATGATGGTCAAATCCAAGTTTATGAAAATGTGTTTCTTTTCTCCCCCCATAAGATCTGTATTGTTTTACTTTAATCTATTTGAGTTGTATTTTTGTATGTGATGTATACATTATATTTTAAATATTATTATACATGTTTATATTATAATTTTATAGTTTTGTATATAATTTACAAGGATCCAAGTTTATTCTTTATGTGTGTGGCTATATGTGGAAGCCAGAGGTCAACCTGGGTATTTTCCTCAATCACCATTCACCTTATTTTTTTACATAGTCTCTCCCCAAACCAGGAGCTTGTCAGCTGAGCTGACTGCCTAGCCACCAAGGCCCAGCGATCCTTCTATCTCTGCCGGGATTACAGACATGTGCTGTGTGTCCAGATATTTTTGTGGGGGTTCTGGGGATCCAACTCAGGTTCTCATCAAAAGCTGCAAGCACTTTACCAAATGAACCATCTCTCCAGCCCTCCAAATTCACTCATCTGCATAAGATGACCCTGCTGTCTCAGCATATGTTGCTGAAGACACTATTGTTTCTCAGGCGACAGGTCTTGGTGGCCCCTGTCAAGAATCAGCTGACGATAAATGTGTAGCTCAGTTCTAGAGCTTGAGGACCAGCCCATTGACCTGCATGTCTGTCTCTACGGCCCACCACACTGCTGTTCTCTCACAATATGCTCTAAAGATGGGAAGTGAGAACTTTTACGCTTGTTCTTTTTCAAGATCCTTTGTGTCTTCGTTTGGGTTACCATTTCTGTGATGAAACACCATGACCAAAAGCAAGTTGGAGAGGAAGAAGTTCATTTAGTTTATGTTTCCATATGTAGTCCAGCATTAAAGGGTGTCAGGACAGGAACTCAAACAGGGCAAGAACCTGGAGGCAGCAGCTGATGCAGAGGCCATGAGGGAATGCTGCTTACTGGCTTGTTCAGCCTGCTTTCTCATAGCACCTGGGCCCACCTGCCCAAGGGTGACACCAGCCACAGTGGCCTGGGCCTGCCTACATCAGTCATTAATCAAGAAAATGTCTCACAGGCCAGTCTGCTGGAGGCATTTTTCTTAACTGAGGTTCCCCTGCCCAGATAACTAGCTTGCATCAAGCTGACAAAACAAGAACTAACCAACCAAGGATTTTGAGGACAGTGTTGAAAAGAGACAAATAAGGGAGACCTTGTCTTGTCTTGTTCCTGCTGTTAGAGTAAAGGTTTTCAGTCTTCCACCAATGAGATACCTCACTGTGGGTTCCTCATGAATGCATGGCTCTATTCTGAGGACATTCCCATTTATTCCTAGCTTTCTGAGCATCTTGCCTTGAAAGGATATTGAATGTTGTCAGACATTTTCACTGCATCAATTAGGGTGAGCATGTGACCCTCCAGCTCCCGTCACTCTGTTAATGTGTTGCCCTATATAGAGTCTAATGTACTGGGACACTCTTCCAGTCCGAGGTGAATTTCGTGTGGTCACAGTGTATTACCATTTGAAAATGATTCAACTGGCTAGTGTTTACCGAGGCTTTCTGCATCTATATTCGCAGAGGATACTGGGGTATTGGTGTTCGTTTCCTTTTGATGTCTTTGTCCAGCTCTGACATGAAGCTGATGCGGAATTTACCTAATGACTTACACGGCGCTCTCCTCTTTCCCCGTTGACATCCGTGAGAATATTTTTAATTATTTTTTTAAGTGATAGGACACCCTGAGCATATCCTCTGCTGTGGACTTACATTTGTTCTAAGGGTTCCCCCCCCCCAACCTCTTTGCTTGCACATTTGCAGTATTTTCATTTTTTTTCTTGACCTTCTATAAACTTGGGTGTTTATAGAAAATTTTCATTTCATCTTCTTAGTCTAGTTTATTGATGTGTAATAATTTACAGTGTTGTCTTACAATCCTTTTGTACTTTGGTTTGGTTTGAAACACCTTACAGAATGGGGAAGATATAGTCACCAACTATAAATCAGACAGTGAGTTAATATCAGGAGAGATAAAGAATTGCAAAAATTAAATAACAAAAAGCTGAACCATTCAGTCAGTGGGATGACTGAGATAAAGAAATAGTTTTCAAAAGAAGAAATATGAATAACTAATAAATACTTTAAAAAGTATTTAACATCCTTAGCCATCAGAGAAATGCAAAGTAAAACTGCTTTCAGAAAATCATCTCAGCCAGAATGGCACAGGAGAGATGGCTCAGGGACTAAGGGCACTAGCTGCTCCTCCAGAGGACTCAAGTTCTGTTCCCAGCACCCTTCAGATGGCTCAGAAGCATCTGTAACTCCAGCTTCAAGGGATCTGATGTCTCTAGCCACTGGGGGCACCAACACACACATGCATATACCCATAGGCAAATATGTGCACCTACACATAATTAAAAATCATAAAAATAAATCTTTAAAAATTAACAACAAACACTGTTAAGGATGAGGGGAAACAGAGCCCCTTAACCAATAGCGGTTGTGATATAAACTCATATAGCAGCTATGTACGTCAGTATGGAAATTCCTAAAAAGGCAGGAACTAGAATGGCTTTAACCCAGCTATGGTACTTGGGGTATGTGCCCATAGAACACGTAAGTCAACATCCCACAGAGATACTTGTAATTTTCGTCATAGCTGCACTATTTGCAATAGCCAGGAAATGGAACTAGGTGAATGTCCACTGGTAGATGAATGGATAGAAAAAAGGAGGTGCAAGTAGACATGATGGAGTGTTATGTTTCTGTACAGAGAAACAAAGTCATGACATATTTCAGGAACATGGCTGCAACTGAAAGATCGCTGTGCTAAGTAAAACAAGTCAGAAAGATACATGCTGCACACACTGTGTGTTCTCTGTCATAGACAGAACCTGTGTGTGTGTGTGTGTGTGTTTATTTGTGCATTCTTTAGGTCACAAAACTGCAAAAGAGAACAGGAGAAGTCAGGAAGAGATCCTAAGGTTCCATGTGTTAAGAAAGCAGACGTGGCACTAAGGAGGAGAAGAGAAACTAGCTGAAGGTGAGGGGGGACCGCAGGAATGGCTGTGGAGGAAGGGAACACATGAGAACAGAGCACCCACTGTGTCATTACCTGTCTGCCAACCTAAAAAACAGTAAGATAAATGTGTCTTCCACTCAAGAGATGTTAACTACTAAAGGAGGCACAAGGGTTAATAAAGGAAAAAAGGACTGGAAAACACTACTAGGTAGAAGCTGTTATTTTCTAATTTCTCATTTTCATTTTAAAGGATATTAATTTGTATGCTTGTTCTCGCTTTTCTTTGATCCTGAACAGTATTAGTTGTATCATTAATTTTACTTTGTCAAAGTTTAGAACATTAATTTCTATTCTGTAGCTATAATTCCCAGAGTGCTTCAGTCTTGGTTCTATATTTAAATGCTACTCATCATTGTCACTTTTATCACTGATTCTTAATTCTAGCCATTCTTTATTTTGAGTCATCTACTGGATGTCTGCATTTCCTTACGTAATAGGCTTTCAGAGTGGCACCCACAGGTGCTGTGCTCCCCACTTCCTGTGTGCCTGGAAATATTTGGCTGTTGCCTTTAGGCTTGAATGAGCACTGTTCATCATGTCTTGACGCTGATGTGGAGAAGGGCTTTTGTTTTCTCTTTGAAGTTTGTGCACACACTCAAGGTGTACATAGATAACCCATCTCCTACTCTCATTCTTTCTTGAAATGTGCTATATCCTTTAATGATGTAGAATTCATTCTTTTCTTCATGGAACTTTCTTGCTATTTATTTTGAAACACTCTTTCTATTGCACTCACTGATGCCTTTACTTCAAGGACATCAAGTAGACTAATGTTTTCCTACTGCTAGTCTTTCCTCTAGGCTCTGGGATGAAGGATTCTCTCTCTCTTGCTCTCTCTCTCCTCTGTTTTTGTTCCTCCCTTCAACATCCACTGATGACCAACTGTCTACCACACTACTTCTTAACTCACAACATTTAGCCCTTGGTGTGATGTGTCGGTGTACACCTGAAATCCCAGGACTTTAAGAGGCTGAGGTAGGAGTATTTTAAGTTTGAGGCCAGTCTTTCTGCAAAGCAAGATTCTATCTCAAAAGCAAAACAACACACAAGAAGTCCAGCCTAAACACAAACAAACTAATTAATTAATTTTTAAAAAGCAAAATACTTTAGATTTTGTTCTGACTTTGTACTGAGCTCCAGGAACTGACATGATTTATATTTGGTCTCCACACAGACAATCAGATGGAGTGGAGTGGAAAGAAAGCAGCCCAAGAGGAGTCAAATAAGGCCCATCTTCAAATAAGGAAGCTGCTACAGATACATAGTCTCATCTGTGTGGGAGACACAGGACCATTAAAAGGAAACAGAAGGAGAATTTCATGTCTTCAGGACCTGAGGATCAGATGTGAAGATTAAGGATTGAGATGGTGCCTGTGAATGTGGTGATGGCGGCGGCTGTCACCAGTTAGGCCACTATGGGTACCTAGATGCAACTGTAGCCCAGCATTCCTGGGCCCTCCATCTTGTTCTCTGTCCACACCCTCTCAGGCCACATTTCCAGGCTTTTCGTCTTTGTCAGCTGCTCAGCCTGGCTGTCCTTTCTTGTCCTCATGTTCACCAATTTGGATAGCCTCAGAGGCAGTTCTCCATTTTTCACCACGGACGATGATCAGAGACACCTGTGCTGCTTGTGGTTGGAAATAGGAAGAAACAGAATCATTTTCCTTGCATCACAGCTCCTAACGGTGACGTCAGAAGTAGAGGGTCCTGGGAAAAGAAGAGAAAAAGGCACCAAGAAGTCTTGAAACCACATTGACTGTCAGTGTGTTGTCCGGGCATCACTTGGCCTGACCTTCCTCTCTCCAGCGACAAAGACTTGGGACAGTTAGGAAGATGTACCAGTGATTGGCTCTGAGTGTGAAGGGAGGGGCAGGAGCAGAAGAGGGTTCTGCTGTAAACTAACCAAAACAGCTTTGGCTGCCAGTGACAGAAGACTTGTTTGAAAATAACAAAGAACACCTTCGGTTGAATTAGCCAAACAAAAGTTTTCCTAAAAGAACATTTTCAGAAGTAACACCTTCTCTGAATATTGGCCCACTGACAACTGAAAGGGATGGAGACCCAGCCTGGGAGGAGGCCTTTAGGAAGACAGAAATACCAGGGCACCTCACTGGGCTTTTGTAACGCACAATATCACCAACTCTTGCTTTTCCTAGACCCTAAGACCCATTATTTCCCCGACCCAATTTCATTTCTGTTGCTATGGTGAGATATCTGGCAAATAAAGAGAGGAAGGATTGATTCTACCTACAATTCCAAGTTACAGTTGATCACCGAGGGGACTCCAGCCACCCCCACCCACTGTCGCAGCAGAGAGCAGTGAACATGCATTGCTCTCCTTTTCACACTGACCAGTACCTCCCAGCCTAGGGAATGTACCGCCCACGGTGGGCTGGGTCTTCCTAGATCAATTAAGAATCAGGAAGACCCCATATAGACATGGCTGCAGGCCAACCTAGTCTAGATAACTCTTAATTCAGACAATCTGTGGGTGTCTCTAGTTTGTGACAGGTTGACACTTAAAACTAAGCAGCACATATACCCCGATACTTCCTTCATGCTCTCAGAACTGACGTCCACCTCTCCAGAAGGAATGTTAATGAAACAGTTCACGGATGGAAAAATCTCCCCAAACTACAAATTACCCAAGACAACCAACCTACTACTAAAAAGAAAACAGTAACATAAAACAATACCTATGAGTTTTTCTGGTGCTCTTTATTTTGTTTGAAGTAAATACCTTCATAATCATGCCAATGCATTTAATATATTTATTTGTGTTCTATGTGTAAGAAAAAAATGGAGACTTCTGTAGAAAACAGTGTAAAATAGGACAAAACACAACAAAAAATAATTTAGAAGGAAGGAGAGGAACAGTGGCTATTTTTAGACTCTTGAAAAAGAAAGGTGCAGAAGTTAAGAAATAGGCTCTAGTTCCTGTCAGCCAAGGTGAAAAAGAATCTGCTGGGTCATGAAGCATGGTGTGCCCCGTCAACAGAAAGGACAGTATAGAAGAAAGTTTCAGGCCAATGCTGGGTAATATCATGGGCTCTGTATGCACTGTATGCACTGTATTCAAGATGCCGTTCTGTACAGTAACATCAAAAGCCAGTGCACACTCAGAACTCACTATTTGCTTCTTTGTGTTAGAATGCTGTCATAGTTTGAATAGGAACACCCCCACAGAGTGACTCCTTTGTGAATGCTTAGCCTATAGGGAGTGGCAGTATTAGGAGGTGCAGCTTATTGGAGGAGGTGTGGCCTTGTTGGAGGAAGTGTGTCACTGTGAAGGCAGGTTTTGTGGCCTCCTATACTCAAACTACACTCAGTGTCGCACACAGTCTCCTGCTGCCTGCAGATCAAGATGTAGAACTCAGTTCCTCCAGCACCGTGTCTGCCTGCACACCACCACGCTTCCTGCCATGGCTATAATGGACTAAACCTCTGAAGCTGTGAGCCAGCCCCAATTAAATGATTTTCTTTGTAAGAGTTGCCTTGGTCATGGTGTCTCTTCACTGCAATGGAGACCCTAATTAAGACAAATGCAAACCCCTGAGCCTCACTGAGTCTTCACTAGATCAAAAGAGGCAGGTGGGAGGGAGCCCAGCATCCACATGATTTACCCAGCACTGACGTTTGAACACCATGGGTGGTGAGGTCTGGAGAATGTAGGAAAATTTGATGTTCAGAGTCATCGCTAACCACCCTTGAGTCCTTGAGCCTTGTGAAGAACACTGACCCTTGACTTAGTCCTTGAGCCTTGTGAAGAACACTGACCCTTGACTTAGTCCTTGAGCCTTGTGAAGAACACTGACCCTTGACTTAGTTCTCGGGTACAAATCTGCCACCTGTTCTTCCTGTGATGATAAGGAAGTGGCACTAATGAGCCAAGATAGCTTCATAGAAATGAAATGAGCCTCAGCTAAGGACGTGGGTTTTCTTCCCTTTACTCCAAGTCTTTCCAAAGTGCATATTCTCTGTCCTTGGACCTATGCAATGTAGAGCCTGATGAGATGGGGGGCGGGGGGGTGCATGCACACACACGAGCGCATACACACAGAGACATGATCATAAATGCTGAATGACACGTCTTCTTAAATCCTGTTTATTTATTATTACTTGGATGTGTATGCAAATGTGAGTATATGCATGCCAAAGCATGTGGAGGTCAGAGGACTTTTAGGAGCTAGTTTTTCACTTCCACTATAGGTTCTGGGAATGGCACTCAGATCCTCAGTCTTATTAGCTCTTGAGCGACACCTCTGAGACATGAAAAACAGGCCCAATTCCTACCTTCACATGACTTTTCTAATGAAAGCATGAAGCATTAACAAAGTAACCATCGTTCATTACAGTAGCACTTGTTTTGGACACAAGATACTAGCTAGAACTGTTTTTTTCTTTATATCATAACTAGAACAGATACATTTAAGTGCCTTTAACAGAAATAAGTATAAGCAAGTAGATAAGTCAAGTTTGAAATACATGGTAAACTCAAAGGGCCATCCTTGTATCCAATAGGAAAAACCCACACTCTTAAAAAGCTATAATAAATCAGGCAGGCAGATTGCTGTGAGTTCAGGACAACCAAGGCTACACAAAGAAACTCTTTATATATATATATATTTTTTAAAAGCTATAATAAAATGATTTGGTCCTCAAATAGCAGCAGACAATTGATAATAGAGGAAAATAGGTAATCCAGAAGTAGGCATGATATATGAGAATAGAACAATGAAGGACAGATTTTTATAAAAATTATTTTTCCTTTTAATGAGTTATCTATTTATTTCTGTGTGTATACCATGTGTATCTATTGTCCATGAAGGCCAGAAAAGGATATCAGATTCCCTGAAGCTGGAGTTAAAGGCAGGTGTAGGCTACATGAGGTAGGTTCTGGGAACTGAACCCAGGTCCTCTCAAAACAGCAAACACTCTTAACCAATGACCTATCTCTCCAGCTCCCAAGACAGACTGTTTTGCATTGTTTTACATTTGAGACAGGGTCTCAAAAACATGTAGCCCTGGCTATCCTGGAACTCACTATGTAGACCAGGCTGGCCTTGAATTCACAGAGATCACCTGTCTCTGCTTTCCAAATGCTGAGATTAAAGCCATGTGCCATGATGTCTGGCTCTGGGACAGACTTATTAAAAAGATGAATTTGAAAAAAATGGCTTTCAATATGGATACAAAGATTACTTTCTTATGCCTTACACAGAGAGAAACTCCACGTGTACGCAAGGTATAAGTACAAGAACTAAAAAGAAGATGTTCATGAGAGTTGGGAATTTTTTGTGATACAGATGGCTGGAAGCACTGAAAATATGTGGATCATAAATGTGATAAATTCAACTGCATCAAATCAAGGATTTCTCCTTAACAAAGAACAAACTGCAAAGTGGGCTAGCGGGTGTGATATTTAAAGTCTGTAATGAACAAACAGACACAAGTCCCCCAAAGAGGTAAAATAAGAGGAACTAAATTTCCCAACATGCAATTGCACAGAGAGAGTTGCTGGCCACTGAGGGCAAATTTAGAGATGTCCACATTCATTAGTAAGCAGAGACATGTAAATTCAGCAGATCCAGGGAGCTCTTTAGCTTGGTAAGAACGGCAAAGCTTTGGCCTAGGGAGATGGCTTAGTAAAACACTTATTCTGCAAGAGTGAGGATCCGAGTTCGCATGCCCACATCCATCTGAAAAGCTGGAATGGTGCACCCCTGCAATCCAAGCAGATTCCTTGGGATCTGACTCCCCAGAGCTTGCTGCCCCATTCCAGGCAGCTCACCAGTGAGCATCAGCGGCAGTGAAAGACACTGCCCTGGGAAATGAGCTAAAGCAACTGAAGAAAACAACCACCATTAACCTCTGGCCTCCATGTGCTCTCACACATGTGTGTGCAAACACGAGCACACACATGAACACACACACACAAAGGCAAAAACTTCAAGTTGAATAAAGACAGATTTTGGGAACCAAATAGTCACGTATTTTCAGAAGTGCAGGTGGCCCAGCCATTCTGTGAGAAAATGATCTCAAGCCTGGAAGTGCTGGCACATGCCTTAAATCCAAGCACTCGGGAGGCAGAGGCAGGTAGATCTCTGTGAGTGTGAGGGCAGCCTGGTCTGCAGAGGGAGTTCCAGGATAGCCAAGGCTACACAGAGATATCCTGTCTCGAAAAACACCAAAAACCAACCAATCAAAGGAAAAAAATGGAAGAGAAAATTATCTTAAAGGAAACTCAGTTCTGTCATTTGCAACAATTATTTTCTACAAAGTTACACTGAGTTAGTGGACATGAATCATTGTGTAGGGAAATAGAGGGTTAAACTCCCCAAAGAGTATAGTTAACACTTTTGTCAGCCAAATAATGCATAGCTTTACTTCACAAGCGTTTGTGTTTAAAGACACTTTATTTAATGCATACTGTCAATTCCTTGGACTTATGGCCGATAGCACTGTGATCACGAGTGCACAGAGCTTACGTAACACATTCTGCCTCTGTCGGCACATCACAGTCTTCTTGCACGAAGACATTTTACAGGACAGGACAGCTACTTGGGGACATTTTTAATTGAAAAAAATCATCAAAAATGAGCACAGAGATGAGTTGGTGCTCTTTTTAAACCATTTATTTGGGGTTTCTTAATACCTCTACCTCCCTTCCAGCCCTTTGACTCTAGGTAGGAGAGAAGGAAGGTTAGAAGGGACAGGGGCCTATACCTCTTTAGACTTAGTTCCAGCTGGTTAGGGTCACCCAGTTCTTTGGGAAAATACCCATGTCAGTCATCAGGATATCTAGCAATTCAGCAGAACCAGCAGGCTTCTTTCTCTGGGTTCTGGTATTTATACCTTCCCAGAGTCCTCAGAACTTCACTAACTCCAGCTGGCAAAGCCACTACACACACACACATACACACAATACACACACACACACACACACAACACACACAATACACACACACACACACTCGGAACCACAGAAGGCTTTTATCAGCTGTGGATAAACTAAAGCAGTCCACATCCCACATTTTGGATTAAGACAAAAACTCGCTTACATAGCATAACAAACTTCCATTACAGAAATGTGAAAAAAAGAAAAGGAATGGCTAAATACATCACACAAACACATGTTGCTTCTTAGTCATCTGTCAGTGGACAGTTAGGTACTTTCTACCTCTTCAGTACACTAAATGACGGTGCTGTGGATACAGAGAAACAAGTACCTATGTGGCCTCTTGATTTCAGTTCCTTTGGTGATTTATCCAGAAGTAGCATTGCTAGATCCCACAGTAAGTCTGTTTAATTTGGGGGCTGTTTCAGACAGCCATGGCTGGTCTGGAACTCACTATGTAGGCTAGGTTGTCCTCAGACTCACAGAGATCTGACTGCCTCTACCACTCCCCACCCCTGAGCTGGGATCAAGGTGTGTGCCACCATGCCCAGGTACATATTATTGTTTTTAAAGTAGTCATCTTGATGGACATTTGGTGACGGCTCACTGTGGTTTTGACTTGCATTTTTCTGGTGGTTGGAGACTCTGATCACCTCTTGTGCTTATTGACTACTCGCATGTCTTCTTCAAAGGACTGTCTTCAAATCCTCCCAAACTTCAAAGTGAGGAGGAGGCAGTGAATAAGGTTTAGATGGAAGGACATGAACTCATGTGTATGTGTGTGTTTCTGGATATTGGACTCAGGGTCTTGGACATCACTGAGCTTTATTCTCACTTTTTAATTGAGCTGTTTGCATTTTTGTTGTCAAGCAAGAATTCTTTGTCTATATTGTTGGTAGCCATTCCTTAACTTGTTATCAGATATGAAATTGGCAAATATCTCCTCCCATTCTATGATGCTTTTCACATTCTTGATAGTATTCTTTGGCATAAAAGTTGAGAAACACCTTTTTTAAAATGTGAAATGCAAAGAGGTGTGCCAATTAGCAGATGTGGCTATGGGTGAAAAGTGTTAATGCTGCTTATGTGGCTACTGTTTCATCTCTACTCATGATAAATATTTAGAAGAAGCCATAAGAACACAGTGAGTGGTGGGAAAACTATCCTGAATTCCATTACCAGTCCTCTTTCTGTGTGACTAATCCTTTGTGTCATCTGGAAGGAGGCTTGAAGATGAAAAGGTGTTTGGGACAGCGCAGGCAAAAGATTTCCCTAAAAGCTGACATTGATACCCAAAGAGACATCCCAAACACAGAATTCCAACAGCGTGCAAGTTAACAAGGGGGTGAGTTGAGAATTGTTCATCATTTGGTAATAGGGCAGAGAGAGTGAGACTTCCCCTCTCCACATCCTTAAGTTAAATTATAGCTTTTGGACCTCAGGAGCCAGGCTCCTGATTTGCCTGTATCTTTTGAAGATTGTGGTCCCACTGAAGTCTAGACATCACTGCCAAAGAATGGAGACTAGGCATGCTGCAGAGCGAATAAGCTTTAGATGGAAGAACATGAGTCCCAATCCATTTTCCAGAGTCAGTAAAGGGCATTCAGAGTTTTTCCTGGACTTGGCTTCAAGACTTAGCTTTTGTTGTTAACTCTAGCATGGTGGGTACCAACCTCTCTAATGTGGCAACCCCTTAATACAGTTCCTCATGTTGTGGTGACCCCCAACCATAAGTCATTTTCGTTGCTGTTTTATAACTGTATTTTGCTATGGTTACAAATCATAATGTAAGTATATTTGCAGATAAAGGTTTGCCAAAGGGGCCATGACCCACAGGTTGAGAGCTGTTATGGTCTAGCAGGATCTGAGACGTCCTGAAAACAGAGTCC
The DNA here is from genome assembly GCA_028658305.1 of Pachyuromys duprasi. Taxonomy (NCBI): domain Eukaryota; kingdom Metazoa; phylum Chordata; class Mammalia; order Rodentia; family Muridae; genus Pachyuromys; species Pachyuromys duprasi. The sequence continues at coordinate 73,036,728 of CM053758.1, read as the reverse complement.
CATGATAACCATGTCCTCCTTGTTATTTTCATCATCATTTGAGCTCTGTCCTAGTTAGTTTTTTTGTTATTGTGATAAAAAGACCATAGCCAAAAGCAACTTGTGGAGGAAAGGGTTTATTTGCCTTACAGTTTACAGTCCATCCTTGAGGGAAGCCAAGGCAGAGAGAGACTCGAGGAAGAAACCTGGAGGCCGAGGAACCATGAACCACGGAGGTGGTGGTTATGGGCTCCTTCTCCTGTCTGGCTTGGCCACTTTTACAGCCTCGGTCCACCTGCTCAGGAATGGTATTACTCACAGAGGGCTGGACGACCTCACATCATCCAGTGATCAAGAAAACACCACAGGCAATCTGATGGAGGCAATTTCTCAACTGAGATTCCCTCTTTGTAGGTGTGTAGAGGTTTGTGTCAAGCTACACCGAGCTTTCCATAATGGAAAAATGGTTAGAGGTTTGATTGACAGAAACTCCATATACTGGAATAACACCATATGTGAAAAGCCAGAAAAGAGAATGCCTAGTACTTAGGTCCCCTACCTCTTACTACCTAAACACTTTGTATGCTTTGGTTGGTCCCTAGATGAACAGAACTGATAGATACTTAGAAACTTCCCTGGGGCCAAAGACGTGGCTCGGTGATTAGGAACCCTGGCTGCTCTTCCACAGGACCTGGGTTATTCCCAACACCCACATGGCAGCTCATAACTGGTTATAGCTCCAATTCCAGGGGATCTGACACCTTCACAGACATACATGGGTAAGGAAACTGTCATGCAGCAAGAATTAAAAGGAATGCAGTATTTCTTGCCCAAGGGAGGCGGCTGAGCCCGCTGCACCATGTTCAAGTGGGGGATGTGCTTGGCTCCTGTGACCACAGGAGAGTCTGGTGAGCAGTGCCATGGCCCTGTGGAACTGGCATTTGAATACTGGTGGATACCATAATGCTGGGCAGCTAAGACAGTCAGCAGCTTCCACTGTTCCCCAGAGGTGTTTTTAAGTGATTACTTCTGCAAAAGGGCAAGAGTGAGTCACAGCTACAGAGCAGAAACACTGGGAATTTTCAGAAAATTTGAGACTAGATCCAAAAGGAAAAAATTACTTGGCAGCCAAATATTAACATTTCTGAAATCAACATTCTTGGAGCTGTGAACCCCCTCCCTAGTTACAATCTCTGTCTTTTAAAGCATAAGGGTGGCAACTTAAAAGCGGAACAAAAATTGGACCCACTTAGTCTCTAGAATAAGAAAAAAATTACAATGGAGGAGACATATTTTGAGAATTAGTGCTCTAATTATTTAGCCGAGTGAATCGTCCACATTTTCCTCTCTACTGTTGTTGATGATTAGGAGAATAAGTTCAGTTTACACCATGAGGGGTAAATTTAGGTTTTCCCGATATTCTTTGGATCCTGATGACATGTCATTTTAGTGATGGCTGCCTTGACATCCTTGTTCCTCAGGGTGTAGATGAGGGGGTTGAGGACAGGTGTGAGGATGGCATATACCACGTTACCCATGATGTGGAAGTCCAGCGGCAGGTCAGCCCTGTAGGCCACATAGGCTATGGCAATGGATGAGTAGTAGGTGCCCACTACCAGGAGGTGGGAGCTGCAGGTGGAGAAGGCTTTGGAACGCCCTTCCTTGGAGTTGACACGAAGCACTGAGGCCAGGATGCAGGCATAGGAGAGAAGCACCAGGAGGAGGGGGAGGAAGGACACCACCATGGCGATGCAGAAGCCCATGAGGGTCTGGGGACTGGTGTCTGAGCAGGAGGCCTGGACCAGAGCCAGATGGTCACAGAAGCAGTGGTAGATGTAGGCGATGTTATTGTATGCCATCTGAGAGGTCTGTACCACTGCTAGCACAGGCAGGAGGAGGGCGGTGATCCAGGCACTGGCTGCCAGTGCAGTGTTGGTCTGTGGGGTCATGTGGACAGGGTAGTGCAGAGGACGGCAGATAGCCACGTAGCGGTCATAGGCCATGACCACCAGGATGAAGGCTTCTGAGCAGGAGAAGCTGTGGAAAAGGTACATCTGCAGGAAGCAGGAAGGGAAACTGAGAAAGCTGTCCCCAAGCAGGAATAGGGACAGCATCTTAGGGATGGTGGTTGTGGTGAAAAGGATGTCTAGAGCTGAGAGGTTGATCAGGAAGAAGTACATGGGCTTGTGCAGGCTGGGCTCTGCCACCACAGCCACCAGGATCAGGGTGTTGCCCACCAGGATGAGCAGGTAAAGGAGGAGAAAGATGAAGAAGACAGGAAGGAAGAGCGACTTTTGCAGAGAGGGCATGCCTGTGAGGTAGAAGATAGTCTGAGAGTTTCCCGACTTGTTACAGGCTACGTTCTCCATGGTGAGTTAAAGCCGAATGCTCAGGAGGTTCCCACACCCATCTGTAAACAGATGCACCAAGGTTCTGGGATGAGAATTACATAATGGCCATTGTCTAATAGAGGTAACCAATTTATTTACTATTAATTCTAGAGGAAATACAATGGGCTCTGCCTTGTACAGGATTCCTCAACCTATGCTAGAACTTCCTTTTTCCTTTAAAATAAAGGACCAGTAAACCACTTGCAATATAAACATTATATATGTATATGTATATAATATAAACACAATGTAAGCACCACAGAAGTGCCCTGCAATATAAAAACCACATGTCATTCTCTGGGTAAATGCAGATTTGCTGATCAGGAGGGAGGTCTTAGCATCTCCCGGGAAAGAAAGGCATGACATACTGACAATGACAAAACTGTGACATAATTATGTGATTGCAGGATGCTAAGCATTATGGATGAACATGGGCTCTCATTTCCATGTCCGAGGTGACTCTTTGGGGGATATCAGATCTCTTCACTGAATTAACTTTGTCTTTGAGATTTGTCTCAAGAATCTGGTTTTCTGGGTTGTTTTGTTTTTGGTACCTTTGTGGCCATGAAAGGGGGGCAGTGGGGTGAGGCTGGGTCTTTCTTTATGGAATCTCTCTGTCTTTCCAGCTTAACTATTGACCACCACTGACTCCTTTCTTGCTTGTTCGGTCCTGCTGTCTACTTCAAAGCCGACACATCTATTGCCTCTTTTTGTGTGAGGGTCTCTGTCATTTTAAGGAAAGGGGGGTGACATCGAGGATGCTTTAGATGCTTCTTTGACAATTCTGCAGGACAGACTCCACGGTGGTCTCTCTGCAGGACCCCTGACTGCTTCTCCCCAGCCCAGCAGGTGCCCTAATTAACCCCTCTGTGGCCATCCCCCAGTAGGTCCCCCTGATCTCTGCTCAGAAAGGGCCATGATGTACTGGGGTAGATGAGGGTGATTTGTAGAGAACGTGAGATACGCTCTCAGTTTCGGTTCCCATGGAAAAGAACTCTTCGAAGAATCAAAATGGACTGTTCCAACCCACAGATGTAGTGACTTAAGCTAAAGGAAAATATTGTTTATGCTCAGCCTTAGGCTTGTCTCCAGGACCATTTGGGCAATTGTTGGCTGACATTGGTGATACCTTGTCTTTAATCTCAATGATCTCATGACTTCTATTTCATCATTTTCTAACAAAACATTTCTCACTCACAACCCGTTATATAATATTAAGAGTTCTTTTCCAGCCATCCCATTCCCTGGAGGCTAGAGATGTTGAACAGGAAGATGGGGTCTTTCCCAGGCCCCATACAAACAGGCTGAAATGCCAGGAAGGTTGTGCTGAGCCTTTGATTTCTGGGGCATGGCTCTTTCTCCTTTCCATCTTTTTCGAGGAATTCAGACATCAAGTTTCCAAGCCAAAAATATATGGGCAGAGGTTTTTGCTTCCCTTTTTTCGGTTGGTAATATCTGAAAAGACTAAATTTCAAATATTTCTCTGAGGTTCTTTATGGTAGATTTTAAGCTAGTGTCTGGCTATACAAATACTTCCTTGGCAATATATGTCCTTGACAAAAGAATGAGCCAGCTTTGTTCCAGACTCCATGAACCAGACCCCCACAGGCCAATAGCTTCAGTAGTCAGTCACACTCTAAGGGACACCAATCACCCTACCTGGACATTGCTGTACTCCTTCAATCATAGGCTGTCTGTCCGCCCAGGATCAGATTGAGCTGGAGGAGAATGAAGGGATGAGCCTCAGGGATACGGCCAGTGTCCCAGCTGCCGCTGCTTCTCCCTCCTCTGCCCACTGTTTGTTGACAGAGACATGGATCCCAGGCTCCTGGAGGAGAGCGCGCCTGTGGATTTTGACTGCTGTGAGGTGCTGGATTGTCTAATAGGCAGTCCAGGCTTGGACCACCGTCAAAGCAGGGGCACCAAAGCTGCTCAGTTTCTTAAAGCTTGGTATTTGGTGCCAACCAGCTCATCACAGGAAATGCCAACATCTCTTCAGACCTTACTCTGTTTTCTAAGACAGGGTTGTTTTCTCATGAATTAAAGGTTGTCCCTAAGCAGTGCAGTCTGTGTTTCGTTGGGTCCAAAATGCTCAGCCCCAGGCGATCTTCTAGCACCAGTTCTACCACGAGTCGCCTGAATGTCCAACCTGTCCTTGATGTTTACCATCTCCCTCCAGAACCCTCCCTGCGGGTTATGCTTCTTAAAACTGAAGAAATTGAGCTGTCAAGATGCTGTGGTAGGTAAAGGCTCTTGTAACCTGAGCTTGATCCCCAGAATCCACAGTGGAAAACAGAACCAAATCCCAAAAGCTGTCATCTCATAGTCACACTTGTGCTGGGTACACAGATACCCATCACTCACACATCACACACGTGCGCACGCACACACAGACACACACACACACACAAACTAATAAGCCAAGTTTTTTTTTTAATGGGAAGATTTACACCAAATGGAAATGAAGTAGCTAAGAACAGGCTGTCATCCACAGGGTGGCCACAGGGTGAGGACTGAGAGCAAAGCGCTCTTCTGAAGCCAGCTATGGCTACCTGCAAGGTCTAAGTCCTACCTATTTTTTAATTTTATTTTTATTATTTGTATTTTTTGAGATAGGGTTTCTCTGTGTAGCCTTGGTTGTCCTGGGATCTCTTTATAGACCAGGCTGGCCCCAAACTCACGGGGATCTGCCTGGCTCTGCTTCCTTTGAGTACTGGAATTAAAGGTGTGCACCACCATGCCCAGAAGCCCTACCTATCAATTAAGAGTTTGGATGCAGCCGGGCATGGTTGTGTATGCCTTTAATCCCAGCAGGCAGATCTTTGTGAGTTCAAGGCCAGCCTGGTCTACAGTGAGTTCAGGTCAGCCAGGGATGCTGGCCCAGCCTTTCTACCTTCTTGCTGTGACCTTCAGCATTGTTTATCTCATCTGTACAGTAAAGGTTTTGATGGCTAGGTTTCTGAAGGATTTTCAGCCAAACACACTGCCTTCCCTGTGTGTTTGGCAGAGGGGGTAGGGGGAGAGGCTCTTCACCACAAAGTCACAGTCTCCCTTCACTGTGCCACACCTACTGTAGCAGACAAGTACTCGGACTTGGGAGATAGGACAAGCTACCAATGCCTGTTCACCACTATCCCTGTGACCTCCAGGAAGCCATTTCTTTTGAGCCCCATTTCCCAGTCTGTGATCTTGTAAGCCTTCATTTAGGTAGACAGTGCTTACATGGCGCTCACAAAGGCTGGACCCCATAAGCTCCTGCTTTCATCAGCCTTGCCTTTCTGTGGGGAAAACCCGGGTCCAGATGGTTTGTTACCACACCTTGCTGTACCCACACCTTGCTCTCACCTGGTGGTGTATCAAACCCCAAGCCCCAAAGCCACTGTGTGTGCAATCATTCTAGGGCCTTGGGGGCCTGCCTCTGTTTACAGCCAACCCAACAGGTCTGTGCTCCACAAGCCTCTGTTCTCCTCTTCGCCTCTGCCACTCTCTGGCTCCTTCATCCCCTGCAGCACTCACCTGTTGGGTCTGCTTCACACTGTGGAAGCAACAGGCTGCGTCAGGCTGTGGCCCTTAAACCCTCAGCCTCTCCTTCCGAGCGGGTCTCTTGGGTACTCTTCTTCAAAATGTGTCTCCCTTATCTCCACCACAGCAGCCCCAAGGATCACTTCCTGCTCTCTTCTACGTCATGTATATGATGGAGGTAGGATTTGTCCCTCGACTTTGTTGCTAATGAGGAGATGATCATCAATAGCACTCGGGAGCCCAGAAGTTTACATTAATGATGGAAGCTTTGTTCTCATTACCCCACCTCATGCTCACAGCAGAGGAGACAGGAAGTAATGGCAGGGTGCAAGAGGAAGTCTAAATGAGGGACACTGAGGCACAGGGAGTGATACAACTTGCCTGTTTTAACAGCGATGGCTGAAGGCAGTTAGTTTCCTGCTCAGAGATCTATATTCCGCCTAGGGTCTAGACCACTATAGCAGGATTGCGTATTGCTAGAGGAAGACCCGGGCTATTAAATATTAAAGAACCTCCTGTCTTGGCTTTCTGGCTTCCTGCTAACTTTCATTGTTGCTGGGAGGAATACTAATACGGCTTTCTGAGACGCCCCTGGTACCAGGAATAGTTCTTGCTCTCACCACACGGCCACAACTGAGTTTCCTCTTCATGATTGAAAGCATTAGCAGTACCCTTCTTCGTCTGTTGAATGTGTAGTATAAAGATCCCCCAAATTTCAGGAGTTGAGCTCAGCTTCCAGGCCAGTGAATCATTTGATGTATTCTCTTCGTTGTTTTTTTGTTTTTAACTTTTTATTGATTCTTTGTGAATTTCACATCAGGCATCTCAAGCTCACTCATATCCCCAACCCTTTGTATCCACCTTCTGCTCTTGAAACCTCCCCCCAGAACAAACAAACAAAACAATGACAGACTCTCATCATGGAAGCTGTAATGTGTCACAGTGTGTCCCACAGTTTCTCAGAGCTGGGTGTCTATAGCAGGGGAGACAAGGTAGCAGAACAAGAAGCCAAGATCACATTTCAACCACACACGGGAAGCAAAGAAGGCAAGCAGGAAGTGGGGTGGGGCTAGAATCCCTCTAAGCCAGCCCCCAAGTAACACTTCCTCCAGCAAGTTTCCATGTCCTAAAAGTTCCATAACATGCCCAAACAGCAGCACCAGCAGGAGACCAAATGTTTAAATACTTGAGCCTGTGGCGGACATTTCTAACACAAACACATATAATGCATTTATGGAATACACAGAAGGTGATGCTGGGAAATGCATTGTGAGTAAGAGGGGTGAATCCTGGGCCAAAGGTTCTGTGGGTGGGTTGCTGTCTCCCTCCCTTTACTGGAAATCCTGCCTTGCTTTAAAGTGGCTATTTCAGTCTCCATGTATCCCGCTAATAGGATTCTCAGCTAGAGTTACCCCCATATCCTTCCAGGGGCCTATTCTGTTGCAAGTCTCCACCTTGTCCTAGAGATGTTCCCCACTCAGTTTCCCTTCTCTCTCCAAGCCCTCTCACCTCTCACTGATGCTCTCCTCACATCTGAGCCCACCCTCACTCTCCTCCCCACATCCTCCCCCACCTCAGTTCCCACACTTCATCCACTTCTGATGTCTATTCTATTTCCCCCTTTGAGGCATATTCAAGCATCTTCCCTTGGGCCTTCCTTGTTACTTAGCTTCCTTGAGTCTGTGGCTTGTAGTATGATTATTCTGTACAATATAGCTAATAACCACTTATATGTGAGTACATACCAACTCTGTCTTTCTGGGTGTGGATTACCTCACTCAGGATGATATGTTCTAATTCTATCCATTTGCCTGCAAATTTCTATGTATAAGAAATGCAGGGATTAAAATGGAGCAGAGATTGAGGGAACGGCCAACCAAGCTGGGACCCACCCCAGAGCAGAGAGCCAACCCTGACACTATTAATAATATTCTTCTATGTTTGCAGACAGGAGCCTAGAATAAATGTCCTCTGAGAGGCTCCACCCAGCAGCAGATTGAAACAGATGCTGAGACCCACAGCTAAACATTAGGCAGAGCTTGGGGAGTCTTGCGGAAGAGTTGGGAGAAGGATAGAAGAACCTGAGGGGGACAAGAACTTCACAAGAAGACCAGCAGAGTCAACTAGCCTAGGCCCATGGGGGCTTACAAAGACTGAAGCACCAACCAAAGAGTAGTTATGGGCTAAACCTAGGACCCCAACACATATGTAATTGATAGGCAGCTTGGTCTTCATGTGGGTTCCCTAGCAAATGGAATGGGGCCTGTCTCTGACATGGACTCAGTTGCCTGTTTTAGGTCACTGGGCTGCCTTGTCTGCACTCAGTGGAAGAGGATGTGCTTAGTCCTGATGTTACTTCATGTACAGGGGTGGGTTGGCAGGGGGCTCCCCTTTTCTGAGGAGAAGGGGAGGGGGAGAGGGGAAAGAGGATAGGAGGGAAGAAAAAAGGGAGAGAGTGCATTTGGGATATAAAGTGAATAAATAAATATATTTTTTAAAGAGGAAAGAATTCATGTTCAGAATAGATTTTTATTCTGCTAAAGAAAAAACATCATCCCATGATGGTAAAAGAGATCCAATATCATCCACAGCTGGTTTCCTTGACCAGTGGGTCCTTCACATCAAAGGCTTAGTGTTGGCCCTTGTTGCTGGCATCTTGGGATCTTAGCGGAAGACAAGGCTGTTCAGCCTTGATGAACTCCTGCCCAGTCTTCACCCATGCCACTGTAGCACCGCTTCCTTTTTCATCACTCTTTGGAACAAGCACTGGGCTGTTCACAGGCTCTAAGTGACCTTGTGATTTTCCCAGCTCTTGCTCTTTTTTGTGAGACCTTGACTATCATGGATGTACTTTGGTAGTCACGTGGGGTGAAGATATCTTCACAGTGTGTGCCTGTTTTAGAGACCTAACACCTTAATTGCCCTTATCATGCCCTTAGACTGGTATAGATCCATAGCTCTTTGGATTTTCCTTTCAAGGTATAATGGACTTGGGTAGAAAGCAGAGACATTGCTGTAAGTTCTGCCCATTGGTAAGGCTCATTTGCTTGATAGTTTCCTTGAGGGCCCTCAGCAGCAGGGCAATGTTGGCTGCTTCTGATGTATTTTAGAGAAATTGTTGCTGTTTTAGGCTTGAACTTTTTAATTCCTGAGGGAATTAATTATAAGGAACAAAGGATTTCTCATGAGACCATAGTTAAGAGTTGATGGAAAGATGTAAATGCCATGGGATACTGGATTTGAACTGCCTGCTCATGCAAGTTGTTCATGTCGTCAAGGTTTATTTAAGCCTGACATGACACTGGTCACTTACGCTTGGTGATGAGATACTTTTGTACAGCTCCAAATTTACCTTTTGTGGTTTCAAATGATGATGGATCCTTTTATGTATGTCCAGTTTTATGCTGTGTGTTCAGTTTAACAGCCAGCTCATAAAGGACCAGGGACCCATGTTCACAGTTTTCCTCAGTCAGGCATTCGTTCTGATTGGGCACAAGAACTATCACTCAAAACAAGAATAGTTATCTACTAGGAAAATGTGTCATCTCTAAAATCCTAGGGGCTGTGATTCTTCTATTAATAATGTATGTTACCTCAAGAGACTTTTAAAGTTTGAGCTATGAGAGAGTAGCTTGTTTGAAATTAAATTTTCATTAAACTTTGCCCAAAAATGACCTTTAAAAACTGGATATACTGTATAAAACAATTGTTCAAATTCTCTGTAGTGCAGGTCATGGCAGGGCTTGAAGGAAAAGAGAGACACTCAAGGTAGAGTCAATACTAGCCCTTTACTTGACACTTCTCCAAGGTGGAAGGTGGAAGAATAAAGTTCACTCAGAGAACAGATTCTGAGATGAGGGGACACAGGCTGGAGTGTGGGTGCTTGAAGTTGCTGGAAATTAAGAAACAAATTCCTGGAAAGAATACGATAGAGAAGCACCAAAACTGAAATAAAAAGTCCTTTCGGAGTGTTGGCCAACTCCCAGGGGCTGAGAGGAGATGACTGAAGAAGCCAGATGTAAGTGCTAGAATTCTAAACCACCTTAGACAGCTCTGAACAGCCACAAGATGTGTGTGTCTATGTGTAGGGGTCAGTAGTTAGAGTTCATACACACATATAGCAAGTCAATGGTTGAAAAGCAGACAATGAATACAAAATAACTATTTTTTAAATAATTAATAAAAAGTACAATGAATTTAGAGGATACAAACAACTAAAGAAATAAAGGAAGACAATGGAGCACATAGAGAAACAATCTGATAAAGAGTGATTCTGAAAAAGAATCAAACAGAAATCTTAGCAACTAAAAGCTCAGTCCATCAATAAAGGATTCAGTGGAAAGCCTCACCATAGACTAGCGTAAGTAGATGAAAACATCAGAGCTTTAAAAAGGTTGAAAAAAATACTACAGGCAGACAAGAAAAATGTAAGGCGGGATGACCAGAACACAGAAGATCTATGGAAGACCATTAAAAGGGCTATTGTGCAGGGCAAAGTGGCACATGACTGTAATCCCAGCACTCGGGAGGCAGAGACAGGCAGATTTCTGTGAGTCTGAGGCCAGCCTGGTCTACAAAGCAAGTCTAGGACAGCCAAAGCTACACAGAGAAACTCTGTCTTGAAGAACGAAAAAACAAAAAACAAAACAACAACAAAAAGGGCAATTGTATGAATAACTATGGTATAAAAAGGAATAGAGAAACACATGCTAATGGCATAGAAAACATTTAGCTAACGTAGTCAAAATTCAAAAAATTATTATTATATCACAATCAAAAGTAAAAATGTATTTTCAGTGACATTCAAAAGCATGAACTGCTGAGTTAAATCTCCAGAGTCTACATTACTGAAGGAGAGAAGTGACTCATTGTAAGCTGTCCTCTACTCTATATACCACATGTAAACTGTGGTATGGGCACGTGCACACATTCAGAAAACCTGTACAATGAAATAATCACAAAACCTTCCCTAAATCTTGGGAAGATATGGGCAAGATAATAGGTGTAGAGACATCAGTGCTCTAAATAGATATGAGCAGAAAATACTCTTTCATTGACACTCCACAGTTAAGCTTCGAAACCAAAGAAGGAAGAAAAAATATTGAAAGGTACAAAAGAGAACCACCAACTCACATACAAGGGCAACCAGAGCAGAATTTCAACAGATTTCTTGGTGGGAGCTCTGAAGGCCAGGAAAGCACAGAATGAAGGATTTCCAGCCCTACTCTGCTGACTCAGTGTTGTGTAAACACTGCTCCCCAGTGTCACCTGATATGCTAATAAAGCAGCTTAAAGCCAATTACTGAGCAAGGAAGAGAATAGGACTGGACTTCCTGCCAGACAAGCGAGGAAGAGTTAGAAGAGGAAGTAAGGGATTGAGCCACAGGCAGAGATTAAAGTGACATCGGGAGAGGAGCTGGAGCAGAGAAAGCTACAAAGTGCAAGTATCTCTGAGATGTACACAGTGAAGAAACCAGATTAGTTTAGAGGATTAGAAATAGAGTCATAACTGCTCAGTTCTTGTGCTGTGAAGCTTGTTAAAATAATATAATAGAGTCTCAATTATGTGTGTGATAGCTGGGTTAAGAGAGAAACTTAGAAACACAGTCCTATAAAAAAAATAACTTTAACAGATGGCTTAGCAGTTAAGAACACTGCTGCTTTTCCAGTGTGAGCCTGGGTTTGATTTCTAGCATCTGCGTGGCAACTCATAATCTTCTGTGACTCTATTCCTAGAGTCACAGATCTAATGCCCTCTTTTTTGCCTCCACAGGTATTTCATGTATGTGGAACATGCATGCAGGTAAAAAATACCCATAAAATTTTTAAAAAATACATCCACATAAAATTTAAAAATTACTAATATAAGGGAAGATAGAAAAATAAAATATAAAAATCAAAGAACAAATTGACTGAAAAAAAAATCAGCTAGCAACATGGTGGATTGTAGCCTAATCATACAGTAATCAGATTGTTAATCGCCTAAACATGCCAGTTAAAAGCGAACATTGGACTGGATAAAGAATCAAGACCTAACTACATTCTGTGCTTAAACAATCATTTTAATAGCCGGGCAGGGAAGCATGCACTTTTTAATCTCAGCACCTGGAAGGCAAAAGCAGGCAGCTCTCTGTGAGTTCAAGGCCAGTCTGGTCTATGGAGCAGGTTCAAGGACAGCCAAGGTTGCAGAGTGTGACCATGTATCAAAAGCTATAGCAAAAATCCCTTTAGTGGCTAAGATAACATCAGATGCAAAGGTGTAAAAATATATATTGTGCAAACATTAACCAGAAGAAAGATGCAATTGTTGTATAAATGCCCCCCCCCCAAAAAAGAACGTGTAATAAGGAACAAGATCTAAGAATCCTCAATAGGTCTGTTCCTAAGTGAGCTCCTGAAGATACAGGAGACAAAAACCGTGGAACTGAAGGAAAAGTGGGCAAATCTCTGCTTAGGGTTGGAGATTTAAAACCCTCTCTCAGTAATTGCTAGCACAACCCGAGAGAAAGCCAGCTGAGGAGCAGAAGGCCCAGATAGCATGTCAGGCGACAAGATCTAAGGGAACACTCCTTAGCACAAAAGCAAAACACATGTCTAAGTGCATGCAAACTTCTACCAATATGGGCCATACTTGGGGCTATTAAGCAGAAATGTATTTTAAAAATAGAAAAAAAATTAAATGGATATAGGACTAAGTATATTATTCTTGAACTACAGTGGGATTAAGATAGAAAACCAAAGATGGAGGGGGATGGTAAAAATATCCCAAATAAAACAGTTCTGAGTGATCTATATCCCTATTTTGAAATGTCAAGGAAAAGGACTTTATCCTTTAAAGGAACTTGAGGCATTAAATATTGCTAGCTCTACAAGCTCTAGCTCCAATACCTCTGACAATGAGGCTCTTGATTCGGAAGAAGCAAAGTTAGAGGAGAGAAAGAAAAAAGGAAAAAAGGGTTTAT